>CM054380.1:64408346-64848346 GCA_028858755.1 Ara ararauna
GTGCTTCCCCTGGTTCCTCTTTGTTGAGGACATTGTCTGCTCAAGGAGCATGTGTAGTCCCTGTAGACTGCTCAGTTTTGATTCATATTCCCCTCCAAAGGAACATAATAAATAATAAAAAAAAAAATGTCTTCTGTGCTTGATTAGTGCTGGCTGTCACAAAACCCAGACTGCTGCTGGGTCATATGCTTTGTGTCTGCCACCTCTTTTTTTTTCTTGCAGTCATAAAAAGCCTTTCAGAGAGGCAAATTTAATAGCAAAACATCATTGAAACATGGGCTAACTCCCATTGCGTAATTGTAACCTCTGTCTCTGGGAGTTATTAGCTAGGATGACAGGCTTTGCATTTATTTATTCTTCCCGTGGCAGTGAGAACATCAGAGAGTAAAGGTCCCTAGGGGACTGCTCCATCTCATTCCTGATTGGGGTATTTAATAGTTTCTACCACAAGCCTTTTAAGGTTGAATGTGAACTGTGTCCTATTAGCCAGAAACCACGGTTCAGCAAAGTGATAGTCAAAAGTTTTAGAATGGTATTGTTATTTTTAATATACCGGCCTAAGGCTTCTGGCTATAAAAACGTGGGAAATAATTGTTTAGTACTGGGAGAGTCAGGCACAATTTAGGATTCATTCCTGTCTGTTAAAGTAGGATGATTTCTCTATTGTACATCCAGAAGAATAACCAGAAATTAGACTTGTATATACAAAAACAAATGCCCTTCTTTTACAATTGGTTCCTGCTCAGAGAAAACCTGTCAGCATATTCTGTGAATGTATTTCAGGCTAATCCAGCCTGGAAACACCTTAGTGATTGAATTCCCCTCCTTCAGTATCTGGTCTCCAGGGGATTTCCTCACCCTTGCACTAGAACTAACCAGGCAATCTCTGCAGCCTGAGTTCAAAGCTCTCTTCCCATTCAGTACATTGCCAGAACTCAAGCAGGGTAAAGTTTTTTACAAGACTGTGATGTTTTGCTGTCAAGGATGCTGGCCTTTTGTTCCAGGTTGAATATATGTTGCAGAAGACCAAAGAAAAAAGCTGTAAGTCCTCCAAACATTACCTGCCTAATGTTGCTCACCAAGTAAGTAAGACTTACTTTTCAAAATAAACATGACTTTCCCTCACGGTGAAAGTGATTTACAAAAAGAGAAAAGAAAACATAATGAAAAAAGCTCATTTCATTCTCTCCTGCCTCAATAAGCAAAGCTTGAGAAACCTCTATTTCCATTTTGTGGGATTGTTACAGTCAGTCAAGTATGAAGCATGCGCAGACACTGTCTCAGATATCAACCTATTTTTGCTGGGTGTCTTCTTTATAATTGCCATCAAAACTTTGTAAAGCCCAAATTGCCAGCCTGCAAGGTGCTTTGTGCTGGTTCGTATTTCCACCCACATATTCTCTAGAGGACAGAGGATACATAAAGAAAAGGGATAAAAGGGACTTCATTAAGGTGAGAATTACAGACTATGATCAAAACCACAGGGTATTTAAGGTATGGATTGAAAGTATAGTAAATCAGACCTATCCTATATTCAGCACAGCTTATTCCTTCTTTTGATGTTCTACCACAGCAGTAAGCATCCAACCAATCACCTTTGTTCCCATTTTTATTGTATTGCCTGTATTTGTCAGTGTGTTGTGCCAGGTTTTGTGGAGTATCTGAAACAGAAGGTCATGGTATAGATGTCTGACAAAGCACACAGGTCACGTGGAAGGACTTGGTTATTAATTTTGAAGAAGAATGTGTGCACATGGCAATAACAGCCAAACAAGCTGATGGCCTTAGGGAAAGAGGACATACTGAGGGCCAGATCTTGATGGTGGTAAGCATACAATCTCCATGCAGATGAACAAGGGTTTTTTAATCAACTTCAAGGGGGAATGGTCTAGTCTTCAGTCTAGAAGGCCATGATTTAAGAACCCATGCTATTGTACAACTGCTGCTATGTGAGGGAATGTACAGAGCAACCAGCTTTATATATATTGTCCTATTCCAGCATCATGGGTCACCTCTTACCCATCAAACACTCCAGAGAGACTGTATTCTTGCAGCTTTGTAGAAAAGAATATGAGACAACTGGTAAGCAAGCAAACTGTCCTGAGATGTGATACATTAAAAAAAAATATATCCTCTTGCCTTTTTCAGCGCCTGTCTATAAATCTTTCCTTGGCAGGGTTATTAAGAACAACTGGCTGAAGCAGCACTGTTGTTAGCTGAGATTCTTGCTATCCAATGAACCTGTCAGCCAAGTTACAGGAACAAGTATAGAGAATCAATAGTCTTTTTGGCAAAGAGAAAGAGTCAACATTGATTCTTCCAGCTCTGGCAGGTTCCTTTCGTTCTCTGCCCTTTGGTGTGTGGTCAAGGCCTGTCTTAAACATGTTGTGGTCCCTTGTAGGTTGTTCAGCATAGGAGGAAGGAGAGCCCTACACAGCCACGTCTTCTCTGACTTCCATAATTTAAAGACTGCACAAGTTTGTCAAAATTTCAGACTTTCAGAGGGATAGATGGGACTGGGTGAAAAGGCTCCTCTCCTTCCTGTCTTGGTTGTTCAACAATCTGGCAGTGTTTTTATTTTGAGGAAATGCCCTCAGGGGATTTCTGGAGGGGTCTTCTGCCATAATTCAATATATCTGACTACATAACAAGATATGGTCCAGAACCACCACTAAATTTATAATTGTGGACTACAGACCCAATCTATGGTATATATATGTAGACAACACAAAAGCTTGAACTTGCAAAGGCAGCAGCTGTTCAGATTAACCCAAGCAAAATGAGAAACATGGTTTATGCACATTATGGTAATAAAATTTACAAGGCAGAGAGTCACAATATTGTTCCTTCTTTTCCCCCATACATTCCTATCACAGCTTCTTAAAACCAGTAATACCACATTTGACTGATGTTGCTTTTCAGACCTTTTGAGTATTTGCTTTTTCTCAACTCAACTTTGTTTTGAAATGCTGTGCACCTCTACAGAGGATTTACTTTATAATGATTATTCTTAATACTAAATGCCACCTTGTAAAATAATCACTCATAATTTGACTTCATTAAGCATTCTTTGTTTTACATCTTTAATTCATTAACCTTAGCATTGTCGGCATGTTGCCACAATCAAATGCAACTTATTCCATGTTGTGCAATGAGAGCTGAGGGCAGATCTCACACTGGGCTGTCATCTAATGGACCTGAAGCTCCTTTAAATGTAATGATTCAGTACTAAATTTAGACATCTAGGAAGGGGAGAGAATACATGTGCTGAAGATGACTGGGTATACGTGCAGGTTCTGAGCTGGGCACACCCAGTCCTTTAATGCCAGTTTATCAAATACCTGACAAATTTTCTATAGCCCAGACTGATTCCATCCTTGAGCTACAGCTAAACTTGAATTCACCATGGAGCTGTTTCAATTTTGCTTACTTGGATGCTGTTCTCAGAGGAGACAACTGACATACAGGCTTTGCTCAAAATATGCTGTACTTTTCAAACTGCAGATAATCAGTGGATAATGCAAAATGATATAACTAGCATCAGAAAGATAACTGGAAAACCTCTTACAGATATTAGGGGGCACCTTTTAGCCTTTTGATGTGATGACAGCAAAAGAATATTAAGGGCAAGTTCTGCTTTGTGCAATACGTGCTGATAAACTAGCTGAAGCTGGTGACATTCTGCAGATCTCTGACACCTTTTTTCATGTTGGCCTGCCTGTGGCCAGGTCTCAAAGGTCCCTGTAAAGCATCATGGGATACAATAAGCCCTGGACCCAACTGTTTGAAAATGGTAACTTCCTCAACTCAGGGAATCAAAAGACCTGTTACAGCCAAGCACACTTGCTATTGCTACAAAGGAAAGGAAAGCAATAAAAAATACCCTGAGAAACTTCTTTTCAATTTTGTTATAGGTAAGAATAATTGAACTGCTCAAAGCTATCTTAATATGTCTCTATGTTACAGACAACAGACCTGGTTTTGGAAGTGATGATTATATTGACTTCCCAGGAGAAGCTCAATCAAATCTGTGGTTATATGGTTTTCTTCCAAACTGGACAATATGACAGTGCTGATGTTCTCATATACTGGTTTTGTGAGTATGAATTTACCATATGCCTCCTAGTCGGGCTTTCATTCAGTGGTCATATTAGTCCAAACTCCACCGGCAGAAACACCCCATCTCAGCTCAACATGCCAGCATGCCTCATTCCTGATTTCTGCCTGGTTTGGTCAAGCAAACGCAATATGCTACAGCATTTAGACCATGTTTAAAAGTCCTAATATCAGGTATTATCTATGCTCAGGAGATAGCATTGTGAGAGGAAAGTGCTGTATCTCTAGGCTGTGTGAATTAAAGGACTATTAAGTCAGTTATTGCAATGTGTGCAAGCAGAAGAGCAACACTTAGCACTTTCAGTTCCATAAATCATGTTTGATTTCAAATTCTGCACCCTCTATAGCCCATATTCCAATAGATCACTGAGGTTTCCACCAGCTATAGTCTTTAAAGACAAAAGATTAATTCTGCTCAAAAGGGTAAAAAAACCTTAGTGTTAGTTAAAAAAAAATAACGTAAAGATGGTAGATTTTACAGACCAATATGATACTTACAGGACTCAACAAACCCTTCTGATACCTAAGATACTCTTTCTCAGAATTTTAGGTTTTTATCCAGCCTCTTGAAACTGTCATTTTATTCCTTCATCTAAATCAATATGATTCAAGACCCATTGCCTTTTCTGCTTAGTACTCATTTGAAACTTATTTATTGACTTTGTTCTGGTGCCTGGCCAGAGTTGTTGTTAGGATATCTCCTTGAAGTATTATTTACCTTTTAATTGCACCAATTAATATTCCAAACTGGCTATCAGCTATCAGACTTTCAGCTGGAGGCCTGATGATATTTTATTTCTGTGATCTGCCTAATTCAAGCTATAAAATAGCAATCTGTGTTTTCATGACAAATAATACAGGTATTTCTCATTGCAAATAATGGACCTAACTTGGTTTTCACCTGCTTGTTCAGAGTATTGCTGGGTTACGCCAGCACATTCAATGTCATACCCCCAGTTTTCTGACACTGCAGACAAATGCAGCTTCCACTGAGTCAGTAGAAGATCTGGCTGCAAGGGTAATTTAGCTGAATGAAATGGCTCCTCCTGCTCTTGTTAAACTCAATGGGAAATACCCACTAAATCAACAGGATCAGGATCTAGCCAGATGGGGAGTCTCTGTTTATAGAAGGACCAATTATTCTCCTATTTCATCCGTCTGAACACCTCAGACTCCTCTGACTTCAAAGGAACTAATCTGTATTTACAGTTGTGTAAATGAGAGGAGAGTCAGAATCCAGAAGGAAAAAGAGGCCACTAAGTGGATTTGTGGATTTCCTTGTGGGACATTTGAAAGTACAGACAGTGATGTGTGGATTTTTTTTCTCTCTTTTCTTTTTATTTCTCCTTCTTCCGCCTTCCCCCAGTCTTTATTTTCATTCTGTAATTTCTTTTATTACTGGCTTTCAACCGCACGCTTCAACATTTTGGTCCCATGTGCTAACCATATAACTGCTTTTAATACACCTAGCACTGCTGTATAAAAATTTTTAAGTACAAAGCCCTAAAGCAGTAACAAAAGTCCTTTCCTATCTCAAGAAGAATGACTGATGCATATGAAGACTTGAAAATTGTCATAAATGTCTTTCTCAAGCATATAATGAAAATGTCTCCGTATAATATCTTGGGGGTAGGAGGAAGGTGGAAGAGAGCAAAGGCGCTGTGGGAGCTGGCCAGCTCCCTGTGCAGCAGCCATGCTATAGGAGCCCAGGTACAGTTTTACTTGCTGTCTCTGACCAATTTAGAAGTCTTCCTCCATGCCTTGCACAAAGAGAAACGCCTTTTTTTTCCCCTCTCAGCTCTCTCCGTGCACTGGAGAACAACACAACACTTCTTAGAACAAATATATATTCTCACAGCTTTTTGTCTTATTTTTTTGAGCAATAATCAGGGATAAAGCTTTCTTTCTAGGATAAACCTCCCTTCTTCTTAGAAGGAATGTAAGAAAAGATAAATGTAGGTCTTCATACCTCAACCACCTTCCCTTTCCCTGTACTTAAGCAGTAGCAGAGAGCAAAGACTCATGGACACACTGAGCCTGGGAGATAAATGAAGTGGTTTTCATTTGTTTCTTTTCATAATAGCTGAGATAATTTGTATGAATTACATCACCTCTTAGTGGTCATCCTCCCTATTTCTAGACTAGGAGTAATCACTCATGCAGAAGAGGTCATTAAGAAAAATACCAATGCCTGGTAGCAGATATTGCCTGTCACTATCATAGTTTGATAAATTGCAGGCAAATCCTGACTTCTTTATTGGGTATGAGCTTAGCTAGATACAGGGTGCTGAGTTTTTTCACTCGTTCATGCCTGTGGTGCTCACTAAGATATTAGAGGAGAATGGTCCTGAGATGTCAAATCCCTCTGCTATCTCAGTACTTTGTCTTCTGTGTTTTGATGGTCCTTTGCCGACTTGTCTCAAGTAACACTGAAGCCCAACTGCAACCACAGAGTCCATGCAAGAGAATTTAGAGCTTGTTGACAGCTTTCCTTTCGTGCAAGAGCTAGTATGAGTAATACAGGCTGGACTGAAAGGCTTAAAAAATAGGATAAGTCAGCCTTTAGTACACTGCAGCCTTGATTAAATGGCAATATTTCTCAGCAAATGGATAAACCAAGCAGTTCTAAAGCAACAGTGATCCTTTAAATTGGTTGTTTGTTTTTGTAGAATGGCTCACCAGTGTTTCATGGAAAAAGAAGTACTTTCTGCAGCTGCTCTCGGTCAATGCTTCTGAAAGTTTTAATGGGGTAGCATCTAGTGTCTGAATATTCACATGGATTAACCAGGCTCCCTCTCCCCAGTTTTTGTTCTGAAGTCCCTAAAAATGTTTTGGGTTTACATGGGGGAAATCTCTATCCAGGGTTTGTTTTTTCTCTTGTAATTTCATTTTGCTGTGTTGAGCACTGTTGAAATAATTCTTTCCCATGTTGTTCCTGTGCACTCTGCTTTTTAAATTATTCCATGCAGCTTCATATTTGTTCAAGCATAAAGGCTTAAAATCCCTGGCAAGAGGTGTTGTTGTCAAGGGTAATCACCCCCCCACAGAGATGCGAAGTACAAGGTATAAATGAGTATCTTAGCTCACAGAGGCAGTGTTAGCCAGCAACAGCCACACTCCAGGAGCCATCTCAGAGGCACTGTGGAATGTCTTGTTTTTCCACATTAATCCTTTAAATAAATTGCCATCATGGCTGGAAACTGCTAGCTGATACTAAAATGTCTTAAATTAAAACACAAAGATAAATCTTTTAAGCACTTATCATCAAGCTATGTTACATTTATCCATTATTATTTAATTATAAGCGAGGTGCAGTGGCAGGGAGCGGAGCAGGGCGCTATGAAAGGACTTTCTCCTTTAGACAGGAAGCAACCAAACCGAAGCATTGAGGGGAAAGTTGAGGGAGGCCACTACATTTTCAAAGGAGGCTGAAGGATCCTACCCATGCCTGAAAGGGGTATACAAGAATTCTTTAACTAGCTTGCTGGGCCAAGTTTGTCACCACATGGACCTCTGAGCAAACTGGTTTTGCTGCTGCTTTGCCAGCTCCTAGTGCCACTTATGCAGGATATCTCCTGGCTGTTTGTCCTTCATATCACAGAGCAGGTGTCAGCCCCAGCTGCATGGGCAAGGCTTAGAATCATAGAATCATAAAATAGTTAGGGTTGGAAAGGATATTAAGATAGTCTAGTTCCAACCCCCCTGCCAGGGGCAGGGACACCTCACACTAAACCATGCCCTCACACTAAACCATGCCACCCAAGGCTCTGTCCAATCCAGCCTTGAACACCACCAGTGATGGAGCATTCACAACTTCCCTGGGCAACCCATTCCAGTGCCTCACCACCCTTACAGGAAAGAATTTCTTCCTCATATCCAATCTAAACTTCCCCTGTTTCAGTTTGAACCCGTTACCCCTTGTCCTCTCACTATAGTCCCTCATGAAGAGTCCCTCCCCAGCATCCCTATAGGCCCCCTTCAGATACTGAAAGGCTGCTATGAGGTCTCCACGCAGCCTTCTCTTCTCCAGGCTGAACAGCCCCAACTTTCTCAGCCTATCTTCATATGGGAGGTGCTCCAGTCCCCTGATCATCCTCGTGGCTCTCCTCTGGACTTGTTCCAACAGTTCCATGTCCTTATTATGTTGAAGACACCAGAACTGCACACAATACTCCAAGTGAGGTCTCACGAGGGCAGAGTAGAGGGGCAGGATCACCTCCCTCGACCTGCTGGTCGCACTCCTTTTGATGCAGCCCGAGATACGGTTGGCTTTCTGAGCTGCAAGCACACACTGCCAGCTCATGTTCATTTTTTCATTGACCAACAGCCCCAAGTCCTTCTCCACAGGGCTGCTTTGAATCTCTTCTCTTGCCCAACCTGTAGCTGTGCCTGAGATTGCTGCGATGATAAGGGAAATAGCAAGGGAATAGAACAAAACCGCTCACCACCCGCCAACCAATACCCAGCCAGACCCAGCAGCGATCTAACCCTTCCAAGTAACTGCCCCCAGTTTATATAGTGGGCATGACGTGCTGTGGCATGGAATATCTCTTTGGTCAGTTTGGGTCAGGTGTCCTGTCTCTGCTTCCTCACAGCTTCCCCTCCTCCCTGGCAGAGCATGAGACTCAGAAAGTCCTTGGTCAGACTAAACATTACTGAGAGACAACTAAAAACATTGGTGTTATCAGTGCTGTTTTCAGGCTGAAAGTCAAAATCACAGCACTGCACCAGCTACTAAGAAAGAGGAAATGACTGCTACTGCTGAATGCAGGACACGATCTTTCATCCTGATGATGTGAAAAAGGGTATTGAAAGACACTGGGAAGGCTTGTATAATGCTAGCTCAAAAGAAGAGCAATAGAGCACATGTAGATTGCTGAGGGTAAAAGACCAAGCTATGAACAACATTGCTTAGAGACTGTGTTCAAAATGCTCCAGAGCTTGGGTCTTCCAGTCATGGACACCGTCTAGGGGCTTGCACAAAGCTCAACACTTGGCTCATCTTGTTGTGACTCAGGATTTATGGCTGCTAAAATTATATGGGAAGGTGTATTCAGTGATTCATGTGCCAGGCTGCATCTGCTGTGCTTACTCTTGCAAAAGAGCCGCAGGCTCTGTGTGATTGGAAGTGGTGTCACTGCCAGCAGTGTGCACAGGCCCTGTTGACGCTGCTCTAGAGCCACCTCTTCTAGCAAGTTCACCATCCACGATGCCCCCAGCACAGGAGAGGGCAGTACTGTCAGCTCTCCATGATCCACAACTACTTATCCACATTGTGGATTAGCTGCTGCACAGAGGGAAGCCACAAAAAGCCAGTGAGGTGCCTGTTGGACCTGCTGAAGAACCTTTGGCAGAGCAGCAGGATTTCCCCCTTTTCCTATTTCTGAAGCACCCCAGAACAGAGTTTGTGATCCTGGACCAATGACTGGCAAGCCTCTCTAAGGCAGGAGCAGGGCTAGCATGCTGGAGACAGCAGAGGTGGTCAAGGGATGTGCTGTGCTGGTATACTGGAGCTGGCATCTGGCAGATGTGCAGAAGCAATAGCTGGGTATGAAGTGGCTGGAGCTGTCACAGCAGTAAGGACTGGTGAAAAGCACTTTGAACATCAAAAGCATTTTGGAAGTAAGGAGCTTGGCACTTGGGACTGAGGGTGGACTATGGGGTATCAACTCCCATCACTCCCTGCCAGTGATGGGAACAGTGTTAGCCCAGTCCAGGGCTCATTCTACATCTGTAGACAGCTTTCTGCTATACACTATAGACATCTGCAACTCTTCTCAATGAGGCATTTCTTTTCCTTGCGTTTCTTTCATACTTTTTAGTACTTTTTCTACTGAGGAGAGTTCTGGATTGGGCCAGGTTCAAAGCGAGGGAGGAGGGAAGATCTCTGGGGTCATATAACTAGCGATCAGAACTTCTTGTGCCAAACCCAGCACTGGCCATTGGCACAGGAAACTTCATGCACCTTTATAGGCTGCCATGAAGGAGACAAATCTTATATTGCAGAGAGAGCTGTGTGTTGAAAGCCGGGAGTGCACATCGCCCCATGTGGAGGTGCCCTATTGTGTGCAGTTCTGGTGTCCTCAACATCAAAAGGACATGGAACTGTTGGAACAAGTCCAAAGGAGGGCCACGAGGATGATCAGGGGACTGGAGCACCTCCCATATGAAGACAGGCTGAGAAAGTCGGGGCTGTTCAGCTTGCAGAATAGAAGGCTGCATGGAGACCTCATAGCAGCCTTCCAATATCTGAAGGGGGCCTATAGGGATGCTGGGGAGGGACTCTTCATGAGGGACTATAGTGAGAGGACAAGGGGTAACAGGTTCAAACTGAAACAGGGGAAGTTTAGATTGGATATGAGGAAGAAATTATTTCCTGTGAGGGTGGTGAGGCACTGGAATGGGTTGCCCAGGGAAGTTGTGAATGCTCCATCGCTGGTGGTGTTCAAGGCTGGATTGGACATAGCCTTGGGCGGCATGGTTTAGTGTGAGGTGTCCCTGCCCCTGGCAGGGGGGTTGGAACTAGATGATCTTAAGGTCCTTTCCAATCCTAACTATTCTATGATTCTATGATTCTATGAGATAAAAAGCTTAGGTCTAGGTATGAGTAAGCACAGAATGTGTACATGGTGTGTAACTTTTTGCCTTTAAGGCTCCTCTGCACAGGCAGGAAGAGTTTTCTTGACACGTAAGCCATAGAGCAGCACGTGCCCAAAAGCTGTATGGGAGCATGTTAAGGTCCACCACTGGGACAAGGAGGCGATGGAGCGGAAAGACTTATTTACATTAAAAAGTAGATAAATGGGAAGCCTGTTGGAAGTAAGAGCCATTATTTGCTGTGAATCTCAGCAACTGATGTGTCTATCAATACACACACCCTCCTCCATGCTTGAAAAAGTCCTCACCATAACCCCATCTTCTGAAAACCCCTCATATTATCTATATTATATATATTATCTGTCTATCTATCTATCTTATATACATTATTTGCACTAGACAGCCTGTCACCTGTCAGCTTGGAAAGCCTCCTGCCTAGTGCAGGGCTCGGTCCCCTGGGTAGCTGCAGCCCAGACTGCGGTGGGATATCACAGGCAGAGACACACACTGACCCTCTGCTGTGTTTCCCCCAGCGTGGCTGGGCACAAGGGTCCCTGTATTAATCCTTCAGAAGCTGCTCACTGCACCAAACAGTCCATCCTGAGGTGTCATCCCTGTGGGAGTTCATCAAAATAGGAGTTTATATTCTCTCATAACGGCAGTGTGAAAGGGGTCAAACTGATCCTGAGTACCTTCCTGTTTGGTGGGAAAACAAAATGGAAAAGCTTAGGATTATGCACTGAAAAATGACATCTCTGTGTATTTAAATGAAGTAGGGTGTATGAATTCATTATGATCTGAAAGCTCTTCAAACACTGCCTAAGTAAGTACAACAGCCTCCAATGAGCCTCAGGACTAGTTGCTAATGCATGTATTTGTCAAAGTTTCCTTGGATCTTTCCCAGTGACTACTTCCAGCTGCAGAGCTCCAGCTTTGAAAAGAACATCCACACGAAACGAGGTACAGTAAAAGAAGCCAAAAGCTGTAAAAATATCTTCAGCCTAATTTAACTCTCAGCTGTGAGTCTGCAATTCTCAGGACTTCCCCTCCACTATGTAGACAGGAAACAAACTCTGCATTGGTTTAGGCATTACAGGTGATAATGATTATAATAATGCTGTAACAATGAGCAGACATTTTTATGTTGCACAGAATTACCAACCTTTCTATAGCATCATCATTTTGAAGCCTAAAAGTTTCACTCTGATCATAAGATTGCTATGATAATCTCTGGCTCTTAGGTTTTATTTTCTTTTTGTTTGTTTGTTTGTTTGTTTTTAATAATTAAATTCTTCATTTAATCAAGAATTGTATCTTGCTGTAATTTTGATGAGGCTGCAGGCAACAATCCTGGCATTGCAATTTCTGACAAGGCACTGGAATCAGATTCCAGTCTGTCAGATATTTGTTTATGTACAGGTATGTAGGAAACTAAGAAAGAGACCTGTAGCTGTGGTTAAAAATCTCCACCTCCTTGCTCAGTAGTGCATGTTGTCTTTTTAAGTTTGTGCATGGAGATAACTTTCACCTTCATCTGAATTTTTATCTGTGCTAAGGAAACATTTTCTGCACCGAGCACACACGTTCCTCATGCAGGGCACATGTCGCAGACGGCAACAAATCGCTGGATCTGCAAAATGTGGCTTCAGCCACCCAAATACTCGTGACAGCTATTGGGGTTTCAAGTCTCTTAGTGGAACAAGCTGGTGGCAGCATTAGCCCTCAAACTCTCCCAGCGGGTGAAACACTTCTCACCACACAATGCCACCACAATGCACACTGGAAGGACAGAAAGCTGCATGCTACTGTCACTCAGCTGGCGCTGGGGCAGGTCCTGCCCTGCAGTCCTGAAGTGGGTGGGTCCTGCACTTGGGCTCCAGCAGCTCTCCTCCAGCGAGCCACCCCTCTTGCCATCACCAGCCTGTATAGTGGGGTGCCCTGGTGTTTGGCACAGCTGAGCAAGATAGAAAGTGCAGCTGCCTACCCGTGATCCCTTGCATGGTATTTCCAACCCTGACTGAGCAAATCCTCAGCTCCTCTCCCTTCACAGTCAGTTCTTGGTCCCGGCCCAGGACCCTGGGAAGTGAAGTCCTTTCAAGTCCTGTTTTCAAGAGCAGGTCAGCTCACTGCACATCCCAAGTTGCAGGCAAAGCATGTTTTAAAGACAGTCCTTCACTTCTAAGAGGAAAAGGTCATGAATATCAGTCACTCTCAAATTCAAAAGGCTGCTTCTTCCGAATCAGGGAGGTGAAATGTCACTGGCTCTTCTCTGCAGCTAGTGTTTTGCTCTGAGTGTCAAGGATGCTCAGTGTTATCATAGGCACCCCCACACCCCCAAATAAAAGGGGATCACGGGCAGACCAAAGCTCCCACTGCCTGGGACCAGGTCTCTTGCCATAAGCCCCACTGAGCTGGACACCAGGTAAAGGCATGCTCATGCCCACAGTGCAGTGTCCGTCCCTGAAGATGAAAGACTAAGAGATAGGGGAATAAGAGATATAACTCAGGCCCTCTCCCTCCTCATAATGTAAGTAGTAAATCACTACTGCCATGCTGGCAGGAGTTGAGCTGTCTCACTGGTGCAGTACAAAGTGAGCCAGAAAGTGTTATAAACTGAAGTGCTTTTGGTCAGCAGACAAGGGTTGACAAAGACCTACTACTTGGGTCTTCCAAGTGTAGTGTAGAGCAGGTATTTAATTGTACTTGCAGTGGATGTTTGCAAAGAATAAATGCTCAATGGACATGCTGTGCAACTGGATCAATTTCAGGTTTCAACCTGTGGCTTGTCCAAAAGTTTCTCAAAGTTTGGTCTCTTCCTCCTGCACTGTGGGGGAGTAACCACAGCTTCAGCTTTAGAAAGGACTTAGCTATCTTGGAAATACAGGCACAAGTATAAGGAAAAAGCCTACTTGTGCAACTGGGGTGGGACTCAAGAGACTCAGAAAAAGGGAATTAGAGAACAGCTAATTGCTTTCTACTCGTTGGACTGAGAGCTGGAACCTTCCACAGAGCACCTTTTCATAATGAGTGGAGCTTGTTCATTTTGTACCACCTTGGTGCCATTCCCTACTGCTTGGTACCTCCAACAGGCCCTTGGAGGAGGGTTTATCTCAGTGGGAACTAGGGAATAGATCTTTGTTGTTTCCTGGCTGGGAGGAAAAGCAACTTGTCCCCTCTCAGGGGTTATTGTGTGTCCTGGAGGAGGAGGCAACATGCAGCCATGCACAGGAGACATCGAAACCAGAAAAATGGGTGGATTTGTCTCCACTGCCACATTGTGAGAAAGCACACACTGTCTCCTCACATATTATTAGTTGCATTATTAGTATTGTTTTACATCTTGCAAAGCTGTGTCCAGAGGCTGGGACCCCAAAGGGTTTGCAGCAGTTTAGTGTAGCCCCAGTTTCAGCTGAGAGAAAAGAGGAAAGGTACATGGGAAGCTGTGGCTACTGAAATTGAATGAGGGTAAGGCAGTAGCTCTGAGGATATGGGCCAAGCTCCTCTGCCAGCAATAGTGACAGAAAGGCATCCCTTAACACCGCAGTAACACACATATCCAAGAGGTCTGAGGAGGCTCAGCAAGACCTGATGTGTGGTCTGGTGCCCCAAGCTATGGCAAAAGGAGGGTGCTGGCAAGGGAAATGCTCTGCTGCTGCCAACTACCACTACATTTGTCTTCGCTGCTTAAGCTGGAGCTAAGAGTTCCGTCCACTGTCATGCTTAACCCTCCTGGACAGCCATTAACTGTCTCCTTTGCACGTGATTTCCAGCTGAGAGAATAGAGCATGCTCTGGGATTCCCAGCTCCCAGACATCAAAACATCACTAAATTGAACAGATAAAAACAAGGACACTGAGAAGGAAGAAGATTCTGCTTCCCTCCTTAACAGGCATCGTGAGATAGGCTGTACCTGAAAGCCAGACCCTGCAGTTGTGTGCACAGCAGGAAAAGGCAACCGTGCTGCTGAGGCCTGGGCAAGACTGGGGGTTCAGATATGTACATTGTGTGTATAGTGATCCAGATTCTAACAATTGGGGCTGTATTTTGCTTTCATTACTGTCCAAGAGCATTCTTGGGGTAACACTATTTCCCAGCACACTCAGATGCTCAAGGGACAGCAGCCCCAGGATGGACTACAGCTGGTCTACTCCCCAGCAATAAGTAGGGACTGAAAATGAACCCAGTGCTTGCACCAGGGGCACAGAGACACAAGGAAGAGATAAAGATGCCCTAACATCACCCCACCAGGCACTCCAAAATTGCAGCTGCACACCAGTATGTGACTGCTGTGCATGCTCAGGCAACTCAGAGTTTGGAGGATGCTGGCAGAGGGTTTTAAGCAAATAACTTTAATCATGTCCTCAAGAAGATCTTTGCTTACTTTGAGCTTTATCTGTTACGGACTTAGGTTCCCAATCTGCATGGGTGTGATCACTTTCTTCCCTGCATCTGGGAACAGGGAAGGAGTGTATCACAAGCCAGCAAATGTGGTCTTCCTGTACTGAATTTTTTGTTTTAGTGAAACTTTGCAGCATCTTCAGTGAGAAGTTCTTGAACTTCTTGCATTTTCCAGGTACTTAAAGACACTGTGAATTACAGTGTAATTGAAAAATGAGCCTGTTCCTTTGAAATGAAGTGTAACCAATAGCCCTGGTCTGCTGACTTAATAGAGAAGCTTAACATTATTATATCTATATTAATAACAAGGCCAGTCAGCCATTAGCAAGAGCAGTTCATTCATTGCATCTGATGCTTTCCAGCTTGCTTTTTTCATGGTAAATGAGTGTTCCTTGTGCTCATTTTCTACCCAGATAATTCCCATTAGCAAGATAAACATATGGGTGAGAGATTCCATTTTCTTCTACTTCCAAATAAGAGCTGGTAGCAAGATACTGATAGAAAAAATATCAGTTGGTGACAAACAAAAATATAAAGAGAAGGACCCATACAGAAAGCAGTCTGGTTCAGAAAAGCCGAGGAAGATCAGGAGAAGGGACCTGGAGCTGTGACCTGGAGCAGTTGAAGCCTTTTTAGCAACTCACCCCAAGCTAAAAGACTTACTAATGGACAGCAGCACTGAAGGCCTGGGACACAGAGACAGACAGCTGAAGTCACTGGAAGCTTATTGTGTTTAGCTTTATAGCAAGCTCTTAACTGAATCAATATCAGCCACATATATTCCCACTGGTCTTTCATTCTGTCCTGCAATCTTGTTTTGAATAAACATCTTGGCATTTGAGAGACATGTCAGACAGCTTGGATATATTTCATTGACCAGATGTACTTAATATAATCTGCTTGATATAACACTGTGAAGGATCTGTTCCATTTTCCTTTTCACTGGCAGATAATGTGTACTTAACAGGTTAGCTCACCTACCTATAAAAATCTCTCTACTGGAGACTAGGTATGACCAACTCAGCAAAGACATGTTTTGTGGTATATAATAATCTCCTCTCTTCTGGTTACAAAGCTGCTCTGGGGTTAGCTGTTTCTTTCTGGGCTGCAGGACTTCATCATATCTCCTCTCGCTCCATTCACCTTCTCCATGGGTACCAACCAGCCTTTGCACCTAGTCAGGCAGTGCTGCTCTTTCATCGATTATCACAACCAAGTTAAACTCAGCTCGAAGCTTGTTGCTTGTTCCAGACCTAAAGTATGATCTGTGTGTTCAAAAGCTTACCTGCTTTTTCCAGCTCTATCAGTTGCACTGACAAAATTAATTTCTACACCCTCCTGCCTTGCTTACATCAGCGTGAAGCAGAACAATGTGAAGTCTGGCAAATGGCAGTTTTTAAGGGAAAGCTATTCAGTTTCTGATGTGCAAAATGCAGATGAAACTAAACAAAGTGCAGCCTTCTTACTTGTCAAATGCACAACTATCAAGTCTTATTTTTCTACAAGCTTTCTTGGAAATGGATTATCTAAATCTTCTGCCTGCAAATCAGTATACCCACTACCAAGCAGTCTCTCCAGAGCCAACAAGCATTTAGACTCTTAATGCTTACCACAGTTGCTAAACACCAGGTTGATACAGCTTTTTTAGTGGTAATTACGGCTGCCCAAACACTGCAAAGAGCATTTGTAAATATTTGTGAAAGCCCCCAAAAGCTGCTGGATTCATCCATGTTCCTGATCCATACACTACTTACTTTTTCAGATACATCTAGACAATTTCCCCTCTACTTTATAATTGTTGGAGAAACAGGTTTTCATGACTGAAGCTCAGTCCATACAAAAGACTAAAGCAAAGGACAATGAGATCCTGGTATGTTATGCTTGTGTACTACAACTGCAAAAATAATACTGAGTTATTGATATTCACGCTTGTGGATTACAACACAAAAGAAACTTTAGGAAAAAAAAATCCGACCAACAAACAAACTTCTGAATTTGTGAAATTTGTTCAATTAAAAGTTTTTTTTTGTGTTTTTCTTTACTTTTACTCATTTTTTGGTAACAGCTGTTCCTGGGAAAGGCAAGCAGACAACAAAAATAGACTCAGTCCAGTGGTGACAACAGCTGTTTTAAAGGTTGTAAAAAGTCACTGTTAGGAAAATCCAAACCACAGATAATAGTGCTAATCATTTTGTAGGGCCAGTTAAATTTTTTTCATCCAAACGTTTTGCAAAAGGAGGATGTTTCATTCAGAGCATTTGGACGAGGTTTGCAATGATGTTTTCAAACTCCACTTTTCACCCATGCAGCTGGTGTGCTGCATTTACCCCGTGGTGGCTGGTTGCACTGGCCTGGATGTAATCTTGTTTGCATAGTCAGTCACACACAAAACCAAGAGTTACTCTACTGTATGAACAGGGTATTCATTACTTGCTACATCCCATTTAAAGGTCTCATTCACCCAATCAAGAAACAAAAATGACACAATGTGATACAGCTGAACTGACAATAATTACCCATTAGCTGGAACATGGGTTACCTAAATGGTCCGGAAAATAATAACTGGACTTTTCTTGGAAGGAAAAAGAGCTTTATTTTAGTCTCAAGGAGTTTCTGACCAGTATGCTTGCATAAATATGAACTAAAGTAAGAGCAGGAAAAGAAGGAAGAAACTAATGCGTATGCATCAAGACAGTGAGGCTACCATGCCAGAAATCCTTGGTAGAATTTGACCAAGCCTGTCCTAAAGGTGATACATAAATGTTAAGCAACGAAAATTGTTCAAAGGCAGGTTTTGTTCCTACATGTCCTGGGGTCATACCATACCAATTAGCTGATATACTATGCCTTGCAGACTCTTGATAGATCTGTTCCTTGTTCAGTCAAAACACATTTAGCAGCATCTCCAGTTTGGTGTGCTGAGTTGCTCATACTGGTAGAGATGCTGCACAAAGAACAGGATCTAGTCTGCGGTATGACACAGTGGACCTCTATTTGAATCAAACTTACCCAGTGACAGAGGGGACACTCAGGTCTCTGTGCTGCTTTTCTTAGTATCTTGACACCACGGCCACTAGATTGCACAAAATACCAAGTGTGTGTAAAATCTTCAAACAATCTTCTCTGTCAGAAATCCTTCTCTCACTTTAGCCCTTCGTGTGCCATTACAGAACAACAGTCTCTAACATGTTGCTGATTCTGAAACCAAACTAGGCTAATAATAGCAAATCCCTACAAACTGCAAGTAAATCAAATTCCTGAAAATCATGAGAAATTCCCTGGAAAATAAAGATTCTGCTGAAAGGATATTCCCACCTGCTGTATTCTTTTACCATGCCTTGGCTGCTCATGCTAGTGATCAACTCTGCTCTCTTCTCAACACTTCCATATCTGGAAGAATTGTATATAAAATTCCTTCTGTTCTTCCACAGTCCTCCAAATCTTAAATTGTACAGAGATGCACATTGTTTCATTGTTATTTCTTCTTTATTTCTCTTTTCTACCATCTTAGAGAAAGTTGTATCATTACATACCCATTTATCTCTCTCTCAACATTTGCTGTAATACTCTGCCGTAGTCCAGCTGCAGAAAAAGACAAACCTGTGGGGGTGTTCATGTGTCTGGAAGGAGATCTGACAGCCTGTGAGTTATCTAGGCCTGAAAAGCTGACAATTGGGTTCTAATGTTTGAAGTGGATATTGCTGGTTTCATTGTCAAACAAATTTTTGGAAATGTTTGGGGAGCTGATGGGGTACTTCTTTTTGTGGACAATGTTCCGCCTCTTTTTCTTGTCTTTCATTATTTACAATGCCTGATGTTGTACCCCTGATGTTCCTGGTATCCATTTATTAGAAAACAGGGAAAGGTTACATTATTTATACATAATAGCTTTTTCATGTTGCATAAGGTAGAGTGCAGAATGACTGCTTTTTGGCCAGGAAAAAAAGAAAAATTTCTCTATTACCACAAATCGCTGTCTGCATTTTATGATACTATATCTCTCTCAGCAGCTGCAGTCTAGTGTAGGGATTGCCCTTCTTCATCAATATGAAAGTGTCCTTAAAACAGCTGGAGATAAACACATTCAGAGCCTTACCGTGAACACATCAGTGCATTTCCATTGGTAATGAAGAAAACATCTACAATACTTTCCATCTGAAATGAGCTTCACTGTATGCTAAAGATACCAACAACCAAGAAAAAATATCATGTCAGGTGGGCACTGGGCACCTGAAAGCACAGTGGTTCTTGCACTTACAAATTAGCAATCAAATTCATCCCTGCTATATCTCCATTAGATACAGACGCTTACTTGCACCTAAGTTTTTCATCCCTGGAGTTGATACAGATTGATACAGAGATGATTTTGAACCAGAGAGTGGTGTAATACTGTAAAGAGCAGGAGTACTACATGATATGTATGATATGGACAGGTAAGAATTACAGTTGTTACACGCTTTTTATTTTGTATGTTGTATGTTTGTTTTGGTTTTTTTTTTAATCTCTTGCTTGCTGGAGTTCTGGTTCCTGTGTTTACATGGCAACTTTTGTCAAGGACTGCACGAGACAACATGCTGTGCAACAACTCTGTGTGAGCATAGGCTGCGTATGATTTTTCTGAGACCAGAGCTCATGACAGAGACTGGATTGGAACATCTCCCCTCCGGTTGCATACAGGCTCCTGTGGAGACCTGTGGGATTGATCCGGCTCATGGAGCTCCTGCTTTGGGCAGGGAAAGAGCAGTCCCCTTGGCCACAGCTGGGCTGCCAGCATGGGTAAGGCCGGATGGGTTTCAGCATCCAGCAATAGGGCAAGGACCCCACGCTCACCTGCCCCAAATTTACTCTTTCTGCAGGAGTTAAGACAGGAACAAAAGATGACTTGGACATTATTCTGCTCCCCTGATCCTAGCCTGTTGTGGTACAAAAACCTCCAGAACTGGCTTTATGTGACACTGGCTACAATAACATTTGTAGCAACTGAAGAGTCTACCGAGTAAATAGTGATGGCTCCTACCACTTCCTTGCTCTGACAACCTCCCACGTGGTTGGCTGGAAGGAGTAGGAATAACATTGCTGAGTCAAGACCATTTAGTGATTTTTACTAAAGGGGATTCTAACATGGCACATAGAATCACAGAATCACATCTTTCCATCTGTTTTTCCATGCTGAAGAAATACAAAACCACCCTCCATTCAGTACCTTTTGTAAATGTACCTGTGATGTTTGGCTGAGACAGATGGAGTGACCTACAGCCAAACTTTGGGCTACACAACCAACTCGCACAAAGGTTACCGGCTGTTTTCCCTTTGTGAGCACCGCAGCACTGGGGCTGGCATGTGGGATAATAATGCTTTTTGGGCTCTTCAGGCCAGATGATGTTGGAAGATGCATCATTAACCTCCTCCCTTAGCAACAAAGTTCCCCAATCCCAGTGCTTTGTGGCATCAGCCTCCACAGAGGTGTGCAACAGGGGGAGTTGAAATGAGGTGTCTGGGTGAAAACTTTGCTTTCTCTTTTGTGTTAAACTGCCCCACATGTCCCACTGCCCTGAGGACAGGTTGATGGGACGTTTTTTATTTGTGATCTTGTGAGCTAAAATGAGAGGTAATGAAGCCGTAGCTGGATTTACATGAACAAGCCACCCATTGAAAAGCTTCAGCATTTTCAAAAATCCTGATTAAAGAAGTGGACTTCACTTCTAGGTCCAAGCAGGAAAAGACTGCAAATAAGACAGAGCATCTCTCCTCTCACACTTCTATTGGGAGAATTTTTTCATAAATTAAAATTAATGTATTTTTTCAACTAGGTCAGTGGAATGTAAATGTTCTGTTCCAGGGAGGATTATAAATCATAACTCAGTTAAGGGATGCACAGCACAGATCAATCCTGCTGCGTTTATCAAAGCCGAGCTGTCTGGAGAAGAAAGCAACCAAAGTTTTCATACCAAAAGCTCCATTACAGTATCTGAAGGCTCATGGGGCTGAGGATGGGTATTTGTCTCACTCCTGGGAAATCTCAAAATCCTTGGCTTTTGTCTATGTATCAAACGTGTGAATAAAATGGGATGGCAGAAAGAGCCCTATCGCAATGTTTTCTAGCTCCAGCAGGAACATGCCTCCCCTGTCTTTGCAAACCAGGCAGAACAGCTGGAGATTCAAGAACAAGCTGAGCAAAATCCAATTTGTACTGCCCCACAAACGTGTAGCTTGGCTGCTCCTGCTGCCAGGTCCACATCTGGCTGCAGTCAGCTGTGCGTTGCCCTTAACAGCTGCCTACATTTTTCTGCTTTAGACCCCATAGTCAGCCTTGGATGGAGACACTGTGGCACTGAACTAGAGCATCTGAACCCCGATGTGATCTGCAAACCAGTAAACAAGAGAGAATATAATTTTATATGTGTCTTCCTCCAGCTTGAATTTTCTCCTGGGCCCAAGATCTGCAAGCACATACACACTCAAGTGCACCAAAATGAACTGGCCACCCTGACTTCCAGCCACAGTGGAGAGAGGCTTGAGAGGAAAGCAGGCTGTTTTCAGAACAGGACTGGGGCATTTGTTTTGATGGGCTCAATACCATAAAGAGGCTTATAAAAGGTAGAAGCAAGGACAGGCGGCCTGGGAAGAATACAGGGATGCTGTCCGGAAAGCTAGGGACCAGGTCAGGAAAACTAAGGCCCACTTAGAATTAAACTTGGCTAGGGATGTTAAGGATAACAGGAAGGGATTCTATAGGTACATTGCAAATAAAAGACAGACTAGGGACAACGTGGGCCCACTCTGGAAGCAATTGGGAGAACTGGCTACCCTGGATTTGGAGAAGGCTGAGGTTCATAATGATTTCTTTGCCTCAGTCTTCATCAGCAAATGCTCTGACCACACCACCCAAGTCTTGGAAGGCAGATGCAGGGACAGTGAGAATGAAGACCCTGGGCCCACTGTAGGAGAGGATCTGGTTTGAGACCATCTTAGGAACCTGAATGTATACAAGTCCATGGGACCTGATGAAATGCATCCGTGGGTCCTGAAGGAGCTAGCAAATGAAGTTGCTAAGCCACTGTCCATCATATTTGAAAAATCCTGGCAGTCAGGTGAAGCTCCCGAAGACTGGAAAAAGGGAAATATAACCCTCATTTTCAAGAAGGGGAAAATGGATGAGCTGGGGAACGACAGACCAGTCAGCCTCACCTCTGTGCCTGGCAAAATCTTGGAGCGGATTCTCCTGGAAGGCATGCTGAGGCATGTGAAAAACAACAAGGTGGTTGGTGACAGCCAGCATGGCTTCAGTAAGGGGAAATCCTGCCTGACCAATCTGGTGGCCTTCTATGATGGGGCTACGGAACTGATGGACAGGGGTAGAGCAGTTGATGTCATCTACTTGGACTTCTTCAAATTGTTTGGCACTGTCTCACATGACATCCTTGTCTGTAAGTTGGAGAGACATCAATTTGATAGGTGGAGCACTTGGTAGATAAAGAACTGGCTGGATGGCTGCACGCAAAGAGTTGCGCTCAATGTCTCAATGTCCAGCTGGAGACCAGTAACGAGTGGTGTCCCTCAGAGATCAGTGTTGGGACCGGTCTTGTTCAACATCTTTGTCAGTGACATGGACAGTGGGATTGAGTGTGCCCGCAGTGAGTTTGCTGATGACACCAAGCTGTGTGCTTCGGTTGACACTTTGGAGGGAAGGAATGCCATCCAGAGGGACCTTGACACGCTTGTGAGGTGGGCTGATGCCAACCTGATGAAGTTTAACCATGTCAAGTGCAAGGTCCTCCACCTGGGTTGGAGCAATCCCAGGCACAGCTACAGGTTGGGCAGAGAAGAGATTCAGAGCAGTCCTGCGGAGAAAGACTTGGGGGTTAGTTGATGCAAAAATGAACATGAGCTGGCAGTGTGCGCTCGCAGCCCAGAAAGCCAACTGTATCCTGGGCTGCATCAGAAGGAGCGTGACCAGCAGGTCGAGGGAGGTGATCCTGCCCCTCTGCTCTGCTCGCGTGAGACCTCACTTGGAGTATTGTGTGCAGTTCTGGTGTCCTCAACATAAAAAGGACATGGAACTGTTGGAACAAGTCCAAAGGAGGGCCACGAGGATGATCAGGGGACTGGAGCACCTCCCGTATGAAGATAGGATGAGAAAGTTGGGGCTGTTCAGCCTGCAGAAGGCTGCATGGAGACCTCATAGCAGCCTTCCAATATCTGAAGGGGGCCTATAGGAATGCTGGGGAGGGACTCTTCATGAGGAACCGTAGCGAGAGGACCAGGGGTAACGGGTTCAAACTTAAACAGGGGAAGTTTAGATTGGATATGAGGAAGAAATTCTTTCCTGTAAGGATGGTGAGGCACTGGAAAGGGTTTCCCAGGGAAGTTGTGAATGCTCCATCACTGGTGGTGTTCAAGGCTGGGTTGGACAGAGCCTTGGGTGGCATGGTTTAGTGGGAGGAGTTCCTGCCCCTGGCAGGGGGGTTGGAACTAGATGATCTTAAGGTCCTTTCCAACCCTAACTTTTCTATGATTCTGTGATTCTATATATTCAGTGTAAGAAAAGATGCTGTGACTATAACACAACAGCAATGTAAACAAATTTTTCTCAACAAAATAACATTTTTTCATGATGGATGACACTTTGAATTATGTTACCTCCCCTCAGATCAATCTCATCTCTTCTAAAAAAGCATTCTAACTAGATATTTCTGAGTAGCAGATTTCCTTTTGTTAACACCAAAACAAAATTGCTATGCATGCATAATAGCCCCAAACAAACTTGTAAATAGCAGGTGGGAGGAAATGGTACTTTGTTTTCACACAGTTCTAGTACACCCTCTTCTTGCCTCACACTGCACAATCATACCCAGGATATATTTTCCCTTTCCTTCAGATAACAAATGCTCTAGTGAATGGATTAAATGTCTCTCTAGTTCAGTATTGACATCTGTAGAGTTGCACATAAGCTTGTGCTCATGTGTTCCCCTGAACTGGGACCTATAGCAACATACATAATGTTGTACTTATAGTGGGAAAGATAACTTCAGCAGAACAGCAACCTGTGTTTTGACTCTTCCTGTTTACTTTCAGTGCAGGCAGTTCTATGGTCTATGGGTCTTTCTCTGATAAGCAGATGCAAAGCTTTGCTCCAGCCAGGCTGGCAAACAGGTAATCCACCGGACACTTCTAGTTTACTTTATGTTATCTGTCTGTGATAGAACAAAAAGCTATTACTAAATTGAGGGTTGTTACAGCTGAGACAAAGTATTTCTTGTAGCACTCTGCTGTCCTTGCAGCCTGGCTCCACAGCATACTTTATGAAGAAAATAATACAAAATCTGCCTAAGTATTTGAAGTGTAACACAAAACCCTCATCAGGTATAGAAGCCTATTAGATTTTGTTGCTAAGGTGCAAATTGCGCTGCAAATAATAGACATTATGCTACTATTAGAAACAGCTACAAATACTTCTCATTCACCATGAGCCATTGATTATAGAATTTTGTGAGTGAAGTGCTACTTTAAAGCATCATTTATCTGGACTAGTTTCTGTGGTCCCCATGATGAATCAGGCTGGGCTCCCTAATACCACTGTCTCTCATGTAGAGCTCTGCACGTGCATGGCAGCTTGATGCACAGGTCCCGCCTGTGCAACAGTGACAGACTTTCCTATGTACCAGATCTACTGAGGGCAGGAAGAAAAGAAGACAAATGATAGAGCTGGCATCAGACTTATAAAAACTGGATTGGCCACTCAATTTGGACAAAATATTCTTATTGCTGCTTGTCATAAAAAAATAAAATATTAATTTTGTTCTTTTATCAGCATTCTGTCTGCAAAAGATGGCTGAAGAGGCTGTGTTCGGGCCAATAAACATCCTTCTTTCTTTTTTTTTTTTTTCTTTATTTCAGCATATTGATATCCTATTCTAAGTCCTTTACATTCTGCAGCAGCACATACCAAACCATGCTGCCTCCCATCAACACCCACATATAGGATCCCAGTGGACACAAGCACTGTGATATCCCAAACAAGCAGAGGGCTCATCTGCTCCAAGTACCCAGCTCTTGTTTTCTTAACAGCAAACCCGTGGGACAACCTAATTTGGCACCTGTAGAAATCCCCGTCCAGTTCAAATCTGGCTTCTGTGGGAGTAACAAGCCGAGAACTGCTGTAGCGAACGCCTGAGTTCCAGCAGAGACTTATTCTGATCACTGATGCTTTGCTTAATATTGGCTTTGTGAGTCATTCAGTTTCTTCATGGCAATATGTAGTGCAAATCCCAATTTCCTCTGAAACACTTCCTGATGCTTTATGAATGCAGGATTGGTCCTGGAGAGCTGGACTTGAGCACCTTGAAGGTGCTAAGCGCGCTCTGGCACCATGTAACTGAGGGCGCTTTAAGGCTGCTTAGGGCTTTGCTCAGGCACCCTTGAACCTTTTGCTCGCTCAAGGCAGGGTGTCCTGGGCGCAGAGGCTCATTCGTTCGCCCGCGATGGCCCTGCCGACCGTGCACCGTTCAAGGAGCGGCGCCGCGCAGCGAGAGCAGTGCGGTCCCGCTGGGCTCTGCAGCGCACTCTAGCGGCAGTGCGTAGCACGGTCCGGGCCCTGCCTCGCCGCAGTGACCTCGACGCAGGGATGTGAAACCAGGCTGGGAATCAGTGCTACCTTCTCTTCCCGGAACTGCGTGACCCTGCCCTCACCAGCATGTGGATTATAGTGACGCGAGTGTCCTCTCTCCTGCTCTGTGGCTCCATGGTACAAATATTGTCAGAGCACCTCATAGGAAGGCACATGGACAGAGGTGGCCATTTGCCGGGGCAGAGGGATGTGACAGGCATTTTCCACAGGGTGACGGTTGCGTACCTGTGTTGGCACAGCCTATGAATCAAATGCACCACGCTGAGGGGGAGACCCTAGCGTACTGGCTAAGCCTCAAGATGCTCAGCACAAGGCCACATGTTTGGGCATTGTCAGGACAGAGACAGAAGCCAGCACTGCAGACAAGTGCCTGTTTCTCTGGTCCATATGATAACCATTGCCTCTTCTGAGAAAGTTTCTCCCTCCACCCACCTTACAGAAAAGCAAGGCTCCTCATCCCCAGGTGGCTCAGCAAGTGCAGTACGCTCTTTTAAATGTATTTCCCAGCACTCGCCTCCCAGGGACCCTTGTAGGGGTTCCCAGGGTAACTGTCAGCTGCAGCTGCAGCTGTTGTCACCTCTCCACACTCCTTTGAAGCATAAAGACAACTTCAGAGAAGGATATTTCCAAAACTGGGATGGCGGGATGACACTGAACTTGGTACAGGCTCTACTTCCTCAAGAAACTGCAGCCTACAGCAAAGGTGGCTAAATCCCCCAACCTATGAATAGTACTAAAGTTATGAGTCAAGACAACAGACAGTGTAGAGAAGATTTAGAGGTCTCTCCAGAGTTTTTGTTAGGCCTCCTTTATGGATAATTCAGCTCAGCTAGATTGGACACTGAACCTTCCTCCTAGCCTCCCTCCAGAAGGGACAGTTGGGGCTGGAAATGCTCCCTAGCCTCCCATACTGCAGATCACCAAGACAGTTTGAAGAGCTGGTCCAAGAAGAAGGGCGTAGTTTGCCAGTTCTTTCCAGCTGTCATTATAGAAAAGATTTTTTTTTGTTTGCTTGTTTGACAGCAACGATCCATCTTATTTCTAACTTAGTTTCTCAACAGAGAGAAACTAAGTAGTTGTTAGTGTTACTTTTTGTTCTATGTATCAATGTTATGTATGAAATACCTCAAACAAGTGTGGATCTGAGGGCAATTCATGCTGCATGAACAGTCTGAGCCAGGACTGCAATGGCACAGAAAAACAATATGCTAAAGCCTCTGCGGCCCATTAATGCAAGGAGGGGAAGGAGATCAAAGACACCCTTCTGTCTCAGACACTGCCTAGCTCACCCTTTGGGTGGATGGCAAAGGTGCTTTAAGCAAAGCTTGGCCTCCCTGCACTCCCCTGCCTGAGCAGCATCCACAGGTCTGGGGTGATGCTCACCCACCAGTCAAACAAGACTCTTGCTCTGCTCTGAGCTTCAGCAGTGCTCTTGGGCAGTCTGGAAATGCAAAAGGTGAGATAGGTAGAAGGAAATGTTAGGGGTATAACCACACACAGTGCCTTGTTAGATAGCTGCCTGCCTGCAGCTTCATGGCCAGACAGCCGCAGGGGCCAGCTGAAGGCAGCACTGCCTGGCCCTGCCTGCACCTTGTCCCACTGCCAAGGGCTGCCCTGCTGCTATGAGGCAGAGGAATGCCCCCTGGTAAGGAAATGCAGGTGCAGGAGGTACAGGAGTATGTTTCTGGCTGCACCCCAGCTGGAGACCCCCCCACATGAAGAAGCCCTGTCCAAGAGAGTGGAGAGGGAACAGGGCTGTGAGTGTGGCCAGAACATCGGCAGGAGGAGCACTACTACCTTCTGGTCTAACATGGCTCTTCGGTACCATAGGATCAAGATCCAGACTCATGCCCTGTCCAGAGCACACTGTGCATTTCTTCTTTTGCAGCTTTGAACAGGTCTTCTCCTTTTCACATGCTCGTATTCATACCCGTATTATTTAAATCCTTTTTGTAGCATTATTTCTCATAAACAGAAGCTCCAGGTAGCATTTGGCACTGAATTCATCACTGATCTTGAAATACTTAATTACTGCAGAATTATGTAAAGAAACCTATATTTGGCCCTGCTGCTTCTCAGTGCGTACCTGCTGTGTGGGTAGGCAGGATTTAAATCTCCAGAAGGACCAAACCAACGCCAGGCTCATTTTAAAACATGATCTTATTTACCAGAAAGAAAGGCAGTGAAAGGCAGGATGGGCTTTGATCACGCCTAATTATGGAGTGTAATATTGGGTACATGGATACAATATTACCATGGGTGGCTTTTTTTGGTGCAGAAAAACCAAAATTTTCCTTAAAGAAACAGCTGTGTCCTGCCTGCAGCCTGCAGCAGAATGGCATTAGTCACGTGCAGTCCAACACGTAGCACAATTGTAAAGTTCGCTCTATGAGACTGACAGGAGCTATTCATATCGGCCCCCTCCACCATCTGCCTGAATGGCAGGCTGCAGGGTAGCAGCGGCCCCCCCTTGCCGCCTCTGCGTGGCCTCAACACTTAGTGCCTGCTCAAAGTCTGTCCCCAAGTGCAGAAAATCGAGGATTGAAAGCAAAGGGAGGATGTCACTCAGGTCAAAGCAGACTGTCAAGAGGAAAAAAAAAAAGAGGGGGGGGGGGGAGTGGAATGAGTCAAAGCTTTATCTGGTGGGAGGGCCAGGTTGCTTTTCTCCTGGGAGCTGAGGTGTTGGCTTCAACAAGGATATGAGGAGGGAGAGCAAAGGGGATGACTGGACAGCAGGAGTCTGTGGACAAATCCCATATGCTCCCTTCTTCTTCCCTCCCTGAGCTTAGAGGACTCAGCTCAAAGGCAGGACCAGGTTGTGTGAGCATCAGTGCCGAGGTGAGACATCCCTGCTATTGTGTGCAGTGCCTGTGTGCTGGGGTGTGGAAAGGGATGGTGACAGCTTTGGCTGCACCCTTGTGCACAACACTGTCAGGCATCCCTTGGGGGCTGGTGGCAAGGACCACAGGCCTGCAACCATGGTCACCATTTGCCTGTCCCAGATACCTTTCAGGTGCTTGGATTGGGAGCCAGGCTGCTAGCTTTTCCCCCATCAGTTTTCTCACAGATTAATTTCATTCCCAGAAATATTTACTAAGGTATCATAGAGGGTTTTTTTTTCCCTTTAAAATGAACCTGCAGGTCCTGTGATAGGCAGGCTCACATCCCAGGCTAAGGCCAGGCTCTGACAACCTGTTTGGAGGCCTGAACAACTCAGTGTCCCCCCTTTCAAGGTCAGACTGGATGGAGGGGGATTCATTTTCATCCTATCACCTGTTTTTCCTTCTCATTGCCAGACACGTTTTTCCTGTGGCAGAAACTTCTGCTATCAGTGACTGAGGTGTGTGGCTCCTACAATACATGGTTACTACAATCCTTTCTTTTGCCATTGCACTCACTCCTAAGGTCACCCAGTTCTTTCAGTATGATGTTAAATAACATCTTCCATTTTTACACCATCAGTGCATCATTAACATCCTTCCACTTCAATAGCTGTCAACAAGAAATCAAAAATCAGGACCCCTGAGGAAGAGTTTTAGTAGTCTTCCTCCATTCCAGTGGTTCTCCTTTCTGGAACAATACTTCTGGTTTCACCATGAGCCATCATCACCTCCCTTCAGGCTCCTGGCGCTTCTCAAAATCCTTGCTCTTTTTCTGAGTGTGAAGGCAGAACAGGGGCTTAGGAAACAGCAGGTGAGTGAAAAGATAAAGTGCAACTGAAAATCTGCTTTTATTTGCCCTTAATGGGCAAAGAAAATGAATGATTCATAGATGGTCCATCTGGGGTTTTCCACCTTATTTTCTTACCTTGTTTCAAAGCAACTGGAGCCCAATTTTCTCTTTTCTTCAAAGTGCATATTCATTAGGCTCAACAAGGAGTAGCAGGATTATAAACCAAATGGGGAAAAATAGTTGAAATTTTCCACAAAAAAATGGTAATTTGGTCTCTCCTCTCCTCCTGTCTCCTCCCTCCCCTCCCTTCCCTTCCTCTCCTCCCTCCCCTCCCTTCCTCTCCTGCCTCCCCTCCCCTCGCCTCGCCTCCTCTCCTCTCCTCTCCTCTCCTCTCCTCTCCTCTCCTCTCCTCTCCTCTCCTCGTCACAAACAAGCAAATTCTCTACAGAATTTCTAAAGAAAATCTTTTTACCATTGTTGAGAAGTCTTGTTTTTCAAGTAAAAATTTAAAATATTCTGTGTTGGGTTTTTGTTTGCTTTTAGATTAATGGAGATTGCCTGGTTTTAACACCCATGAGGAAGAGGTTTACCATACAGATGTGCACCTTAGATAAACAGATACCCCAAATCAGGCTGGACAAGAAGCCCCTGAGAGCTGATTTCAATCCAGGCCTGCCCAGAAACTGTACCACATGATACGCAAAGTTGTTACCTTGATAGCAGGATGAATCCTGTGACGACACCTGTAGCTCAAGCTAGGATGAACATAAAGTTCCATTTTATAGGAGGAAAAATAATTTTGAGTCAACTAATATCAAAACAGTGACTTCTGTACCATCTCTGCACCACTCAGCTATTCATTGAGCTGCTCTTTGCTTTACAGATGATTAAAATAACAGCAGCGATTTGGGAGTTCATGCTGTTTGAACTGCTCAGGGCACTTAAAATGGAGGGATCCCTTTCCCGGTTAATGGTGTGCATTATGGTCAGTGGGTCTGCTTGCATGCTCCATGCCAGTCTGGTGCTGGAATACGTTTGCTGAGTGGCCCCCTCAGCCTGTAAGTAAGATGTGGGATGTTTTGGTGTGCAAGTGTCTAAAGATTGACATCACTTTTAATGAGTGACACTTTAAAAACACTTCCCAGGTATTTTTGTGTAAGAAAATCTTTTCTCTCTCCTTTATTCAGTCTTGAAGGAAATACTGTGTGTTTAGGAGTGGCCTGGATGCAACTTTGAAGTGAACGGATTTATTCTTGTGCTTTACTTAAAAAAGCAGGAGTTAGAAAACTTTGCATACCAAAAATTCCCAAGAAGACAGCTGTCAGGGGGTGACATGTCGGATGTGAAGTGGCTCTCCAGCTGGTCCCTGTCTGCATGCTGGGAAGGCATGTGGAGACATTTTTTCAATTGCTGTACTAGTTTGACATGTTCACAGTGGAAAATGATGTATCATTCTTGAGCCTTTGGTTGGTGGACACTTCAAAGTGCATTGGATCCTTGGAGAGGAGTGCCCTATTGTTAATTGTTCCTTTCACATGTACATTGGGATGAACATGGCGAGAGCAGCGAGGAACAAAAGGGCTCCGGTGGCCTCTTAGAGAAAACGCGGTGCAGCTCAACCTGAGTTTGACCTTGAAAGGGTGGGTTGCTCTGGTTTTTAAATCCTGCTTGCCGGTTCATTCCCCTCTGGCTCCCAGCCGTTACCCAGTTGCAGGGGAAGGGGCTGCTGGAACAGCGAGCATAGCAAGGTGTGGGGAGCCCCTCTACTCCCATGTGGTGCTCAAGGAGCCATGTCCTCTGTGAGCATTCCTCCAGGAGGGGACAGGCAAGGCTGGAGTCTGGGGGCTTGGAAAGGGTTTTTGCAATGGGTGTGTTGGAGGCGTGCTAGGTTTTACTTAACCTCCAGTACCCGGCAAGCCATATATTCTCTGCTCAGTCTCACTGACCCACTAGCCCTCAGTCTCAGAGTGCAGCCCAGGGGTCTTGAGCCCCTATGACTGGAGATATACATATATGTACATATACGTACCTGGCATGAGTTTCCCAGGACTCTGAGGACGCAGTTCATCAACATCCTGAGACAATCTTTTGGTCCCAGGCACCAGTTCTATGTCTCTCTGCTTTCCCTCTCACCGCCTTGGACAACCAGCTAGCTCTACTGGGAGACTGAACTGTGCAACGTGGTGTCCAGGTTGGGTTCAAAAGCTCAGGCACAGGAGTCAGTTTATTCCTGCAAACAGAGATGTGATCTCTTGATGTGCATCTCTTTCAATGATCTAAACAAAACCTCTCCTTCAGCCTCAGCTGCACAGAAGGATCTGTGTTGTGTCACAGAAAGGCCAGACCCCAGCTAGCACATCCTCAAATAGATGTTCAAGAAGGTGACTGGAAATTGCCACTCCACCTTCCCCAAATCATCCAAAAGGAGAAGCTTGCACAGAAATTTGCATGCTGGTGTGAGGTAGATGATAGAAGATGTAGGCAAGGCTAGCTGCTCCAGGTCTCCTAGGGAATGAACTGCTTCTGAAAGAGAAACTGGGAAGAGAGAGGCATGTCTATGGTAGCAAATCAACCACCATGTTACAGCCCACCATGGTGTCAAAAGCCCTGCAGAGCATTCTGCTGCAGGATGTCCTGGCCCCAAGTTCTTCCTAGACCTGAAACACCTGAGCCTGGGCACCAGCACATGTGGCTCTGGCAAGACTGGGAGAAACTATGAGAAGAGGGATGGCTGCACTGGATGCACCAGTACGGGAACACTGAAGAGTTATCCCTGAGGCCTTTGCCCGGAGTTTGATATAATGGAGCAGTCTAGATCTTGTCCTTCTCCAAGGAAAATCAGAGTAATATAAATACAGCAAAATAATATAAATACAGCAAAATAACCATAAAATGTAGCTGGTTTTCAACCCTCAGCGCTCAGGCCTTTGAAGCCTCACATCGGTAAGCTAGATTTGACTTGCAAAATGGTTTGGACTTCAGTCCTTGTTTTCTCCAGGTCATGCATGTTTGGTCCAGCATCACTCTGACAGTGCATGCACAGGTCTGTACTCCTCTCAACTCTTCCCATCCACAGGGTGCTGCAATCTGGAGAGCAGGAGCAGCACTGCTGTGGTCATGGGAGGCAGCAGGTTCCAGGCTGGCACACAGGCGGTCAGCATGTCTGGTGCACACTAAGGGCAACCCTTCTGCTCTCCTCTTCCTCCATCTCTTAGTTTTACTGTGCTATTAAGTTATTGCCACCCCTTAGGGACAAGCCTGCAAGAAGGCGGAGGGCTCACATAACTCTGCATCAGTAAAGGAAGCAGCTCAATTAGCATTTCACACGCCTTTTCTTCCCTCTCTTCTTACCTTCCCTGCAGCGGGCATGCTTTCCCCTTAAAGGATTGTCCTGTTTCTGCTCCTTGCCAGCGTTGGCAGGGTGACAGTAGTCGAGTGTGCAAACTTCTGCTATTGTCCCCAGGCCAGGGGGAGTCATGGAGACCCACTAATATGACACAGGAAAATGTTTGCTGATGGCAATTCTATGGGCTTTGTCTAACTCTTTCTCCATCATGACGACTCGATTTAAGTCTCTAACTGTTTGACTACAGATGCAAGAGTACTATCCAACTCCATCCTTTTGTCCGGGTAGTTTGAATGGGTAATTCAGCTTTTGTGTAACTCAATTGAGGGGGCAAACATAAAGACAAGATTCTTGAGCGCTCAAGCTCCCTTTCCATGGATATGTGCACATCTCTTTAGAGATTTGTTCCTTCCCTACCTTTTTCTGACATCATCCTCCCCTTAAAAAAAAAAAAGGGCTGTGATGGGGAACGGTTAAAAGTAGGCTAGCCCGGTCCCCCGTATTACATTGTCCTGTGCCAATGAAGCATGGTTAGCATCAGCCCCCAGACAGCTTTGGGGAGTGCAGAGAAAAGGGTGCCTAAGCTTTCCTAACTCATCCTCAACATTTTCACTTTGGATTGTGTCATTTTTTAAAAAGAAAGGCCTCGGTAGGGGTGAAGAGGATAGGCAGAATGGTAGAAATCGCAGGGAAATGATTGTATTTATTAGCTGTCTTTCTGTGGCTGTCCCCATGGCGACAATTTGTGATGGCAAAGAATGCGAGGAGGGGAGGCTGATGCCTGATTGGGATGCTTTGTATTTGGCAAAGTGGCTTCTGATTGGCCTGGGAGAGCCCCGAACTCGCCGGAGTCGATATTCATTCAGCTTGCTCAAGTGCTTGCTAAACTGCATCCAAACACTGGCAGGCCCTGGCTGCCTCCGCTGAGGTTGGCAGTGTGTAACCTGCCTAACGAGATTAGTGGGAAAGGGGAAGGGGCTCTTCTCTGCAGCGACACCACAGCTGCCAGCACCGACGAGAAAAGCCGCCGCGCGCCGGGTGAGTGTCCGCACTTGCTTGCAGGGAGGCGGGAGTGGCCGCCCGGCTTCTTTCCACCTAAGCGCTATCTAACAAGATTAGGCACCCGGCTGGAAGGCATTTGTGAGCTAGACCCCATGCTGGTGTGTGCTGGGGCAGCGGTGTGGGGCGGCGGGCTGCAGGCATGAGGAGGCTCCAGTGAGAGCTTGCTGATGGACAACTTTGTGCGGCTGAGAAGCTTGATATGTCCCCCCACCCTCCCTTCATTTGTTTGGTGCTGTTTGAACCAAGGTTTCCCTCTTTTAAGTCTGCCCGTCGTGTTTCACAGGTTTGCCAAGGTTTGCCTGAAGGTGAATTATAAACATTTCATGGGAAGCTTTGCACAGCGCATCCAGTGAGATGGCATCAGACAGCGAGGTGAAAACCCTACTGAACTTTGTCAACCTGGCCTCCAGTGACATCAAAGCGGCTCTGGATAAATCGGCTCCCTGTCGCCGGTCAGTTGACCACAGGAAATACTTGCAGAAGCAGCTCAAGCGGTTTTCTCAGAAGTACTCCCGGATCCCACGGTGCCACCCCAGCAAACCCCCCGAGTGCGGCTGGCGCAGGGGGGCAGAGGACCGGGGCCGTGGATCCCCACCCGAGGCACCTGACCCCAGCCCACATGGCGGGGCTGCTGCAGAGAAGGTGCTGCAGGCAGCAGGGGTGGAGGACAGCCTCGCTGAGGAGCGGGTTTTGCAGGAGCAAAACCCTGAAGCCACCAGACCAGACCAGGTGCCCATGAGGAAGCGACAGCTCCCTGCCTCCTTCTGGGAAGAGCCACAGCCAGCCCAGAGCCTGCCGGCCAGGGCCTATCCCACCAGCCCCGAGGGCCTCCCAGCCCCCGGGGACCCTCCTCCCTCTGAGGGGAAGAAAAGCAAACGGAGCCTGGACACTGCTGGCCCAGAGAGCCCCCCCGAGCCTACCCCGCATGCTGGGGACAAGGACGCTGCTGGCATCCTGTCGGGCAGGGGGGGTGCCTGGACCTGCTGCCCCTTCCCCTGCCCTGGGCCGGGGGTGTACCAGCCCCCAGGCACACTGTCCCCGTCGCCCTTCCTGGGGCTGGGGCTGTGGAGGAAGAGTGCAGCCACACTGCCGGCAGAGGTGCCGCACTTCTGCAAGGAGGCCAATGGCATGGGACAGAAACTGTATAGGCCTGTGGTTTTGAAACCCATCCCCACCAAGCCTGCTGTCCCCCCACCCATCTTCAACGTTTTCAGCTATCTTTAGCCGGGGGAGTTGGAGTCATGCTGAACACCACAGCTCCTGAGAGTGGATTGAAACGTCTGGTCAGGCACCAGGCATGAGCTGCTGGCAGCGTGGAGCAGCAGGGGGAAGGAGACCGGCAATGACACCCTCTTCCTCGTGTGCAGGCTGGAGTGTATTAGTAACTGTTGGAAAGCTACTCAGGCTCCACTCTCCTCTCAGTATACAGGTGTAAATCGGGAATAAGCCTTACAAAGCTGGTGGCATGGAACATGAGGCAAACCAGGGCTCTTTCATCAACGGGCATTGTCTGTGCTGCAGCAAGCAGGGCTGTGGGTCATTCATAGCCACACTTGTAACACCTAGGAGACCTCCTCCATATGGGAAGATCTTTCCAGGTTTGCCCTGCAGCAACAGCAGTGAAATGAAATGAATTAAACCCATTCAAAGAGTTTTTGTACTTTAAAGTAATTCCAGAGAAGTCAAGATATTCAGGTCACTTCCTTTTGCGTGCAAGAGACTGGAAGGACGGTATTTAATGTAGAAACCACACTTGTGAATTGATTTAAGCTCTTCTTGCATGTAAATACTGAGAGAATTAAAAGAAAAAATTATGGGAAGAAAGGAGGTAATTTTATTTTGGAGATTCTGCCAATGCAGTCTGTTTATTTTTGCCCCACTGGGTAGGACACAGGTTTGATTTGCAACTGGTGGGTAGATATGAGGGCTGAAATCTCTGCCTATTAGAGTGATATGAATCAAAAGCAATTCTTCTGGGGCTGGGAAATTAGATAGTGTTAAGCTGTTGCAAATGGAAGCAAGATGAATTTTCACATCAGGAATTGTTTTGCATCAACAGAACAAATGAGAAATTGTATTACTTGATTACAAACCCATAAAATATGATAGAAGAAAAAAGCATATAGAATACACTGCTTTGATTTCTGGCTCACAGGCATCTTCTATTTTGCCTGATTTTAAGATGCTATCACAAGACCTATCTACAAATTATTTGCCTGGCAATTTCTCAATTATTTTAACAAGTTGGCATTAAAGAAGTTAATAGCGAATTTTTTTAACCCTAGATTTCTCTTAAACTCTGGGCTAAGTGGAGCTAAGGCACAGAACATGAAATCTGAAAGGTTTAATATTGCAGCCCTATGTATTTATTCAGTTATACTGGGGTAAATCACTGAGGTCAAGAGAAGTGCATTGCAGGGTGAGGGGGTTGGGGAGGGAAAGAATGGACACCTGTGATCTCCCAGGGCCTGCTCTTGTTGAAGTTAATGGGAACTTCTCCCAGGATTCAACAAAAAGTGGCCTCAATTGGCTTGGTCTCTGGCTAACTTAGCTCCCTGTGACCCTTGCTATCTCTATTAGGAGAAAACCAGGCAGCACTTCCTTTGAGTGCATTGCAGTAATGAAAAATTTATCATCTTAAGCAATTGTAGAGTCTAATTTTGGATCTTCTGATGGGGCTTGGTGTTATATAACCAAGTTGCAACTTTTGTTAGGATATGAACTGTTCTTAGGCTGAAAATAGCTAATTCTTTTCCCAAACCTTACAGTATATCCCACTAGTGTTTAATTACAGAAAAAATGGCTGTAATTTTTTCCAGCAAGCAAAAAGCAGAAATGGATATGGCTTTCATTGCTTTCTGCCTACCACCAGCACTTAATATATGTACCAAGCTTGTATAGATTACTCCTGTAGGAGAGAGAGCAGGAAACAACAGCACATACCTGCAACTGCATGCAAGGTGCCAAAGAGCTGATCCAAGTGGTTGAGACATCAAGTGAGCTTTTGGTCCAGAAATGAAGATATGAATGCACTTAGATTTTTTTCCCTTTTTGAAAAAAAAAAAAAAAAAAAAAATCCATGAAGAAAATCCACCTCTCTCTACGAGGTTTTCTAACAGAAACCAGAGGCAGTACCCCCATTTAAGTTAATGGGAGGAGAACTATCTCCAAATTTGCAGAATTGTAGAGAAGGAAATTTTTTTACGTGGAAATATGGTGCTTTCTCACACCAATAGCCCTGTGTCACTATTGTAATCCAGATGAAGCCAGATGCTGAACTCTGTATCAATGCTGTCAATGCAGAGGAGCCTTCTTGGTGTTGATCTGGATTTCCATCTGGGTGACTAGAGAAATTGTGGAAAGAACCACAAGTATTGCAGTGATTGCTGTAGACAAATGTTCCTGCTTGAATTCAGAAGGGAAATTTGAAAGTGCTGCATATGGCACCAGAATATGGGTTTCTATCAAAATTAAAATACTTGGCAAAATGGATAGCCTCTGTAGAAATTTAATTTCTGAAGAAATCCATAGAAATAAGAGAGTTAAAGTCAAATTTCTACCTTTCAGATATTAAATTCTTTTTTATTTTTTCTTCTTTTAAGCTGTCTCTTATTTGAATGTATGTTGCTGTATATTTTCCATGTAATAGAATATCATGTTTCTAAGTTATGATGAAGCATTGAACCAGACTTTTCCAAATGACCTCTGACACAGAGATATTTATGTACTTATCCTCAGATTTAAACTGATGTTACCTTTTAAAATCCTTTCTGACATGGAAATTTCCAGCCCAGGGCAGGCAGTGGCCCTTGCTGGGGCTCTAAACTGAAGCAGCAATGAAGTAAAACACAAATGAACAGAAGATAATTGTTAAGTATATTCAAGATTATTGAACGGGGATGTGTGAGATTTTCCAAAAGGTTTGCAAAGTGTAGCAACTCTGTCTGATCTTTAGGAATTTACTGTTCTCTCATCCCTGACATTAACATCAAAATTATTAAGTGTTCAAGCTTGGATTGATTCAGACTTTTCCTGGCTATTTTTGTGTTTGGTTGTTCAATGTTGCTATTCGGGACAGCTGATAGCCCTTCAGAATTGACTTATTTATTCATACTTGGTTTGAAAGATGGAAACATAACATTCAAAAGCTGTTATTTACTACAACAATGCAAATTTAAACTGTTAAAACCACAATACCTTATATAAATAATGGGAAGGGAGAGGTGAATGAAAAAGCTTTCATATAAAATGAAATAAAAAATCAGAAAGTGCACAAGAACATCAAGTGAATTGCACACGTTCAGTAAAAAATGTACAGTAACCTGGTCATGAAATATTTGTAGAACATTTCACATAAAGTCATCATCTCTGAAGGACTCTATCTATCACATTTAGCAAAAACAAGCTACTTTTCCTTGCAATAGAACTACTGATCTACTTACAAAGCCTGGTTTATTTGGTTTTCGGGGTGTTTGCCTTTTCACAGTAACTTGTAGATAGATGCATTAAATGCCAATTGAATTTGTGCAGACTCAGTACTGTGCACAAAATACTGTCAATGACTGGAGTGGAGAGGTAGCAGGCTCCATTTCAGTGCAAATAAATGTAAAAAACTAGCTGTGTGAAGATCAAGCAGAAATGATTCAGTGACATTGGAATTACCAGATTCCCCCTCTAACAGACCCTCCTCAGCTTCTGTGTGCACTGTGCACTTTTCCTTCCTGCAGTTGCAGTACATACCCATCAGACCAGTGCTCTCCAGCTCAGTGAACCTCCTGATCAGTACAGACGGTTGAAAGCAACCAGGACATGGGTCTCCCAATGGAGATGAAAGTCACTTAGTTGAAAGAAAAACTGGAATTTCCATATTTGCTCCACTCAAACCCAGTTTCAACTTCTCCAAGGACAGAAAAAGACACTGCAATCAGCAAGACTTTGGTGTGCATAACAGTGTTGGCTCAGGGGAAATTTCCAGTTTGGGATAGGTTATGAAATCCCACCCTTGTGGTTATACATGCAGTTGGTGACTGAATCCTTCTACTAGCCAGCTGTCTCCAAGGCTGTCATTGCACACTAAACAAGCACTTAAGTAAACAAACTTCACCAAGCTGTGTCTATATCCATCACCCTCTATGACTCTGTCCTACTCATTTAATTTCAAGGAATTTTCTTCTGACTTATATCAATATGAGTTAGATCCAGACCTTCACTGCTCAAGCCCCGTAAAATGAGAGGTGCACAAACGCCATAGGTAATTTTCTATTAGGCCCTTTCTAAAGGTCCTACAGGGGCTTTATTGGCAAAACTGGTCTAAAGATTTCCTATTCTCCATCCCTTTCCCTCTACCCAGTATTTTTTCAACCTGAAGCAATTCTCTGTTCACACTGCAGGAGACAAGGGGGTAGATCTTAAACTGGTAGTAACGGAAGCCACTTGACAAAATTTCAGCAGTGGGGGACTCTCACCTGACTTTCCAAAGCTTTGCAAAAAGGTCATTGTTCAGCGTGAATTGAAACTTGGTTTTTCAACTTCCTTTGCATTTGGGAAGGGGACAGCTATGGACAGAGTGCCCACAGCTGTAATCAGTTCTTCTGCTCACATCCTGTCCTACAAGTGCTGAACGCATTTCACACAAAACCATCACAGAATCTGAACTCGTGTGCCCAGACTTGTTTTGTGCAACACACTTTTACTCCTGTGTTAAGGTATAAAACTCCACACAAATAAAACTCTGTGCAATGCATTTTCCCTACTTACATTTGTATCTGACTCCATGGGCGGCATGCAGGCCAGCAAACAAAACCACATCTTTCAGGTCTCTGGTGGGGAATCCAAATAAACCATAGTGCACAGCTCCTTAATCACCTGAGGTAAGAACGAATGTGAGTCTAGCATAAGATCCACAAATATGCAGTTCCAAATGGGGGGTTTTTTCTTCCTTATTTAGGTGCCTAGTTAAAAATAAGACACTCATCAAACCAGTTCAGCAAGTCACACCTGCCAACTGAGCTGTAGTCACTGCCAATAACCGTTCATGGGCTCCTTGGCCTCCCCAGCTGTGAGGGAATGTGACTTGTTAAAAACTTCAGGAAAGGAATTTCACGGACAATTATAGTAGTTCGGCTGATAGATGGGAACTTGTTAAGCTGCCATAAATCAGTTGTGGATCTGAGCTGTAAATAAGTGACCTTATTTTCAAAGAAGCTGAGATAATAACTTTCAGTGTCAAAGGAAGCTGTTAGATACTTCAAACCTCTAAAGTCAGGAAATTCAGGGCTAAATCCTAAAACATTTATTCTGCCTCAGTAATATCTGACACCAAATGTGATCCCATTGGCTTACTGGAACTACACCTGGCACAAGCAACTTGACATTGTTTAGGCAGCTGAATAAGGATTTGGAAGCCTAATTCTGGGTATTTGTTTTCATAAATCTCAGTCTGATTTCCATAATTTTGAAATAATGCCTCTTTCTTCCAGTGATGGTATTGTTATAGTTACTGAGATCTAAGGAGTAACAGAGGCTTGGCTTTGTAGGGAACAAGACCTCCTAGAGAAGGAACAGATAAAGTTGGTTGCGTCTCCCTACTTACCTCACCTCTCTCCTTCACATCACTTTCTGTTCCTGTTCCCCTAGGGCTTTGTTCTGTCATGACACCAGCTCCGTGACAATGTAAAGCTACTGTTTACAGTGCAGCCACTTCTAATTTACATCCCACCCTCACCCCAAAAGAAACAACACCAGAAACTCAGAATTGCCTTCAAATCCCCAGTCTAGAAAATGTTCTCAAATGTAATGCAAAATGAACTGTATTCACTATGTGCAATACAGTGCTTACATCCTTCTTAAATAAACCTTTCCTTGACTTTTACAGGAATCAGCATTTCTGTATTTTAGTCTATTAAAAGTCTGAGATTTGAATGTTCAGAAATCAAGTACTCAATAAGAAAGGTCTAAAAAATGAAAGCATAAGTGTTATCAAGATGGTGTCAAAGTATCAGAGAATTAGCAACCAGCACACTTAGCAGAAATCTAAACAGTAGAATAGAAACTGAAATAAAAAACTCAGTCGGTGAAGCAAATGTGTTTGTTTTCCCAAATATGTTGAATTTTGACAATTTCTCAATTTTGATTACAGCAGGGATGCTAAGCTCCACCACAACCCCAGAATACCTTTGAATTCCTCACTGATACTTGTTTCAGCACTACTCATTTTTCAGTGTTGGCTTTTATTTTTTCTGCAAACCAAGCTTTGAGGTTAATCATATATGTTTTCTCTTGGAAAACCTAACAGTAGTCCTATGTTTAGTTCTCTGTCTCCTCCATTCTCTTCTCATTCATGCTTCAGAAGCCTATTTGTCTTCGATTAGTCATTGGAGGGCTCTTGACAAAGCCAGCAGCAATTCCTCCCCACCATGCACAATGAGTGCCCTCGCCATGCTGATGATGCTGGGTGTCATGTCAGGAAGCCGCTGTGTGTCCAGTGTGCCTTGGGTCACTGTGTGTAATCGTGCTGTAAGTATCGAATCAGTCTGTCTGGGAGAGGCAAGGTGTCAAGAAGTTTAATGCGGTTTCTTCCAACCAGGCTTCGTACCTTGATGCGGCAAAGATGGGAAAGAGGTCGTGGGGGCTCTGAAAGACAGGCAGGTCAGAAACATGAGCCAAACAGGTTTGAACTTGAGAGGGATGGCTTGGCTTGGGTAAGTCAGTGGCAAGAACAAAAAGTTAGGAGGAATGAAAAAAGGGGTCTTCTTCTGTAATGGAGGGATGATATAACTTGCATTGGTGGCAGCTTATGTATTCTGAGGCATATAGGACATACATAGGGAAGGATGTGGGGCTGGAGAATGGCATGCTGTATCTCATCTCAGCAATGGGCTTTCTAGGAGGATTTAAACAATTTGCTTCCCAGTACTCAGCCTTTCCACTGAAAATAAATATAATAAGGACCAAATTTAGCTTGGTGCCAGAAAACTAATTCTGATATTGCCTATGAAAGACTTTGGATCCTGAGGGAAAATATATTTAAGAAAGCAGAATATTAGTAAAGTCTTTAAAGGCCACTGATGACTTCTGGGTTGCTGTGGAGGTGGCCATGCTGTCCAGCTGCCCTAATCTGACTCCACCCCAGATGCAGACACATAACCCTCCTGCACTGACAATGCTCATTCCCAGACACTCAGATTCACTGCTGGTGTACATTTAACATCGCAGAGTCGGTGACACCCCAACAATTTCTAATGCTTCATACCTGGTTTAAAATGTCATCTAGTCTCAATAGAGAAATCCCATCAAGTTTAAGGGATGAATAACTAATTTGGAGATGGTGACTGAGGGTTTGAATCCAAAACCAGGACTACTTGTGCCAGATTCTTTCCAGGGTGAACATACCTGCTTTTTCTTTAATGACAGCCCAGTCCTCATAACTGTCAATATGCTCCTTGAGCCGGGAACAGAGCTGCACATTACCCACATAATCCAGAAGAACATCGATGATTGGCCCAGCCCAGCGACTAATCTCTGGAGTAGACACCATTTCACAAAACTTCAAATTAAAACAGATTGACTACTGTTAGTGGAATATGAATGTACCTGTGGAAATTGTAACGATAGCAACTGCTCCAATGCCTTTGGGGGTCCCACCCTACTACCAGCTAAGAGGGCAACTACCAGTTTCCCCTCAGAAAAATTCAACTAAAACTTATTTTTTTTGCAGCTGAATCCCCTCTTTACAACCACAGCAGGACACAAACCCATCAGCTTAGTCACGGAGACTGTCTGTAAGCACCCTTCAAGCCCACCCTAAACAGGAAAGAAAAGTTACTAGCTTAAAACTCTTTCAGTTTAAGCTTCTCTAACTAGATCAAATTTGATTATATATGCATGAGCCCTAACTCAAAATGCATTAAACTTTTGTGTGGATAATGTTATTCAGAAATCAAACCACATTAGCTCACCTAGGAAAGAATAAAGCTGCAGAAAATTATAAAGCAATTTTATTGATGGTAAGAGCATTCACAGAGGTGCTTACTACTCTTCTGACTTTTTTTTTTTTCCGCTGGGCATCACCATGTAGTTTCTCCCAGGAAAATTAGATACAGCAATGTGAGGAGGATCCCAGCAGACAGCAGACAACCCAGTTTCCTACCTGGAATGTTTATAGGAAGTTCAGTTTGGTATACCTGGCTGTCATTCTCCAGTGCATGTGCCATTGACTTGCAGTTACCCATAGGACAAGCAAACTGGGGATCTGCACTACTATCTCCAAACAGTAACTCCACTTCGTCAGAGTTTAAATGAAGACGTGTAAGGCAATAAACCACTGGATCTTATCGCTTCCTGACTCTGCCAGAGAGTTTTCCTGTCTTTTTATCTCTTCCCTGTTGCCAAGCTCAGTCTACAAAAACATTTTCTGAAATAAAAATGTTCCAAAACATGTTGCAGGAAAAGAAGCACAGCTAAACAAGAAAAAATAATTCAAACCTGCAACTACAGGCAGTGGGATTGACTCAGGGGCAAAGTGACCCAGAACCTACAGTCTCGGTAGGCCCCTGAACGCCCTCTCGCGGCAGTAGAATACTTCACTCCCCACTTCCACGGTTTTGGCGCTGCAATTCTGGAAACGTGGAGTGAGTCAGCAACCATTTTTCTGTGCTCACTTTCTCCAGGACACATTAATTTAGTAGCAACAGTAGTGATTTATAGTTGCACATTTTTCAAATCCACTTCCAGTAGCTCATAGTCTTTACTGTATAAAGACTAATAATTCAGATTTATTATCCTTATGTAATCTTATACAAGAAAATAAAAAAAGAAAGCGCATCGTTTGTCTGGAGAAGTCTATAGTTTCATAAGATCCTCTGTACTTCAGAATAAAAACCATATCACAACTATGTCGTGAAGCTACACCACACAAACCTTACGTTTGTTGGCCAAATTCCTAGCAGTGGGAAGCAAATTTAAAATAATATTGGAGAGAAGAGATTGCTTTTCCTCTGTACGCATTTGTCCCTCACCAGTCTCTCTCTAGGCACATACATAATTTTATTATTTTATTATTTTTTCTGTGGCAAAAATGTGGTATGCTAAAGCGATCCTAAAGCTGTGACAAACACTTTCAAGGAGAAGTCAGCTCTTCAGGATAAGAGTTTTTTTTGATGGACTCTAAAAATCTTCTTTCTAAGATTTCTTTTTGTTTGTTTCCCAGACATGTTACTGCAGAGTAACGGTTTTTGGAAGTAGGGCTGATAAAAAGGTCAAGATTTTCTAGGACCTTTTAATGTATTCTTTCATTCTTTCTACCACTGAGGAACATTTTTGGTGACTATTTCATAAGGCAAATGACACTTTCTTCTGAATCCTTCAAAACTATACTTACACTAGATAGAAGCTGATTTATTTCTTCCCTAATTCTTTGCAAAATAGAAAGACTGACGTGCTGAAATTTCTTTATCGTGTTGCATGTTGAAAGGTAGCAAATTTTGGTTGGAAGGTCAGGTTTAGTTTGAGATGTATTGGAAGAAGTGAACATACAGAGATCAGAAAAAAAGCATAATTTGAGATTATACAAAATCCTTTAGGGTACTGAGAATCCAGTTCCAGCCCAATGGAAGATAAGCCCAGCTGCACTTTGGAAAGGATTGCAAAGATATATGTGTAAAACTTGGATATTTAAAATCTGTAACTGGCTTTGAAATCATGGACCTAAATCTCCTAATCTCTTTTCAAAACTTCAAATGCAATGCACAGTCATATAGCTAATATAACAATTTACTCTCTCTCTCCAGGGCTGCCTATCCAGTAGACTTGGAAATTACAACTATTTACATTCACTGGTTTACCTACATGAAGTGAAGCACCAATTTTAATTTAGCCAGGAGCTTAAATTCCATATCAGACAAAACAAATCTTACAGGGCTAATAAACCGAGAAGCAAGTAGACTGCCCATATGCTACCACCCATATGCTACCACCTGTATGACATTGCCTGTCCCTCCTGGCACTTCAGGTCCAGAGGAAAAAATTGCTGTAGATCTGACAGCAAGGCTGTCAAGATGGCTATAATTCACTGTAAATTTAAGCTAGGGCCACATTGGCTGTTATCTACCATCCTGATGTCATTGCACATGGACTTGAAATGTTCACAGACTCTTATTAAGCCTTTTTTTCTCTAAATAAAGTAGGAATAAAGGCATCTACTCTCACAGGAAAGATGGGAGAAAAAATACACTAAAGTTGTCACGATACATGAGTAGGAGACACCCTCAGAAGTACCAGTAGACCAGGCAGTGCTTACCTGTACTACAGTTGGCTCCTTGGACAGTTGAGGATCATTAAGTCTGTCCCGTCTGTAATTTAATGCAGGGTGAGGGCCGTTTCCATACTGACACTCAAAACAGGAACCTGCATCACAGCCCAGATCCAGCAGGTACTTCAGCACAGATAGGTACTTCATTGAAAACATGATGGTAGCTGGAAATGTGGTGGGGTGGCTTGATATATAGGCATCAATGTTTGCTCCATGGTCAAGGAGCAGTTTCATGGTCTTCAGGCAGCCATGGCGGATGGAGATGAGCAATGGGTTAATGAGGTCAACATTGGGGTTGGCTCCAGCTTGCAGCAGGAGCTCTGTTGCGTAGATGTTGTTGTTAAAAACAGCAAAATAGAGGGGGGTGGTGCGTCTGTCTTCATAAAGGCAGGACCGTTCGTTGGACAGCGCAGTGTTAACATCATAGCCAGCATCAATCAGCTCTTCCAAGATGTCATCATTGTTGCGTTCGGCTGCTAAGTGCAAGGGGCTGATACCACTACGCTTGATGCGGGTGCGGCTGGTCACTGGGATCAGCATGGAGACAATCCTGCCAGGTGGAGAGTCAGTGGACAGCAGTGAGCTCCGGGGGATGCAGGGCATCTACAACCACACAGCAAATTGCAGCTCTCCATGGGAGAGAGACTGCTAATTTTGCCACAGGAAAAAATCTCTCTGAGAGAAACCAGGGTGTGAACTTGAAACCTATCAGCTGTGTGACCTCCTCTTTCATGGAGGAAACAAGTGTTTTTGAAATTATCACCCCGTTTCTATGAGGTATTGGCAGCTACAGGGGCAGTTATGGTGGAAGAGACAACGTGCTGGCACCCACCTATGCTGTTGTAATCTCTCTTAGGTGTCCCAGCCAAATGGCAGACACCAGGCCAGGATCCCCCAGACATTCAGCACCTTCATCACCATGCTGTGGGTAGGACTGGAGAAACAGTCATGGCCTGCGGGCCAAGGTGCCAGCAGATGGGCCATATCTCCCACCTCCATTGGGATTGCTATTTTACTCCACAGAGAAGTGTGCCAACACAAATCACGGCAGGCCTCATGGGTCACAGCCACAGCAAGAGGCTTGAGACCAGAAGGGGGTGAAACCAAACCTTCCTTTGCAGGAGTGCACAAGGATAGACTACACATTTGGTTCCCAGGCATCACCACCAAATTTTACAATTTGGTTTTTACCCTGGATTGATCCTCGTCCTGGAGGTCCTCGCTGTGTGACTTTTGGTTGTGGTAAATCCACGGGGCTATCAATGGCCATCCCAGATCACAGGGAGCCAAAACGACAATTAGGAAAGAGGAGGAAAAGAAATAAAAATATTTTCCAAGCTGGTTTCCATGTTTTAGCCCAGGGAGAAAAAATTTACAGCCAAGTCCTAAACCTCAGTAATCAGAGACTGTTACTGAAAAGTGTGATGTGGCCTTAAGTACAGCAAAATAAATCAAGCTGCTCTCATGTAACATGAAGTACAAATATATGATGTACAGAAGCCCCACAGTTGCAAATCCATGATTATTTTTATGTCTCTTTAGCTGTCATTGGAGTTGCATGACCAGCCCCATCGGTTAAACCCTCAGTTTCTGCTCATAAAGGTGGGTGGTTTAGCCAACACACTAGGCTGATTTTGTAAGCACAGGCAAGTCACCTTAACCGACTTCCAGAAAGAGATTGGGGACCATGCAGCCTGAGTCTTCCTACTGTGTCAGGAGATGCCCATGCTCCCTATGTAATGCCTGTGGAGAGAGGGATATCTAAAAAGGAATTTGTGGGAGCAAGCTAACAAGGAAAGCACACCTTCTTCTCCTCTTCTTCATCCCATGCAGACTCCTCTATCTAGCAGTCAACAGTCCTAACACAAACATGCAAAGTTTATTTTTCTACCATGTAGTATGTCTCCTTTAAAATGCTGCATATCTTCCGCTTGACCGCAATGGCTGGTTTCAACACTGGGACCTCGAACATACATTTACATAATGAACAAGCAAAATATAAGTGCTAGCCTTAGAAAAACCTTTGTCTGTGACAATCCTCTGATCCTGTGAAATGATCCTGTGAAAGACTGAGCCCCTGGAAGCTGAAATATGAGTTGAAGATGCAAAACACTTTACAGGATTATGTTCCTATTTACATGATGGACTGTTGATGTCTCCAAGTCACTTCTACATCTCATTTTTAAACCAAATGGCCTTTTAAAATGTGTAAATATCTAAATATCTTAGGAAATTAAGTGCTTTCCCTCCCCCTTCCCATCCCCCCACCCCCCCCACCCCCCCAAGCAGCCTCTCTAATCTTCTAACACTGTGATGCTCACCAGGGAGCAGGAGGTTTGGGTGCTGGTGAGCTGGCAACATCCCACCATTAGCAAATGTTCTGTAAGAGCCACAATAACAAAAAGGGCACAGAGCACTGTGAGGACACCATGCCAAGTACCAGCATTAGTCATCCCATGATCAACTGATTTGAAGATTTAAGGGTCTGTTTTGTTCTTTCACTCCAGCATATGTACTTCAGCCAGCTCTTCACATCTGAGTTAAAGAGGCACTGCACCATTTCTGTCTGCAATGGGGACCTGAACCTCACTGCAGGGGTGGCAAGCTGAGGCTCTGCATCCAAATGCTGCAGTGTCCCACACCTCAGCATACTCCCTGTACCATACATTTATTTTGGGAGGAAAAGCAGGAAGCATGGAATTTGTAACAGAGTTTAATTTTGTAACTTGAACCTGCCTCTCTTCCTCATCCTCCAAAGTGGGCTGGTTCAGTAATAATGGTGCCTCCATCTCTGCAGTCTTTCCCGTCTCACTAGAGAGAAGGCAGCTCAAGTGAAGGTAGCCAGGGCCAGACAAGCCAGACCACATGCCAGGTCTGTCACAGGCCTGAGCTTCATGTACAGGTTCAAACTAGTGCTGAGTTTCCCCTTATCCCTGATGCCTGCTTCTGTGATTTCTCTTTGTTAGAAATCACATGGAGAAGGAGGCAAAGTATTCTTAGCATGAGTGCGTCAAGAGTCTAATGACTTGTATTTACTTTCTAAATCTGCCAACACTTCACAAAGTCTTCCCTTCTCAGCATCTCAGTTCTGAGGGGTAAGGAGTTAAACTGACTGCTTGTGATTGTCCTACAGCTGATGAGATGACCTTTATGAATTTGAGGTCACTATTGACAAGGTGTCATTTAAAATAAACAAACACCATGCAACAAGAGTTGACTGTTGAGCCTTGGGACCACATTCTTGGCTTTTTGATGGTAGGGAGCTTTCATGTTCTGGCAAAAAGTTGAAGCATGGAATTCCTACAGAATTACGTATTAAATCTGCAGAAATACAGAGGTCACTGTGAAGGGTGTTATTTTACTGAATACCAAAAGAATTAAGAATGATCAGCCAATTAGGCTAAAGCTTTGTCATTTAGATAAATATTTATAAGAGAAGATCCTTTTCTTTTTTCTTTCATTTGCACTTAGTTTGCAGCAGTTATGGACAAAAATCTGTGTTCAGTCTTTTACAACTGACGGAACTCAGAATTCTGACTGAATTCTGATCTCATTTATGCTGCTGGGTTTTGAGAATAATAGATGTGAGGCCTGAATCAGGCCCTTTCTTTCATAACATGGGGATGGCTTCAGATTGAAGAGTTTCCATGTAAATTTATTTTCAGGTGAGGATGTAGCACTATTGAGGGAAAGAAAAGATTCAGAGAGCTGGTCCTGACTCTATAGAAATTGGATTCAGATCAACTTACTGTACTTTCAGATGAACTTTTTTGGAAGTGAGCAACTGGAGCTGGGGTCTGTATCTGGCACATTTCTAATCTCAAATGTGTTTGTTTTCAAGAAAATGCCTTTGTAGCTCAAACCCCAGAGAAAATTGTGGATCATGCCTGCATTAGTCTATGCATGGTATTCATGTACATGCTCTAAGCATATAAACCCATTACTTAAGTTCACACTGGGCTGCCCTCTAGAACGCACAGCTTGCACAAAGAAGCAGGCTTACTCTGACTACAGAAAATTAATATCCTCACATCTATTAAAGTGATTTAAGAAGCTATATTGGGATTCCCAAGCAGACCTAAATGCTAGGATGAAAGATGCTACGTGTCGTGGTTTAAGCCCAGTCAGCCACGCAGCCTTTCTCTCACTCCCCCACTCCTTCCTCCCCCCCACCCCTGGAGGGATGGGGAGGAGAATTGAAAGAATGTGACTCCCATGGGTTGAGATAAGAACAGTCCAGTAACTAAGGTATAACACAAACCACTGCTGCTACCACCAATAATAATAATGATAAGGGAAACAACAAGGGAAGAGAACACAAATGCTCACCACCCCCCAACCGACACCCAGCCTGACCGAGCAGTGATCTAACCCTTTTGGCTAACTGCCTCCAGTTTATATAGTGGGCATGACGTGCTGTGGTATGGAATACCTCTTTGGTTAGTTTGGGTCAGGTGTCCTGTCTCTGCTTCCTCACAGCTTCCCCTCCTTCCTGGCAGAGCATGAGACTCAGAAAGTCCTTACTCAGACTAAACATTACTGAACAGCAGCTGGAAACACTGATGTTATCAGTGCTGTTCCCAGCTGAAAGTCAAAATCACAACACTGCACCAGCTACTAAGAAGGAGAAAAATGACTGCTACTGCTGAACCCAGGACACTATGGGAAGGTGTAGTGCTGTCAAAAGTTTTCATTCCTCAGACATTGTGAAATATATCAGAATCTGCTCTAGCAGTTGTTTGCAAATATAGCTTTACTATCCAGAAACAGTCTTTGCAGCAGGATATACTTTTTCCTTTGATTATTGCTGAAAGGATTTTTATAGAACCTGTGATAGTCAGAGGAGTTCACTACAGTCACCAAAAGGGTCTATCACCTCCAGATGTGACTGTGTTTTGCAAAAACAACTGTGGGTGACTCACTCTTCCAGCAGTGAGGGATTAAAGGCAGGAGTTAAATTTGCTCTAAGATCAGAAGTAAATGCTCAGGAGTTCAGGCTCAGAAGCATGCTGCAATGTTCCAGGTCTTAAAAGAGCAAGGTGAACACTATTTACATGAATGTGCAACAATCCCATCCCTAAACAGCATCTTCTAAATTGATATTCTGCATCATGGGCTGCATTGTTTCTCCCCCTCCTATAAACACCTGTACTTCAGTGGAGTGGTAAATCTACCCAATTCACAGTTATTTTTTCCATTAGTTACTTTTCTCACTGTTTAAAGAATGTGCTCATCTCTATCCCAAATACATTTAATTTCAGAAACAAACTACTGGATATTTTTATGCATTTAAGAGTCATTTAATAACTCAGTAATAAAGTCAATTTTCCAGACCATGAGTAATTCTTTTACTTCTTTTCTGAAGCCTTTCCAATTTCCTGAAAAGTTTCCGAAAGGGAGGATGCCAGAGCTGGACACCATATTCTAGCAACATTCTCACTAACCCCCTAGAGATTCACTTAACTGCTTCCTGCTGTCAGCATCTGAATTACTGTTAATAAAACCTGAACACAACAGAGGTAAATGAAACATGTTCTGCTTGTGCAGAAGAATCACAATGGGCTCATGTAGGAAAATGATTGCAAACTATCCTGCAATAGCTATTGAGGACTAACACCCCCCCCCCCCCCCATGCTTTTTTATTCCATCTCAAGCATATTTTTTGGAGCACAGTTTAATCCCCTTCCAAGATACATGATGTTATTTAACTGTAACAGATTATATCTTGGCAAAGCTAAATGAGTCTTTCACCCCACATTCTTGCTCACATAATCCCAATCCACAATCATACTCATTAGCTTGTAATTTTGAACCTGAGCTCTGCAAGCAGAAAGACGGTTCTCAATTGGCATCTTCCTTGCTTGCAATGCTCAGAATTAGATATGGGACATTACATTTTAATTTTCATAAGGACTTTGTATTCTTTTCTAAAAAAGGAAACTATGAAACGAACTAAAACTTACTTGCAAATCCCTTTTTTGGCTGCTATGTGAAGAGGTAACAGGCCATCCTTATTGGCTTTGTTAGCATCTGCTCCTTGGGACAAAAGAAACTCCACGATAGGTACATGTCCATTTTTACAAGCTTCGTAAAGAGCAGAGGCATTATCGCTGGCTTGAGTATTTATATCAGCACCTAAGAAGAAAAAAAAAATAAATCTTAGTAAAACAAAAAGGTCAAAATCAGATGGGAATAATATACTTTGAATGAACATGTCCATCTCCATGACACTGAAGCTACTAAGTGTGGTGGAAACAGATGTCATCACAGGTGATAGAGTTATATCAGTTATGTAAAGTTCTACCATAGATTTCCACTGGCTTTGAACATGATGCAAATTTTATGAGGGAAAGTTTAAACTTGGGTGGAAACCATTATGTCCCAGGCATGAATCCAAGCTCCATTCAGCATCAGGAAGAAACTCTTTATGATGAGGGTGGTGAGGCACTGGAATGCAGTGTTCAAGGCCAGGCTGGATGGGGCTCTGAGCAACCTGGTCTAATGGAAGATGTCCCTGCTCATGGTAGAGGGGCTGGAACTGGATGATCTTTAAGGTCCGTTCCAACCCACTGTTCAATGATTCTAGGATTTTTGGGGTCATTTTTTCTTGAGCTCTACTGTGTGCTTTTCTTAATAAACATGATACGACTATAAACTAAGACCTAATACTTCTTGTCCACAAACATTTGGAATCTAACTTTTTCTGTGTTAGATACTTATGGCCTGAAATCCTGGGTTTCAACTGTAATATAGTGTACTGTCACGTCCTCAGAAAGGCTGCTTTATGCGTATCCTAAATGGGAATGACAGTTCATTGGAGTTTTGCTTCTAAACTCCAGTAAAGAAGCCAATCAGTCTCCTGTTTCGTCATGAAAACTCCCTGCCAAAGAGAACATTTCCTTGTGCTCTCACCCCAAACTGAAACAGGTGCTGTGCTCGGTTCTTTGAAGATGTTGTAGCTGGGAACATCAGGGAAATTGCTGTGACAAAACATAACACATGACTACTTTCCTAAAAAAAAGAAATGAAAAAGAAATCCTTTTCATGATGAACATTGCTCATCATAAAAAATGCAGTGATATCATTCCTGGGATTCTCTGAGGAGCTTTTCAGGGCTTGAAAAAAAATGGACAGTTTTATTGGATTTTCTCCTGTGTATTTTTCTCAAAATTGAACTTTAAGGAAATCCTGATAGCTATCTAAGCTGAAACTCAAATCACATTCTGCCTTAGTTTCTAAAACTGTAGGCAGTATGATAGACTAACTGGTCATATAAAACTGACTTGACAATGCTAGCTGGACAGCAGAACACATTTTTTGTTCCCTCTCATAGCTTTTTTAGCCACACTGACTGCTTCAGAAGTTTTTCTTCATCACTTTTTAGCTCTTGTTCCACAAGTGCAGGACAGAACTCTTGCCTACGTTCAAGACATTAGTCCACACTGAAAATAAAATATGCCTCAGAATAGTAGTGAAGTCTGTTGTGCTTGTTGTAAAGCTGTTTTACATGAGCGGAGAAGTAAAGGTTAGGTACAGTGTAAACTAGATTCAAAGTCACTGTTTATATGTTTGAACATATACACATGGGGAGAGTTTCTGCTTCTCCTTAGTGTTAATCTGTGAACTGTACAATAGTACTTAATCTATTTTCAGCAGGATTCATTAGTGGAGGAGAGCTAACCTTGCCAATTACTGCACATCTTCATGAGCAGATGAGGTTGGCTAATATTCAACTTCTGCTGTCTATTACCAGGTATAGTTGCCTTTTATGACTGATTGGGTTTTAACCTACACATGTGCACCAATATGGGTTTTGAAAACTGTCAGATATTGCAATTAGAGAGCCCCATATTACTTCCCAAAGTAGTTGACCTTGAATGAATGCTGAAGAAGTGCATGTGCCTGGACCATGGTTTCTGAAAGCTTCTACAAAATTCAGCCCCCTGGAGCAACAGGGTTTCAGCACCTATGCAGGCTCCTGTGACAGAAAAACTAAGGGAGAATTATGGGAACTTTGAAATATTAAGAATTAAGCGAGTAAAGGCATGTAATGGTGTCATGGGTTCAGCAGCAGCAGTCATTTTTCTCCTTCTTGGTAGCTGGTGCAGCACTGTGTTTTTGATTTTGGGCCTGGGAACAGTGCTGATAACACCAGTGTTTCGGTTACTGCTTAGTGATGTTTTGGTCTGACCAAGGACTTTCTGAGCCTCATGCTCCGCCAGGGAGGAGGGGAAGCTGGGAGGAAGCAGAGACAGGACACCTGACCCAAACTGACCAAAGAGGTTATTCCATACCACAGCACATCATGCCCAGGATGAAAAAGAGAGAGCAGAGACCCGGAAGGGTGGGGGGTGCACTGCATGGTCGGGCTTGGTATTAGGTGGTGAGAACTGTATTCTTTCCTTGTATTTGCCTTGTCATTATTATTATTGGTGGTAGTAGTAGTGGTCTTGTGTTATACTTTAGTTACTAAACTGTTCTTATCTCAACCTGTGGGAGTTGCATTCTTTTTGATCCTCCTTCCCATCCCTCCAGGAGCGGGGGGAAGAAAGAGGGTGAAGTGAGTGAGAGAACGGGCTGCGTGAGTTAGAGAGGCTTAAACCACAACAAATGGCACAACTGTACTCACCACATTTTGCGAGGTATCTCAGAGCTTCCAACTGCCCACTCTCAGCTGCCACAAATAAAGAAGTGATCCCATAGGCATTTGCAGACTCAATCTTGGCACCCCCTTTCACAAGTATATCAATAATCTCCAGGTCATTTCGGGAGACAGCCTCATGGAGAGCAGTCCATCCTCGATTGCAACGATGGTTGGTGTCAGCATTGTACTGTACGAGAAGTCTTGCAGCCTCTGCATTCTTGCGCTCACAAGCTGGTTTGGAAAAAAAGAAAAGTGATTAGGACAGGCTTTTCAAAAGATTCTGGATATTGTGGTGTCCAGTTCATGTACCACAGGGATAAGGCAATATAATACAACTAGGTCATAGTGAGTAAGATCAAAGACCATCTTGAGTTAAAGATATTTTCTTGATAATTAATAGTATCTTATTAGGGTTTATTCTACCTATTTGTTCCATTGCTTTTTGAATCCCAAATAATGAGGTTTTCTACACACCTTTCAGTGGGACCCAAAACCAAAGGTACCTAGAATAAGCAGCCATGTTTTCAAACCCCAATTAGCATTTGTTGTACAATGTACAGAAAGAGAGGCTAGCACATTCCATAACAGATGTGGGGTTTTTTTAATTGAAATAATAGTATCCTTTTCTCACAGAGGTCCCATGTTTTGGCTTTGATTTTTCCCCTCGGATACCTCCACGGCTTCCTTTCCCATACACAGGAGTCACATGAGCATTCAGTCAAAGGGGGATGGACATGAAGGTGTGGGAGATCATCTCCTTCTCTGAATCTTTGTGATACCATGGACGTAACACTGTTCAGCGAAATAAAGTACTTTTTCTGACCAACAGCAAAGTAATATGTCCATGTTAAACACCAACTACCTCACTGAATTCTTTATAGCTTTATGCATCATCCATAGCACACAGCCTGGCTTGGCTCACACAGTATCAGAATCACTGGCATATCTACAGTTACTGTATTCTCACATCTAACAGCAACTAAGGTCTTGCTGTTTACAAAAGCATACATATTCCCATACTATCCAGCTTTCCATACATTTGGGACATTGTGCAGACACCCTGTGCTTAGGGCCCCTAAGCATCTCACATCTCACACCTCACTGATCTCAGCAGCACATCACAGCCTGCATCCTGCAGCACGACCACTGATCCTACCTCTGATATGAATAAGAAGAAAAGCCACGGCATAGGGTGTCAGACATAGGAGACAGAAGACTACTGGAGGGAGTTAGAAAATGGGAGCTAATAGCTGAGTTTCAGCCTTACATCACAAGCTATCCTGCAGCTCTGCCTTGGTGGTGCCAGAAGAGCTCATCATCCCTGGAAAAGCAGCCACTCACCTTTGTAGAGTGGCGTTTCTCTGGCCTTGTTGGAGATGTCAGGCTCGGCCCCAGCCTGCAGCAGGGTAAGCAAGCAGTCCAGGTTGCCCCGGCTGGTGGCCAGGTAGAGAGCCGTCTCCTCATTGAGAGTGCGCTGGTCAATCGTGCTGGGGTATGCTGTAGAGAAACAGCAAGCCCAAAGTCGTGGCAGGTAATGCACAAGTACCTTCAGCATCATCACTTTTCATAATCCTTGGAGTTTTTAGTGGGGTTTTGTTGTTTATTTTTTTTCCTTTTCCATGACCAAAGTAAACTAAGTATATACTATAAAGTTACTATATCTCTGATTAAGCATCCAAATCAGTTACCAGCTTAGGTTAAAATGTCCAGCTATGGCCACTAGTGATACAGAAAGGTGTTGAGTAACTGCTCTTCAGTAGCACTTTCAAAACAAACTACAAGGGTTAATCACCTTCAAGCACCAGAAAAGAGGTCCTAGGATGGATCTCCAGCTAGTGGGAAGTGGAGTAATTGCTGTCAGCTGTGACAGCTGAGCAGCTCACAACAGCCAAGAGCTCAGCTAAAGGCTTTACTGTGAGAAATCCAGAGCTTGTCAAGATCTATCCAGATATCACTTTCTCCTGAAGATCCTAACTTTAGAGGCTTCCATCTGGAAACCTATGCTCAAAGAGAAGGCAAAGTGAATGTATACTCAGAAAGGCTGAAAGAAAGCTTCACACAGTCCCAAATCAGGATTGGGCTGCTGTTAATTCTGCTTTTTAGTTAATTCATATACTTGTTTTCCCTTTTATAATTAATTAGTTTTAATTTCACTGACCTTTTTGCAACAGGCTCAGGCAACCCACTTGGCCGTAGTATGCAGCTTCATGGAGGGGTATCCAGCCATCCTTATTAGGTTCAGAAAGGTCTTTTCCTGATTTCATCATGTTTTTTACTGCTTTTTCATCTCCATTCTTGATTGCTGCCACTACAGGGTCAAGTTCTCTTTAAAACAAGATTAAAACTTGATTACTGCTTCCTTCATTACTGAGAAGCTTTTGGCAGCAGCATCACTGTGCCATTTGGCCAAAATACTGAATATCTACAGGATATACAAGAAGTATTTGTTGCCTTAAGGTGTCTTGCTACAGTGACTGTAGAGGTAAAATTTGTCTTCTCTGATTTGGCCATTCACAATAGTTCAGAAGAACCACTGGAAGTGCTGATCTCCTGGAGTGTAAGGGAAGTTTACTTGTGACTAATCTCTGACATAAACACACTTTAGATACCTGGAGTTGGGGGCTGCTTGCTCTACAGTTGCTCTGTACACTGCCATGCATATCCATGGCTATGATAATTACATCACCCTGCCATTTGCTTTGCATGTGGCAAGGTGTTCCCATATGAGATCTCTTAAATAAGATCAGCCATGAAGAGAATTGCCCCTGTTCATCCCTGAAGAAATTTAACATTTGTTTTGCATGTGGCTAAGCCCTAAAGCAGAAGTTCTCAATAAATCTTATCCTTGTATTTTGAAGATACTTCCCATTTCTTTTATGCAAGCCCATTTTCAGAAGTTAGCCAGTCCAGTTATGAGGAAAGGAGAGGTCTGGTTAGACTGTGTGAACATTAGGGTGTTGGTCTGGGCTCTCCTTTCTTATGCCAGGGAGGATCAAAACAATAAAACGACCCACCCAAATGAAATTCTGAGCTGCCCTTCATGACCATGCCCTAGAGATTGCCAGCTGTTATTTCAGCATTGAGTACTCAAATTTTCAGAAATTATAACTACTTCAGACATTATAGACCTTCAGAAATGTGTTTGACACTTCTGAAAATCTGCTTTTTAGGAGCCTGTTTGGGGGAAGACCATTAGCTCTATTGACAAGACCACTTTGTAAGCCTCTTAGCCAACTTAGCAGTTCCTCCAGTAACTACAACAGTCAGGGGCCTCTGGAACTGCAACTGGGACCTGGTGCCAAGCTGTGAAGTGGTTCATGTTCCAGGCCATTTGAACCCAGCAAACCCTTGTCAGGTTTCAGAGGGCCAAGTAACTTCTAGGCGCAAGGAATAAAAGGAAAATGAAAAAATATTAGGGAGGGAGGGAATACTCTAAAACTTCTGAGCAGAAAGTTATTGAAATGTGTAGAATCACTGAAAAGTGTTAAAACAGTATTTCAGTGTTACCAGAGAATATACAAATAACATCAAAGTCCTCTTTTTTTTTTTTTTTTTTTGGTGCTACCTAATTCTGAAGATTTCAAGAAGAGTCTCACTGTGAAAATCTACAAAAAGCATGAAGTGTGCTCCATGCCACCCAGAAGTGAGACACAAGGAGCAGCCTACAAGTGATCTTTGCTCTGACAAGCGTTCCTTTTGCCAGGCATACATGCTGCACAGTCTGGGCAGCAACCCATTTCTCCAAGCTGTGTAAGAGCAATTGAAGAGCAGGGCTGACATGGGCACACCAGTCCTTCTGCACAACAACAGTGAGAGCTGCTGCCTGACAGTCACCATACCCCTGATCAGCAGTGACTGCAGCAGGACCTGCCTGCCTGTTTGAACCCTGACTGAGACCACTGGCAGCACAGCAGAGTCAGGAAGCTGGTACCCTGCAGCCGATGCAGGCAGGATCCTTGCCCATGACAGTGGCAGACAGTAGCTCTGTGCATGGTGGCAGCTGTGCCTTCCAGCACTAGCATCTGCTTGTGCTCCTGCTGAGCTGTGCTGGGAGAAGGCAGCCACTGCTTCCTTTTTCTGAGGCACCAAACAGCTAAGCTCCAGGACTGCAAACACCACAAGGAAGAAGCATTTTTTTAAGGTCTAATGGTGATCTGTAGAAACTTAATGTGAGCTGTGTTTTCAGAGAAGAATAAGATGTTGAAAACACTGGAGAGGTTGTGGTTTGAACTAACTCTAAAGAGAAAATCTTGCAGCCTTGAAGGTGGAGAGAATGGGGAGGGAGTTGTGCGTCTCAGATTGGCATTGCCTGGGTAGGAATACAGCATGTGATGAAGGTCATGCAGGTTAGTGACAATGGGAACAGCCAGGAACTCTGGTTGTGAAAGAAGGTCTAAAATGACACAACAGTGAGATCAAAGATAGAAAAATGAGGGCAGCTCAGCACAGGAGTCTTCAGAAAGCAGATCATTGGCACAGCCTCTGCATTTAGTGCAAGTTACAGGAGCAGCACTGGATTTCATTGCCTTGCAGGGGCTGGAGAGACCAACAGCCTGAAACTCATACAGGCATCACTCATTTCAGCTTGCCCAGAGGAATCCAATCTGAGCCATAAACAGATATTAGCGCTGAAAATAGTCACCAAGCTGCTTCTCTGAGGATAAACTCAGGATAAATTCAGCATAAACTGAGGATAAACTGTTCCGCCTGGGGCGGAACAGGTGAGCACAGCGTGTGTGCCAAGGAATGGGAAAGACACTGTTTCCCAGGTGAAAAAGTACATGGTGCCACTTGCTCTATATCTATAGCTGGAAGCAGTGACCTCAAGACAGCAGATTCACAAAAAAAAATACTAGCAGTGGAATGGGGGAGCTGTGGGACCCAAAGGCAGGTGTTTTGCCTGAGGAGATAGCTAGAGCTGGAAACTGGCTTCCTGTCCACAGCCCACCCAGGAGGAACCAACTGACCTGATAGCAGCTGGGCAGGTGTCCCAGGATTGCTGCTGTATCTCCATACTATTTAGAGTGCCCTGGAGACTAAACCTAAAATTGCTAGTCTTATCTAGAGGATAGATTTTTATACAATTTTGCAAAATTGAGCATTTTGTTGAAGTCAGTTAACAGCAACAATTGGCATGTTTGGCTGCAAGAGGAAGCGGAGATGCGGGAGCTTCATTTTTAAAAGCCTCTGGCGCAAGGCCGCTGAAGCCACCTGCTGTTCTGTGCAAAGGTTCATGTTGCACATGCAGGGCATTACAGAGACCTCAGGATATGGGCACATAATAGTTACCAGCACTTAAGGAGCTACTGCACGCCAGATGGGCCATGGCAGGAGTCTGTATGTGGGGCTGGCACACAGCAAGTGCAAGGTGGATCACCTTAGCTGAGACCTCAGTGAAACTCGAGAGTACCTCAGATGTGTGGTACGGTTGCAAATGTGTGAAGAATCAGTTACTATCCGCTTAAGCCCTTGGATGTTGAATGAAGCAAACTTCTGCCAGGCTCCTTGACCTTAAATGATTCCTGAGTAAGATGAGGGGGTTTGCTGGACCAGGCTATAGATGCTTCAGCCAAGAAAATTCCACATCAGTACAGAAAGTTTAATGAATCTCCATGTGAAATCCTTGTTTTCTGCCTGGTTCATAGTTGGCTGTTGTAAAACCAACACATTCTGCTACTTAGATTTCATCAGATATAGAAAAAACAGAGTATTAAAACTATAGAGGAAGCCTGGAGTTCTGACGAAATCTTAATCTTAGAAGTGACTCAAAAGAATTACTGCATTTCAGAGGCCAGTAGCCAAGAAAATAAATACCCATTGCAGGTGAGATGTATGGTGTGGTCAGTTCAGAATGCTGCAGAATATGTTCTGTGGACCGCAGAAAGGTTAAGCAAGCTCCTTCTTTTCCTAGCAGCCTGGTGAGATGCAGGCAGCATGAAGGAACATCATCCACCCAGGTGAAGCCAGCTGTCATCCCTGCCTGGCTCTGAGACCAGGGCTATAAAACAGTCATGCCATGATGTTCTCCTGTGGCTCCCCAGCCACAGTTTAATCTCACCTGGCAGAAGAGGAGGGCCAGCTTACCAGCCTTACACAAGCCTTCTTGTGGCTTGAACTCTATTGAGTTATGAGGCAGAAAAGAGAGCCTGCCCTCTGGTCTTTGCACCCAGAGCAGCAGAGGCATGCAAGATGAGCAGAACACTTAATGAGAAGATGTGATTTTAGTACGGCCAACGGGAGCTGGCAGGTGACAGGGAGGAGGGAGGCTTCATGCTCCAGCAGAATGAGGTTTTTCCAATGTCAGGGAGGGCAAGGTCAGTGGAGAGCCAGGGACAGAGCCTGGATCAGCCACAGTGCAGGCTGAGGTGGGAGTACTTTAGAGGTAGGTGAGGGATGAAAGGAAGAAGAGTGGTGGAGGGGTAGTTACTACAACCATGCATCCGGGAGGGACTTGTAAGATGGATAAAACATAGTAAATTTGAACTGGGTAGATACAAAAGGCAGGGAACGGTTTTCTGCAGGACTCAAAGAAGCGCTGCCTACAACACTCCTCTCTGCTAAAGGCAGGTGTATGCATCTACTCTGCCCTGCAGAGAATTGTAATAAACCCATCATGGTCCAAACATCTCCATTACACACAGGCACTGGGGCAGAACGTGGGCCACCCCCTTGCCTGTCTGCTTTCCTCATCCATGACTGTGTTCACCTAAGATTATCTATGGCCTGCACCAGTAGAAAAACTTGGCCAGAAGGATCAAAGTCAGTCACTCTGGTTTCCTCTTTGGGTAGGTAAGATGTTGTACATCCACCTACTAGCCCTCCTCACGATGGCAGGACAGTGAGGGTATTGCTGGGAATAGGCATGGCATTTATAAAATATTTGATTCAAAGGACTGGACTTTCTCACCCTGTTTACTGCAATAAAATCTTGGGTTCCTGCACTCTTTCACCATATTTGTACTGTGAACTTTACACTAATGTAGTAACTATCAGCACCTGCCTGCCTCATCTACTGTGTTGATATGGGAGCTAGCCTATATAAATAAACAGCACAAGCATCCCTTCCCTGCTGTCCCTGTCACCTCGGAGCTACCAAATGACTCAGAGCCCCCAGGACATGTGCTCTGGAGAGAGAGAGGGATGAATAGGGAGACAAGAACAAGGGAGGTTTGAGGTGCATCCGCAGTAACAACCTGGGCATAATCCACGGCAGCTGGGAAGTCAGAAGGAAGAGTGGAAAGGCACCTCTATTTCCCCCCACCAAACACCATCACCACCCAGAAGATCTAAGGGGGAGAGTGGGTAGCAAGGCTTATTTTGACCGCGGGGGAAGGCAGGAGAGGGAGAGGGAGGCACTTACACGGGCTGGGATGTGCTGAAGAAGCTGCCGTCGTACCTTCGCCTGACCCCCCAGGCTGCCCCTGAGCTGGATGGCTGAGCACGGCCCCTCGGCTGGGCTGCCAGTCTGGAGTGGCGATGACATGAATGAAATAAAGAGAAGTACTCTGAATAGGAGAAACAGGTCATGTTGAGGCAGAAACAGAGACACACATCCGCAGAGACAAAGTGAGAAAGCGTGCCGGTCAGAGCTTTGAACAAAAGCAGATGGCCACAGCTTGCTCAGAGCTGGATTCAGCTGCTCGCTCGGCTTGAGTTTATTTTTGGCCCTCTGAGGAAGCGTCAGGGGATTCAAATGACCATATAAGACAACAGTGAGGTTAACCCTACCAGCACCACACAGGAAGCAGGCACAAGGCAAGGTGAAGTGACGCTCATCACCTCTGAAGTGCCACGCAAGCAGGTTGGAGGTGGGGATGGAGGAGGACCCAGGGTCCCTGGATGGCAGTTCTGTTTCTAGCTTGGCATTCCTAGGTGGCAGAAGAGTTCAAAACCACTACAGATATGGAGCTACAAGCTGCAGAGGTTTTCTCTCCAGTCAGAGGTCAAATGCTGCTGGGCTAAGGCAAAGGCAGGACAGGCTAATGCAAAGGAAAGCAGATGCTGCCTTTTGCCAAAATAGCAGGTGTCAAAGGACCCCCAAGGAGGACAGGACCAAATGGCCAGGGAAGCTCTTATTTCCTCTGCATCAGGTCCCTGTGGCAGAACTGACAGCACAAGCGAATGGTAACAACATAGAGAAGCCATGACCCTCGATGGGAGCAGGACTGGCTGCTGTACAGCATCCTGATTCTACAGCTATGAAACACATTTACTACTCATCTAATTGTCCTGTTTCTCAGCCTTGGAAACCAAAAAATCACAGGTGGTAATGACTGAGACAACAGAGGTTGATGGAATTATGTGAAGGGAGGAACAAAACTTCAGTTACCCCCAGCTTATTTTAAAAAATTGCTTTAAAAATACATTTTTCCTTGGTTTTGGAGTGACTTTATAACCTCTTCCCTCACCCCTTGAGAAATCTGACCTTTAAAAAATGGAAGGAGAACAATGTCTGAGTTTGAAACTGTCAGCGGGGCTCTGCAACCCACAGCCCAGAATTGCAGGGAAGGGGGATGCCGCCACACTTTGGTGTCTGGAGCAGCTCTTGGCTGAGAATGGTGTGCTTGAGGTCAGGCTCTGATCTAAAGAACTACATCCTTCAAAGACTGCAGTGTCTAGAAGGTAGCCAGCTCACACTGGTTTATATACATATTTTTGGCCTCTCTCCTGTGATTTCCGACAACAAGTGCTGTCCTCCCTCTCTGGCAAAACCTAAGCTGGGTGTACAGTGTGTCCCTGTGGGGGAAAGGAGTCACTGGCTTCATCAGGGCTGTCTTTGAGGAAAACTTGTAGCAGTGGCCCTTTTCTTATTTTATTTGTTGCTTAAAACAGACAACATCAAGCAAATTCTCATTTTGCTGTGAGGGCGTCAACTGTTGACCTCATCGTATTTATAGCAGACTTTGGCTTTCAAACTAATGACAGACTCGCAGAGCAGCCGCTCAGTAAAGCTAATTAGAAAGCACGTGTTTTGACAGGGGAAGCTGTTTTCCCTCACTGAGCAGGGTGTTTGTTGGGATGCCACAACTTGGGCAGGCGCTCACTCACCTTTGCCAAGGGTAGATGTGGTAGTTCGGGTTGTGGCCGCTGGAGTGGCCGGGGGCAGCTGCCTCACCGGGAAGTGCCACCATCGACTTCTGGTGGGCATCTGGCTGACACACGGGGTCCTCTCCCAGGCTTTGCTGGATGGCCATCTTTATGAGCTCGTCTTCACTCAGGCTGCTGTACAGACTGTATTCCTCACAGCCTATAGTTTGTCTTTGAGTGTTTGCTGCCGTTGTAGCCATTTTTTGTTTATTTTGCTTTCCTGTAAAAGGAAATTATGATCATCAAAACCTAGAAAATGGAAGGAACTCAACTAGATTGTGCTTTTGTTCTGCTCTGCCTCTTGATTAGACTGACCAGAACATCCCTCAGAAGTCCTCCACCAGAGAAAGAACATTGTCAGCTAAAATTTGCACTTATCTGCAAAACTTAATGAACTAACTCCTTTCTATCATATGAAAGTAAGTGGTTCAGCTTAAAAAAGGGAAGAGAGCTGCTGCCAGCAAGGCAGGTTTTTGCTTACTTATTCTGGTTACAACGGCTAAGGAGAAAAGCAGGTAAAGGAAATCCTCATCAGATTTAAGAGATATAGCTTTGAAAATATTTTATTTAGGAGAATGCCAATAGACATCTTTTTTGTTGTTTTGTTTGTTTTGATTTGGTTGTTGTGGGTTTTTTTTGTGGATTTTATGTGTTTTACTTTGCTTATTTCTTGTTTTAATTGCAGAAAATTAAGGGAGAAGGTTTGTGTGTCTGCTGGTTTTCTGCAAGAGCGGGTTCTCTGCGAAGCGCAAAGAGACTTAACGGAGTAATTTTTTCCACCTTATCTGGAGATCTCTCAAGCAACATGCAAATCTATTATTTGAAGTGACTTTGTTTCACTCAGCTAGGAGAGCAAAATCACACTGATCAGATTCACTTCTGATTTTTTGCTTTTCACAGGACAAAGTTCAAGGTCATGATCTTAAGACTTAATAGTCAGACTCTCTTCTGAAAACTGGTGGTTGAGAGCTGGAAATGAGAGAAGGGGGAATTCTCAGGGCACACTCAGCAGTTACAGAATGACTGGGAACCATCACCACAGCGTGGAGTCAAAAAAGGCAAAGGCAACCCAAAATACTGCAGTATCTCTGGCAGTAATAGGGAAGTACTAATGCAGTGAATTGGATGGTTCTCTAGCAGGATCTCATTTGGATGCTAGAGAGCAGTCTGGTCACCAGAGTTCAAGAACCAAAGTCTTATTTCATGGTAGGAGATCGAAAAGCTTGCCTCTGTTAAAAAGATGACAACCAGGGAGGAGTAGGTTTGCTTTTTATGAGCACCGAGGAAGAGCTGTGCAAAATACTGGAGAACAATGGGTACAAGCTGCTCAGGAGGACATGGACAGGACAGGTGAGGACAGGGAGCCAGCAGAAGGGGACTGTGAAGGTATCTCCCCAGGTGCAGAGAGGAGAGGGGCAGCAGTGAGGCTGCTGACAAAGCTGCCTGCCCTCCCTGGGGCTGTCAGTCCCTGCCCCTGGACCCCTATGGGCAGGCAGAGCCACATGCATGAGGATGGCAGAGCCACGCAGCCTCCTGCTGCTCAGGACATGCCTCCTGCCAGCCACACCAGCACTGCTGACCGAGCAAAGCCTTCAGCTCCCCTTCCCTGCGCAGGGGCTCTCTGCAGCAGGCTGGACTCTGACCCGGCTCACCCAGAGCCCAGGGCAGCCTGGCTTCCCAGGGCCTTGCACCCACTTTGTTGGCAGCAGGGTCCAGCATGCCACAAGTCTCATGCAGGAAATCACCCTGCTCTAGCAGTCCTCGCTGCTGCGTGCACATCCTGGCCTGGAGGAAATGGCACTTCCCCAAATGGCAGTATCTGTCTGTGTCAAGACACTTGTGTTTGTTTCTTTAATTATAATTTAAAAAGTAATAAAAGAAGGAACTAATACAGTTTTAAGAAATTGAAAGAGCTTGAATCAAGCACAAGTAATTTAAGATCTTGAATTTAAGCTTTCCCCTTCAGAAATGGTAGCATCTCCCACATCAACAGCCACCTCAGGCTCCAAGCACTCCCCAGAAGTGGAAAAAGGGTAGAGAAGCCCAACAGATTTCAGATTGGCATTCTGACTTTTAACAACAAGGGTTGTACTTTACAGCCATGAAAACTACCAAAATAAAACCTTCCATTGCTGAAAATAATGCAACAAAATTTTGTTGATCTTACTTTTATTTTAGTCAGGTCTTTCCTGACTGCTGCTGGTTCTCTTCTCCAGTAAGAGCTGGTGTGTTCCAGCTCTGCTATGACCCTCGCTGTCCCAGGGAGCCAAGCTCAGGCACCAGACTACCGATACCTCCTGCATGGAGCCACTGCCTCGCTTGCAACCCCAGCTGCTTCTGTACCTGTCCTTGGCTATGCTCCAGCCAGTGGCTGGCCAAGAACCATGACACAGCTTTGTTGTCCCAGTAGCTCCTGCTAATGCTTGGCTTGCTCTGCACTGGCATGCTGGGCAGCGCAATGTCTGTCAGCCTAGGTACTCACTTAGAAGCTGGTGTGCTGCGGATGTGTGAAATCCACGGGCTGGAGTCAGAGAGCTTGTCTGTAGCATCCAGCTTCAGTGTAGGGACCTGGCCCCAGTGATGATTCAGACACTAAACTAAGCAGTCAGTGGAGAGGGCAGGATCTGATCGTAAGCTCCTAATGGAGGTGATGCACAATGACTCTTTGGAGGAGGCAAGAGTGGAGATGAGACTGCTACTCTCAGAGGGCAACCTGCACCTTTGCATGCTGGGACACAGATCCCACCTCCTGATCCTCCCCAGACCCACCGCTGGCACCCCAATGGCAAGGAGGCAGAGCAGGCAGTGGATCCAGCTTCACTGTGCTTCTGAGCTGGTGTCAGGCTCCCTTTATGGGTAGTCAGACCTGAGATCACTGCCAGCACAACTCCACAGTCTGGCACGGAGGAGATAACTGGTTAGCGGCATCACCAAATCCCTAATGAAACTGGGTATAAAGGCCATTTCTGGACATCTTTGCCTCCCTTCTCCTTTTGTGTCAAACCTCATTAAGGTATGTGGAGGGAAGAGGAAGATTTTGAGTAAGAGGATCACTTTTATTTCACCCTCCTATCTTTGTACAGGTTAACTGGGTCCTACCCACTCTGAGAGAAAAGGGGGAAGCTCCCCTGTGCATTGGTGATTCTTGCTAAGCTAAATACTTTGACAGGAGGCCCACAGAGTGCAGAAACAACAGTGCCGGCTGCAGCTCCCACCACTGAATCATCCTGTAGGGAGAAAATTTGAAGGGCCTAGAACAGAGAAAGCTCTCAGTTCTGCTCATCTACCTGGCACAACCCCAGCGAAGGTGTGAGGGTCACATCCTGGGGCTGCAGGAGCTTTTGAGCCCACCCTGACAGCCAGGGACAGCCTTGGCTGCCCCGAACCCTTGCAGAGACTGTTCTAAGTTGGGTTTGATGCCATTCCTTCACCCTATTCCTCAGCCAGACCTGTGTGGTATGCCTGAGTTTGGCTCCCTTGCGGGATGGCCCCCGTGGAGCAGAGCAGAGCCACCACCTTCTCCTTCCACCTGGAGTTGCTGTTGTTTGAAGCTGCAGAGCCACAAGGCAGAGGCACTGATTAGAGTTATTTCTGTAGCAAGCCATGGTGAGCCAGCAGAGCTGCAGCGACAGGCCAAGCAGATGCTCTCAGTCGGAGGCTGATGCAACACAGCCTCATTCAGTTCAATTTTCTTTCAGTGTGGCTAAGCTTGGTGGCACTCCTGCAGCCGTCCGGACCTACCCTAGCTCAGCTGACACAGCAGGGCTAAGGTTACCCCATCTGAGGCCAGTGGTGAACTGCCAACCATGACTTTATGAAAGCCCACTAAACTAATGTGCTATAAGTTAGATATTTTCCACCTTCTGTCATGAAGTTGTGAAAAAAAATCAATCTTGGTTGCTAGGAATGGTTGAACCAGTTTGTATAAGTCAGATCTGGCCTAAGTGGTCTTTCTAAATGCACCTTGAATTTATTTGCTTACTCTAAGCCTCCTTACTGTAGGTTTAAAGTTCTGGAATCAGATTTATAAGTTAAATGCTGGGATTACTGTTCAACCTAACTTCAGGTTCCTGAGGGATGGTTTAATGTTTGGCTGTCCCCTGCATTTCTGTGGCAGCCCAGGAGTCACACACAGGTAGCACAGAGCATCACATCTGCTGTAAGAGAACCTGATTTTTAAAGCTGTGGGTATAACGCCCTTATTATTCCTTAGAGATTGCTTTGCCTTTAGTTCTGAATCACTTCACTAGTGATCTCTCTTGGTAGATACACATCTTAGGATACTGCTGCCTGTGCTGCTATGTAATAGCTCAGTCTGACAGGATCTTCTGGATCTAAATTTACTGTCATTTCCACATAGGGCCTGATCTTAATTTTGCCATCCTGATTTCAGTCAGGGTTTGTTTATTTAGATGTAGAAACCAGACCTGTGTCATAAGGAGAAACTTGGCAGCATACAGTGACCAGAAGATAGAGTTAGAAATTAAATACTTGTTCCAACGCCAGGCTGCGTGCTCTACCCTGTGTTAATTAAGCAGGGCAGAGCATGTACCTGGCAGATCTCTGAAACCAAAGGTACCACTCACCAGGATGACTACTAGTAACCACTCACATTATGGCAAAAGCCACAGACAAACGCAAGTAGATTGTTATTATATTTGGACTACAAGCTCTGTCAACATACCGTATTTGGGAGAATGGGCCTCTAACCCCTGATGCAACATAAATAAACAACAAGGATTACAGCTGGCTTTGAACATGCAGAACCTCACTATTCAGTGCCATTAGCATCTGAACCAACTGGTCCCCATTGATAGCACTCCCTTAAAGAAAAGCTTAACAAGGCTGCCTGTCCTCCTTCAATATAACCTAGGCAGCAGAATTAGCAGAGTTATTGCTGTCAGAGGAGGGTGGCAGGTGAGTGACAAGGCCATTGAGGGAGCAGAGCCGGAGACTTTGCCTGTCTTTGCACTGAGTTTACCCCAGTCCGCTTGTAACTCAATACAGGACCTCAGTATTTATGGCTCAGGTGCCATAAAGCACATTTCTAAAACCAAAACCAAGTCTTTGGAGACCGCACAAGAGAAAGAAGAGGAGCAGCTTACTCGATTTGCCTTTTGCAAGGAATGCCTGAGCCCCAGCTTCTGCAGATATGTGTTTGCCTTTCTACGTGTTTGCGTTTACTTCTGAAAGAAGCAGGAGCATGTACAGAGGGAAGATAAACATGGCTGGAAGCCTTCACATTAAACCAAGCCTCCACTTCAGCTCTTGCAGTGGCACCTTTCAGGCCAGATCTTCTGCTGGCAATGGAAACCAGACCAATTTACAGCACTTAAAGGACTTACATTTTTGCTGTATTTTAGGTTGGTTTCCAGATAAATCTTTGCAATTCTCCAAGGATATTGTGTTGCATAACTGTTATTGGGAAGCAAATGATTTTTTAAAAACAAAGTTTTCTGTGCCCATCAGATCTGCCAGAGCTGAGGCATCAGAAGAATGACACCTCTTGCTGTCTGGCTGCAGCAACAGGCAGGCAAACACACTTCGTAATGACAGTTTATGCAAACTGCTCAAGTTCTAGCCCGGTACTGAAGAAGCAAAGCCAAGCTTTCCGGAGGAATCCTGCAAGCAAACAAATTCCCTTGTCCAGCCCCAGCTGTCAAAACAGGTCACCTATCAATCTGACATATGTTATGCCATCAAATCATGATTCTGCACAAATGCTTTGCTGGAAACACATACACCTGCAAGCTTTTATTGCTTCTCAGAAAGCACTAATGCACACAGCGATCAGCGCAATATTAGCTTCATGTCATACCAACTGGAAATTTATAAACAAAAGAAATAATTTGCTGATGTTATGTTTTTCCTTCACACTGTACCTTGCACACAACACTGTACCTTAGCATGTTGTAACTACAGCAATGACTTGTGAGCAGGCTATTCTAGGGACAAAGATATAAGCATCACCTGCAAGTAAAATGAAAAAAAGGAAATGACAGAGCTACAGTTCTGCTTAAAACCAGTGGGTGTTTCACAGCTCATTTAAAAAATCCAAACCCAAATCAAAGGCAAGCCAGAAAAACTCCCAAGACAGGTGCACGGTGTTAAGGTGCTAGGCTACAAACTGCTATACAAATAAATATTTGCATAGAAATAGCAAACTGATAGATTGAAAATGCTAAACAAGTTCAAAACATGCATATTTGCATTACCTTTTTGTTTTGAAATAAAAGGGTAATAATACTGTTGAAATAGGTTATCTTCTTGATTAAGTCTTAATTCAGAATATCCTTCCTGGTCTTCATCTCCCTGCTTTGCCTGGGTGTTTCAATCAACTGCAGGACAGCTTTGAAACGGTCTTGCTTTGAAGCCTGGAGTTTATTTCTGGATCACCCCATGATCAGCGAATACAAGCCAAAACATAAGTTGCTCTGAATCTCAGATTTCCTGCTTGAAGATGCATGACAGAAACTTTTGCCCATCCTAAAGTTCTTCTTTGTTGAATTACCTGAAGAACTTCACTTCATCAAGCATCCTGTAGCTAAGTGACACAAAGTTGACCTCTCTATTACATCATTATTTACTGTCCCTGACAACTACACCATATATGGACATGTTTCTGGAACCTAAAGAAAGAAAAAAAAAATGGCCGTATAATTTTGAGTTGTCCTGGAGAGTTTTATTCACCTGGGGAGAAGGGGTCTCCATTATCTTTTAGCTGCTCATTGCTAAACAAAACAGCCAAACATTACGTGGGTATCTACTGATGTTTGAGAGAGTGGTTTGTATATTTTTAAGTCTGCAAGTTTGAGACGTCAGGATTCCAAAAGATGACAAAAGCAGCTGTAAACCTGTTCCAAGTAGTATTTGTAAGGGCTTACTAGTGCTCTTATACCCATAAATGTGAGACAGACCATCTCTCAGACTCCTCGAGGCCGTAAATGTGAAATGGTAGCCTTATTCCCCACATCTAGCACAGGGCAAGCTGGCCAAGGAAGAGATAGCATTAATTCAGGGATCAGCTATAAGAAAATAGGCACATACAGGAGAACTGACACTTGGATTAGCTGGAACAGGGGCATAATACTCACTTTGGGAAGGTTTCAATGTATTTGTCCAGCTATTACAATGAATGAAAACTGTAATACAGTACCAAAATGATGCCTATGTTTTTTTCCCTCAGCTTCTGCTTCACTGATTCCTGTGGCAAAACATAGCACATAAAGAGAATAAGTCCTAGATTGCAATGGGTCTGGTTTCCTTTCCAAGTACTGTACTCACCCCTTCAGTGCATAAACACCCCTAAGGCTTAGTAAGACCAATCTTGAAATAAACCAATTTATCTAGACTATATCATCCACTAATAGATGACCCCTTCCAACTCACCTGCTTCGCTTGTAGGGTCTTTCAGTACCAGCATCATTTCCTTTCCATGCTTGCTCCTTGATCCAACTTACTTTGACATGACATGGTGGCCAGTACGTGACTCGTCCCCTCTCCCTGCTGCCTGCAAAACCATCTGCTCCTCATAACTAGTGCTAGGGATGTTTTTCTGTCCAAAGTTAAGGACATTCAGCGGTTGCTGCAGCAGGCAAAGAAGCCCTGGATGTAGTCACCAAGAGGGTGTGAAACTCTTACGCCCTTGACAACATGTCAGCCAACCATCTCTGACTTTCAAACAACACCCAGCACTTTTTTAACCCGATATTACTTTAGGATTGTAACCAGGCTTGGCTTAAAACCAGGAGTGAATACTCCCACATTTAACCCTTCTGCTTGCCTTTTGTCAGACTCTCATTGGATCCACACCCTTGGCATCCTCACGGCATGCTTGATGTCCCACTGAACTCAAAGAAAAATGCCGAAACTGTGATGCAGATTCGCACAAGGGAGCCTAGGTCTTCCAGGATGGACCATTTGATTAGAAAAAAGATATGAGACTCAAGGTCCCACAGCTATGAATGTCACAGGTGGTTCCCCATGCCCCTCACACCAAGCACACTGCAACTCCCTTCTCTCCCACATTCCTGGGTTTCCTTTCAAAGCACTGTGTACCTCTGATGTATTTGGAGCCCCTATGAATGCTGTTTACCATTTTCCAGTAAAAGCACAGGACTCCAAAAGATCTATTCCCAGATACCACTAACTCTCCCTTTTGTCTTAAGTCAATCATTTAACTCCTCTGTGTCTCATTTTCTGCATTAATGAAGTGGAAATAATCAAATGCATTAACTTCAGAGGAGAGTCCAACATTCCTTGCAGATGCAAAGCCAACAATACTACTTATATGGATAGACCTTGCCGAATAAGACCTTATTTAATTAGTATCTGTGAAATACTCAAAAGAAGACCTCATAGAAGTTTGAAGTATTAAGTATAGAAAAATTACTATACAGGAATGAAATCATACATTTGGGAATTGTTTTTTTTTCCCAATAAAACAATGTTGTGTCTTTATTACAACACATCCAAAGCATAAAAATAACTATCATTATGATTTATTAGCATTGCTTTAGATTTGCTAATATTTCCCCTGGGGCATGCACAGTTATAGATCTGCATTTTCAGCTTAACCCCAAGACATTCCAAGAGATGACAAAATGCCACCTGCAAGAAATCCCCACCATAAATTTACGCCATTTTCTGGACAAATTTCAAACTCAGACACTGCATATTAGATCTGTTTGCTTTCTCTTTAAGTAGAAAATTATGGAAACAGCCAGCTCATGCTGATGGGGAGTCAGCTAGGGTCTCACAAACAGGTCATGATAAAAGATATTTGAATACGAGAGAAGACAAAGAAGGATGAACATGTAAAAATAACAGATGGTGAAATGAACAGCAAGATTCACTTTATTCTTCGTGTTTCCCCAGAATAGCCAGCAGAAGCCATGTTAGGAAAGAACATTTAACATTTCCTTCATTTTTGAATTTGTTCAGGGTCTCTACCCCCATTAACTGTATGAAGAGGCCCCTCAGCTCTACTAAGCTGCACAACTGAATCAGGCAGCTGAGACTGGTGAAAAAAAGAAATTCATTTGTGCACCCAGGAGACTGATGAGCTTGTTACAGACTCATTCTGTGTGTCAAGTTGCCATAAATATGCCCTCACATGATGAAATGCAGGTGAGAATGGACATTATCACAAACTATATTTTTTGTCCATAGCCTATATAACTATCAGTGCTAATTAACTCTACTGCATCCAAACACTTAGCTCAAGCGTGGCTGTTCTGAAAGGAAGAAAATACTGATTAGTTGTGACAGTAACAGTGCCTGGACAGAAAATCCTCATGATACTCTGCCACAGATCAGTGTACTGCTTTGTCCACCAATTACCTGGAACTCTTCTCTTGTTAGTTGTATGTTGTCTGAACTTCTTTATTGCAGAAAGACAGCAAGATGTTTTGTGGCATATTTCACTGAGAGCACAGACCTATGGCACACATCTCTGTACTTTTGCCATCATATTCTGCTTCCATCAGACACTCCCAAGATTAAACACAAACACCAGAACCAAAAAGCAACTCTCCTGTGCCTCCTGCTACACAACCCACGTTCAAACAAGAAGATAGAAACTCCCACAGGAGAAGATGGTTTCAATTTCCTTTGCAAGAACTAATGATTACTTTGGCCACAGTACTCTGAGAGAGGCAAGGAGCCAGAGGCACTTGTATGGAAAAAGGTGCAGGATGTCACATGTGCCTGGGGGTTAAGGAATGCAATATACGTTATTTCTTGCTGACTCTGCTGCCAAAGTAGTTCAGTGCTGGAAAGGTGTAGGTGTTTTGAGATCTTTCTACTAAGAACATAATTCCCTTTTCGGAGAAATACATCCCACTAACAGCTGCTGACTCACATCCTGAATCAGGGTGGACTGCAGCTCAGTGTATGACTTTCACCTCTGCACAGTGGTTCCTCGCAGATAATGTTTATATTTCAGATACAATCAAAATGGAGTCCTCTCTCCTTTGGAAATATGACATGAGCACAGATGGAATCACACAATATCCAGGATCCCAAGCCCCATTTCAGGTGTCTGATGACTCAACCTAGACCTGCCCTGACAGTGAGCTTTGGAAGAGGGCACAGTTACCGCTGTCACTGCTTTTTCGCAAATGTCATCATAAGGTCACATCCACTGACTCAAACTGAAAGAGGAATCAATCAAAGAGAACATGAAAAACTAATATGAAGTGAATACAACCCAAAGACTGTATAAACAAATACAAGTTCTTTGGAGAAAGAGGGGAAGCATAAACATTATCATTTAGCTACATTTTGCAGAGCAAATATCATTTATCTTATGTTATAATGTATGTTAGTAAGAATTCTAATGAAAGATTTATCTTTTTCTTGACCTTTAAAAAATCCACAAAATTCAGAGAAGTTACTGCAAACCTTGGTTGCTCCAAGGCTCTTGCAGGGGAGCAGGAGGATGAGAATGGCAACAGGAGGCACAAGCTTCTGTGAATAGCAAAGGTCCTGGGAAAAAACAGCAATGCCAAAACAACAATGATAGAAAAGCGAAATCAATTCGGATGGGAAACAACCTTTCCACATTTTTATTAAAGCAGTCTTTGGAAATATACGAGGGGTGTTTACCTCTCCATTCAATCCCTTTGGTTAGTTTATGAGCAAAGTCTCTCTTGATGCATTTCTCTGGTACCCTCTAATTCCTTTAAGACTGATTTGTGCCTAACTATTGCGCCTGCTGTTTGCAATAAGATCTGTTGCATCGCTTTCTTGATAGTGATCTGTTTTGGCTTTACTATTGCCACAGATAAACAGGCCTCAAAAAATAAAAGATGCCCCTGCCAAAATTCAGCAGCTTGGGAAATGATCGTTACTTGGAGCACAATGAAGTTCAAGGAATTACGACTTTCTATATACCTATATACTTGGAGTTAAACTAATAAAAGTAGGTGCTACCAGAGTGACAAGGAAGAGCAGGACCTTCCTGTGCACAGCCACAGGGAGAAGTGGTTGGTTTTGATTCCTGAGACATGGGCTCCCACCTGGCACGGGATGAATGCTGAATGTGGCTTCTGGCCACCCAACTGGACATGGATTTGCTGTCATAGGGTTCAGAAACTCAAAGCAGGGGGACAAGCTGTGATCCATGCTGATTCCTGCCATGCCATGCTGGCTTCCTCCTGCAAATGAGCTGGCCAGGCCTGGGACATCATAGAATCATAGAATAGTTAGGGTTGGAAAGGATCTTAAGATCATCTAGTTCCAATCCCCCTGCCAGGGGCAGGGACACCTCACATTAAACCATGTCACCCAAGGCTATGTCCAACCCAGCCTTGAACACCACCAGCTATGGGGCATTCACAACTTCCCTGGGTAACCCATTCCAGTGCCTCACCACCCTTACAGGAAAGAATTTCTTCCTCGTATCCAGTCTAAACTTCCCCTGTTTAAGTTTGAACCCGTTACCCCTTGTCCTATCACCATAGTCCCTCATGAAGAGTCCCTCCCCAGCATCCCTATAGGCCCCCTTCAGATACTGGAAGGCTGCTGTGAGGTCTCCATGCAGCCTCCTCTTCTCCAGGCTCAACAGCCCCAACTTTCTCGACCAATCTTCATACGGGAGGTGCTCCAGTCCCCTGATCATCCTCGTGGCCCTCCTTTGGACTTGTTCCAACAGTTCCATGTCCTTTTTCTGTTGAGGACACCAGAACTGCACACAATACTCCAAGTGAGGTCTCACGAGAGCAGAGTAGGATCATCTCCCTCGACCTGCTGGTCATGCTCCTTTTGATGCAGCCCAAGATACGGTTGGCTTTCTGAGCTGCAAGCACACACTGCCGGCTTATGTTCATTTTTTCATTGACCAACACCCCCAAGTCCTTCTCCACAGGGCTGCTTTGAATCTCTTCTCTTGCCCAACCTGTAGCTGTGCTGCTCTGCAGACAAGAGCAGCGAAAGAACCAGAATGGTCTGTGCTAAAGGACACTGCACTATCAACTCTATTTAGCCACTGCTGTTTTTGCTCTGAGGTCAAATTGTATGTAATAAATACAGTATCTGAAGCCCTAATCAAATGAACCATTATTTATACTGCCACTGAGAAAGCTTTGTTGTTCTGCACTGACTGCTTAGAGCATGCATAAGAGAGGACCAGAGGTTTATGCCCCGTTTAAGTTCAAATCATAATGCAATAAGTTTGCTTTGCAGGGCTGACATTTAATTATTATTATTATGTTCTACATCTATCAGGTTAAATTTAGATCGAAATTTAGGACAAGTGTCTGGACAGAATGTCATGACACCAGTGTATATCTGTTGCACAGCATGCCATACAAACGTGTAATGTTCAACTCAGTTAAAAATAACCATGCACTTACCTAATTCAGCAGGCTTCTGGACTCGATCTACTGAGCTGGTAAGCAGTCAGTGCAATAATAAGAGTCACAAATACACTGAGGGAAGAGATATCACTGGATGTCAGGAGTAAGAAGACAGAAAAAAATTAAATCTTTCTCTGTATTTGTTCTAGCTATCTTTTTGTTTTGTACCAAGTAGTAATTACTGTGTGTGTGACAGTCTAAATTATCGTAAAAATTGGTGTGACTGTGAAAACAATTTTAGAGTTTTTTCCCACCAATGTAAGAGATCTCCAATTCCTCAAAAGCAGAGCTAAATAGATGTTAAATCTCCCACCTCAAGCCTAGAAAAAGACAGATTCTTGCCCAGCTATGAAGTAGCTTGCTACATACACAGTTTCCTCAGCTACAACAGAGCTAGATGACACCAGCCAGGATGGCTGAGGTAGGGAGTCCCAGATATTCAAACTAAGCATCATTAGCTTCTAGAGCTGTGTTTGGAAACCATAGCTCCAGGGAAAACCTGAGCACAGGAAAACAAACCTAACTGTTTTACAAGTGTCAAAGCCACAAAGGGAGATGGAAAATCTGTTTAACACATTTACAGATAAGATGAGAGCAAGCACAACAGCACAGGTGAGGTCTAGAGTGAAGAGCTGGACTTCAGCCAAGCTGCGTTGATGTTAGTGATCTGTAACCATAAACAGGATATATTTTCTCATTTGGCCTGCTGCCTTGCTTCTGTCCTTTGGCATTTATCCAGGCCCTCACTACTGATAAGGAAAGGCTAGGGTGTTTTCACCATGTCGCGGATGGTGGGGGTCTACAGGCGGATTTCCATCCACATGAGGGTGATGGCAATCAATGTGGAGCTCTCCTCTGGTGCAAGGAGCTGGAAGCCTCCATGGCTCCTTGCTGTGAAAATATCCCACACAGGTCCATAGGTTCCCAGCTGGTGCACAGTCTCTGTCCACCAGTGTCCCCAGAGCTACAGCCTGGCAGAGGGAAGGTCACTGGGATTAGTCAGAAAATGCAGAATGCTGCTGGCCATCAAAAGGAGGGACCACCAGCTATAATATGCAAATCAGCTTGTTATCAGGGTGCTCTTGAGAGCACCAAAGCAGTGTGCAGCACTGCTGAGCTAGCTCTGGGGTAGTGTGTGGAACCAGTGCTCCTGAGGCAGCTGAGCAAGGAGAGAGCTTTGTTTCAAAGCACTAGAAATGGGATACAAACAGCTCCCTGGGTCACTAGGCTAAAGCTGGTCCAGCCCAAATGAAGGGGGCTGATACCTGAGAGTTGCCCAATAGCTGATGCTATTTAGAACATTCAGGCTTGGGCTGGGTACAGGGGGCAGGATAATCAATCACATCATGGGTTACAGTGGGTACTGCCAGGTCTCCTCAGCAAAAAACTCTCACCCTCAGGTGGGACAATCTTTTGGGACTACAGCGAGGTGACACCATTACCATGTCAATGTGGGGAAATTTATCCATCCACTTTGTGCTTGCTGTCCGAGATACCAAAAGACTTTGCTGTGAGGGCATGCCAGCACAGTACCTTTCAACAGTGTGTAAGTTATGTTTACCATTTTTTAACTTTGATGAGTGATTTCCTTTTGACCTGAGATTGTGAGACAAGTTTAGACATCTTAAACTGCTTGCACTATATACGAATGTAAGTGGGTACATGAAGAATGTAAAAAATATTGTGATAGAAATGCTGCAAAGACTGAGTCATTTCTTGGTTGGCATGTTCTATTTTTCATAAAAATGGTTTTGCTTTCTCAATTGTGATTGTACATCACGTCTGTCCCACTAGTTGTGGTCACAGTTCTAGACCATGGATTAATCTCTGACATAATCCTATTTTCTGTTGTTTCATACCTAAAAATTAATCAGGCCAGTGGTCATCTTAAGAAGACCCCATGGACTCTCTGACAATGGTGATTTAGGAGCATTTGCAAGAAACTTCCACCAGGATAAATAGTCCCCTTCAGAGATATCCTGCCAGCTTATAGAAACTGGTTTAAACCTTCAATACTTGGCACTTTGCAACCATTACAAATATTTTTCTGATTATTTACTTCTTGACAGTTCTCTTTTCATGTAACACTAAACCCAGATTTGCATCTTGCTAAATTTTTTATCTCCATGACATTTGAAGCAACATGTCCCAGAGCCACAAATAGCACATTTCTGTGCTATTGTTGTCAGCCTTCTGACAACCTCTTGCTGTGTACCAGCAGAGACCCACATGTGGGTTTGAACACGAAGAGCAGAGACCTCTATCCCTGACAGATGCCGGCACTGTGCACCAGTCACTAGAGGAAAGGCAGGCTGCACACACCAACTTAGCTTTTGACACATGGAGTCCCACGGAAGTGACATTGGGGCATGCTGGGAACACCAAGTTCAGGTTGCACAGCAAACTGTGGTTAGCTTTAAAACATAATTAAAGCAAAAAAGTCCCAAACCTCATACATTCTTCAAGACTTCACTTTTGTAGTCAGGACCTCTCAGTGCAGGCGCCCACACACTCACTTGGGCAGCCTGTGCAGCACGTGGACCAGCAGAGTTTTAGAGACATTTGTGTCTGGTAAAAGCCAAAACACTCTTATCACAAAAAAGTGATGAATAGTGTGAATTTTCAGCAGTATTATGAAACGTCGCTGGCTACGGGTTCACTGCTGAGGATGTGAATGGGGATAGAGTGTTTCACAGTAATTTTATTTACAAATATTTTTTTAAGGGGGAAAAAAAGGGAAGATTTACCAGAAACCACTGGAGTAATTTGAGAGTGCTGTCTTCATCACTGATCTTTGTAACCACAATCCATACCACATGTTTGGCCTCAGAATCAGTTTGTTTCTGCTCTGCATCACATCTGTAAAACAAAGCATGGGAACCAAAACTCATTTAGTGGTATGCTCAGGTGTATTGGTTCAGTACCGGAGAAGCTGATGGAGTCACACTGCTGTGTGTTTAAGGGTGGCATCCCAGGAAATAAAACCAAACTGGGATGAAGTCAATAGGTATTCACCAAACTTCAATCTGTCTTGCAAAATGGGAAAGGGAGACTGTAGAAGGCAATGAGATGATTCCTCATTGCAAAATTAAAATTTATAGCAGATAATATGGAGCAATGGAAAACAAAATTACAGAACAACACCATGCATGATATGGCACATATGTGCACAGCTGGTTGGCTTAGCCCCGGAAAAGCCTAGGACAGATCTGGGAAATGGAGTATGTGCAGCAGCTGCTCAAGTGTGAGGCTATCTGATGCATCTCTCAACTGTAATGTGCTCCCCATTGTGGCATCTATTTACATGCTGCAGAGCTGTGACACATACATGCATCGACCTGCTTTATCTAAATTGCTGCCCAGACCTACTTGTTTAGATGCCTACATGTAGCTGGCTTGCCCATCAGCCTTCTCAAAATGGTGCTAAAGATTCAAGGGGCACAGTCCTTTCTGCGTGTGTTAGCAGCATTTCCTTCCAATGGAATATCTCTTCAAAAGAATAGGCAACATACCAGACATGCTGTCATGGGTTCAGCAGCAGCAGTCATTTTTTCTCCTTCTTGGTAGCTGGTGCAGCGCTGTGTTTTTTGATTTTGGGCCTGGGAACAGCGCTGATAACACCAGTGTTTCGGTTACTGCTTAGTGATGTTTTGGTCTGGCCAAGGACTTTCTGAGTTTCATGCTCTGCCAGGGAGGAGGGGAGCCGGGAGGAAGCAGAGACAGGACACCTGACCCAAACTGACCAAAGAGGTTATTCCATACCACAGCACCTCATGCCCAAGATGGAGGACGGAGAGGAGAGACCCAGAAGGGTGGGGGGTGCACAGCTTGGTCGGGCTTGGTTTTAGGTGGTGAGAAATTGTATTCTTTCCTTGTATTTGCCTTGTCATTATTATTATTGGTGGTAGCAGTAGTGATTTGTGTTATACTTTGGTTACTAAACTGTTCTTGTCTCAACCTGTGGGAGTTGCATTCTTTTCTATTCTCCTTCCCATCCCTCCGGGAGTGGGGGGCAAGAAAGAGGGGGGAGTAATTGAGAGAGAGTCTGCGTGAGTTAGGCTTAAACCACGACACATGCCCATTAATTTTGCGTATTTCAAGACCATTCTTTTGCAGTTTGTCCTCAAAGACCTCCACCCCCAGTAATAAAAGACTCTAGGCTTCCAACATTTATGATCATCAACAAACCAAATGCATAAGATCACTTAAAACATTTTGAATGGGACCAACCCTGGAAAAGAAGCCTCATTTTACATCCCATATTTGCAGGCTTATCAACTGCCCAGTGGAAAATAAGTAGGTGGGACCATATCTCATTTTCCAATTTGTGAAACCTATGAGACCAGGTACTTTCTTCAAGGTTCCAAAAGTTGTATCCACTGAACTAATCTCTTCAGGGGTGGTAGAGCAAACATTCCATCTGAAAAAAATCTTCAGGAGCTGTTTAGAATCTGTCCATGCAGAAGGATCCATTCAAGAGACCATCACACTTGGAATTATACTGATAAACATATGTCAAACTTGCCTATGAGGATCTGGGCCCACAGATTTATAAACTTCAAATTGTTGGAGTTAAACATTGATGTTAAACTTAAAAGAGAAACATGATATATTGAATCTTCCTGTTGGAAAACCTGCCTGTTTCTTGAATGCCTTTCTCCATTTCTCCACAGAGAAATATAATGCAATGTATTGGCTGCCTGGCCCGAGTGCAGTACTAAAGTATAATCATTGCACCAACTTGTCAAGAAGCCGGACAGGTCTGTTTTATATTCCTTCAGTCTTCATTTAGTCCACTCTGTCCTCATAAGGAGCCCTGCCCATATAGATATATATATTTATAAAACATCCATCCATTTTTTACACAGAGCATTTCAAAGTACAGTCATCTCTGTAAACACTCAGACCAAAATCCTTTTGGCACTGAAAGCGCTGATGCCAGAAAGAGACTCTTTTCTTTGTCTCAACACAACCCTTTCTCATCTTTGCTATCATGCACTACCAAGCACAGCTGTGTGATTGTATGCCATGACGATGCACCACATATCATTACTATTAACAGGCTTGAGAAATGCTACAACTCCAGGTGAGGAGCCCTCCAGGTTTAACCCCCAGGACATCAGCTGGTGATCAGCCACTTCTGGAGGGGTTCAAATGTGAGCCAAAGCAAGAAGCTGCTCTACCTGAGCAGTGCTGGGCATGTGGCAACACAGACTTTGCAGCTCCCAGGGGACTCTCAATGTCTATGGGGGAGTGCTAAGTGATTAGAAGGCTTTCAAGAGGCTGTAGCTTCCAATCACAGTATGCAAAAGGATGGTGTCCGACATAGCTGTAACCCCAGCTCCCAATACACCCAGTGATATATTGTTCAAGACCTCTCTCCTCTGATTACATTCTTCTAATTGACTCATGGCCCTTTTTTTTGTTTGCTGCCAGCTCTGTTCTTTAGCTTAACTGGCTCTTCATTTCACCTGGTGTTATGCCCTTGCTTTATTTATAGAAAGCACTGGAATCTACTCTGGGATACTTTCTCTCTAGCATTAATCCAGCCCAGTTCCACTTGTTCCAAAGAGGCTCTCAGTTCCCCTGCTCTGCTCTCCCTGCCTGCACCTGTGTAGTGTGAGGCTCCCTTTAGTGAACACTGCACATAGTATTTGGGAGTAGATCTCATTAATGTCTAGTACCACAGGATGTTAATACTTGCCATTATTAACTATTCTGAAGAGTAGCATTCCTATTATTTCAGGAAGCCATTGGGAGGCTTAACTGTCAGAACTGCCAAATTTCCCCCTCTAAGGATAGTTGTTTTTACATACTACTCCAACATCATGGAAATCCTCTTCACATAACATAGCACAATTAAAAGCTCCTTTGACACCAAAGATACCTTTAACATACTTAATTCTCATTGTTTGAACTAACTCACCTAAAATAGCCTTGTGTATTTCTTCATTTTCTTTGCAGGCAACAAAAGCTGGAGAAAAAAGTTGCTAAGTACAAAGTATTTGATGATTTCCTACTCAAAACCAGTGACAAATTGCCTGACAGTAAGTGTTACTCTAAGGCACCTGCTAGCTCTTTTACTGCAAAACCAGCAACTGTCATTGCCTCCCTTTGCTCCAGAGCTGTGGTCCAGTAAATACAGCCACCAGCAATCAGCTATACAGAGAGTTGTGCTGGGATGCAGGTGGCAGCTGATGGCAGGAGCAGCTGGGAGCAAGCCAGAATCACTTTCTTGGAGCTGAGTCTTTGTGCCAATCAACACTGTCAAGCTGTACATGGAGGACAAGGGACCCAGATCCCTTCTGTAACAGCTGCAACCCAGTTTGACCATGGGATCTGCACAACATTATGTCTAGGAACTAGGAGCACACACTTCTCCAGCTCATACCAGCACAAGCGACAGAAAGGGCTGCTGTGCCTGAAGAAGAGGGTAGTAGTGATGCTTGGACAGCTCCAACACACTCTCACTGCAACCACAGACTAGACTTAAAGTGGCTATGAGCACGCTGAGCTTCCTGACTCTCTTGTTTCCCATTCCCATCATTGGTTGTTAGCTCCGTGGTACTCCTGGCTCCTCACAACCATACAACACTCTGGCAGAGCCAACCTGAAGAAACGTGTCTGGATAAGCTGTAGCCTACTGGCCTTGCTTAAAACTCTTAGACCACACACCCCCCAGGACTTAGGTTTTGAGTGTGGTTGGATTCTTTCCCTCCAGGTGGCTGTGGACTTTGCCCTAGAATGGTTGCAGAGCACATGCTTGCATGGAAATAGCTTGGATGGGAGACAGTTCTGAACTTCTGCTTCCACCCTTTTGTGAATGACATAGTCTGTGCTTCTCCATTTTTTTACTATAGAATTAGAGTTTCAGTAAAAGAGCCTCCAGACTGTTTTATAGCTCAATATTTTTTAGCAAATTGGTTGTGACCCCTGTAGTCCCATGCGAAGCAACCAAGTGGGTTGTGATGTGCTGGAACATTTACTGCACTATAAAATGAATATAGTCTTGCTCCATGCCCCCCTGTTCATGTCTAAGGTCAACTACGCTCTATCAGCATCTCCAAACAATCAAGTCAGTCCAACAAGCTTTGATAATTATTTCTCTTGCTTCTATAACAAATATACTGGGGTCAAGGGAATATTTGTGTTACAATGAGGAGGCCACCACCCAGCGGAGGCTGTTAGACATAGATGCAGCTTGCAGAAGGCTCATTTAGTGTGGATAAACCTATTTGTGTTTTAATTCTGTATTTAAACATTTAGGTGATTTTTCTTTTAAGTAAATTCACTGATTTGCTGTTTATGTACAGGTAAGGGACTTGCCTATCATTACCAAAGATTCTAACCTTGCTGAGTTACACATACCTGATGGAAGATACATTAAATGCACTTTCTTAAACACATCTTAAATCCTACCTGAATCCATTTAAGCATTTCAGGTCTTTGGGTATTCAGACCAGTTCTGTCTTAAGTGATAATTCTGCACCAAAAGGTTTATCAGCAAGAGCTATTTAACATCTAGTCAGTTGTTAGGTGTTAAACCTATAAATAGTTTCTCTCTTGGCAACATTTAGACCTTCCTCCTTGAAAAGTCACTGGCTTGCTTTCACTGTGAGGTCAGGTCTGCTAGAAGGAATAGCCTGTTTAAAAGACACAGAAATCCCTATGCAGACTTAAAAAAGACCCAACCCAAAACCTCACACAAAATCCAAATGACCAAAATAAAAAAAAAAAAAAAAAAAAACAGCCACAAAACCCAAATCAAAACCCAAAGTAAACAAGTTCTCTTAAAAACCCATTTCACTTACTGGTGTGAAGTCTTACACTGGATTAATTCCCTTGTTGGGTCACTACAGACTCTGCCTGTATTCATTCTCTATTCACAGAGCAATGCCTTACTTGGTCAAGTTTTCCTCCTTTCCATCCTTATCACCATGTTGTTCAGAAATCAGGTTCGCTGGAATTAGACACTTAAAGCTCTCAGAAGCAGAGGTATGAAGACAAATACTTTCCCCTGACAAAACCTTGATATTAAAATACTTCAGCCGCCTCATTTTCTTAGCTTTCTACATTCTCTGAGTAGAATAGCTCTGTCTTCTTTCGTCAAATATCCACCAGCAGAGGCACTTACCATAATTTTCTCACACCTCAGACTAGCTGGTGCTTTGGTCTCAGCAGATTAACCAGCTGTCTCCACTCTTCAAGCAGGTGTGGGGGAGGAGGCATGGTGTATTTTTTTTCTAAGGAGTCTGTTTCAAGCCTCTTCAAAGTTGCAGGGAAAGGACCTGAAAACGTGAAACTCACATTTAAAAACTGACTAGCACAAAGAACTCCCAATTTCTGTTTCTGGAATTCATGACTGTGGAGATGACCTCCAGATGCAGTAGAGGGGAGCAGGCTGAGTGCTGAGATACAAGTGCTCCTAACTAATAATCTTGAATCGATTCCCACTGCTAGACACACTCCCCAGCAGTGAGATTAGGCTGTTATGCAGAGGTTCTAGTCCTTCATGGATTTTGTGAGGTGCAGGCACTTCCTCAGAGGTACATGAGCAGTCAGAATAACATAACCTACACGAGAAAATCTGTACCTCAGCAGGATTTGGTCCCTACTGTACAAAGAAAGGACAGAAAGGTATATGTGATAGATGGTAAGTGGCACCTATAGACACTTTATGGTCCATTTCCCTTGTTCCCTTCTACCAATTATTTGGAACACAGCGGGGACCCCTTGGTGAGAGCTGTCATCAGAAACCACAAGAGTGTCTCAGCCACAAAACAGAACTTGATAAAGAATTTAGTTGTCTTGTCAGATGACTGAAAAAGAAGCCAGCATGACCTTGCTATGGGAACATGGTACCACAAAAATCATAGTATTATTAAGCATGTTTTTATGGTTTATAGGGTGCTATTTAGGTCAACAGAGTCACACCACCTAAAAATGAAATTCCCTGTGGTGCTGAATGTCATATTCTTGCAAGAAATCCTTAGGGCCAAGAGTCACATCTAACAGCTGAAGAGGAGAATGTTTCTCTAGTTATTGCTGACCATAAATATTAAATATATCCTCCTCATTTAAACAGGCTAGGGAAAAAATCCCTGTTGTTAAACGAGTGGTGACAGTGGCCACTACACAGTCTGGTTTCCGTCCCTGCTGGAAGTCTCTCTGGATATCAGGTGGGTTTCTGGAGGGGATCCAAGTGCAATTCAGGCCACAGCGATACACAGACATGGTTACTGAAGCCTAATTTTGCCCCATGTTTACAGAATGTTGCTACTGAAGCCAGTTTCTGTGATTAAAAGATCACTCCTGATACTTTTAATCAATCACTCTTATTCATTATTTTAACTGGGTTAAATTGAAAGACCAAGAGAAAGCTGTCCTGCAAAAGCCTCAGATCATTGTCCTGGATCTGATTCTCCAGGCCAGCTTCCAAGGAGGCTCGAGTGGTGCTCACCAGGTTTGGGCTGCATCCAGGCAGCACTCCTCTCGGCGCCGACCTTTCTGCTCAGCAATGGCCAAGGGCTGACACCAGAGCTGCTTGAGGCTTACCTCAGCATTGGTGGTAAAAGAAGAAGGTGTCCCTGACAGCAAAGGCAGAGATCACAGCCCCTTGAGCAGCCTTGGTGCTTGTGGACCGACCTAGCCTACACTTGCTCCAGCCCAGCCCCAGGAGCAGGCTTGTTAAATTTGCAAAGACATTTATAGCCACTTGGAAAGTCATTTGGTAACTGGAAGCCATTACAGCTGGCCACCTCTCTGCAAGTGAGAAGCACAACAGTAGAGAGGGAGCTTTCTGCTTTCTTCATCTGGATGCTGATGAGTGAGCTTCACCTGCTTCAGACAATGGGCAACAGCTCACGGAAAAAATCAAAGAGCTGGAGCTACACATCAGCTACACCCAGGCGAAAGGCCGCTTCAGACAGCAGGTGAGCAGGTTGCACAGAGGCCAGCCAGAGTCACAAGGAAAAAACAGGGAAGGGATAAAAGCTGCAGTGCCATCGGGAAGCTCCCAGAAGAAAACCAGTATCGCTCAGAGATTTGTGCCGGGCTGCAGCCTGCTCTGTCCCCATGGGAGCAATGTCCTTTTCTGGGAACTTGGCAATCCTAGGCTTACTGTGGGGGACAGAAACTCATGCAGGGGTTTAGTGCTGGGCCAGAGCCAGGAACAAGTCAGCTGCTGTCAGCCACCCATCATATGCAGCCTGGGCAGGAGGCTGGGTTGCTGCCAAGCTGGGCATGAGACAGGTAAGTGATAAACACACTTTGAGCATTGCTGTGTGTGGCACTGCTCTGGGAGGAGCACACACAGCCCCATGGTCAGCTAAATACCCAACAACTCACCCTGCCCACCAAATCTCTCTGGCAACGGCACTACCACTCAGTCCAGCAGCATCATTGATGAGATCAGGGGTATTGCAGTGGTGGGCAGTGTCTTGCACAAACAGCCAGGAAGAGGAAGATCCAAGCTCACATCCACTAACATGTTATGAAGAGTCTGTGAAAAAGTCATGTAATCCCATGCTTCATTTTCCCCACAAAAAGCAGTATTTCTCCACCTCTCACATTTTCTCTGAAAGTTAATAGATGCATTGAACAACTGAAATACTGGGTGGAAAGGTGCTAAAAGGGACTATATATCATCAGTAGCACATGCACCTATGCGTGTGTGGTATGCACACTGCACAGAGCATTGCTAGTCTGATCTTGCTGCTAGTCTGTAAAACAAACAGCAGTGGATAATGCTCCTTTCAGATGATCTGACAACCACCAGCACATAAAGCCAGAACAGGGAGACTTGTATTTCTTGGCCAAGATACATCACAACATGTTTTTCAAAGCTGATCTTTTCAGGATTCAGCCCCTGGGAATGTAAACCTGAGGAACAGAATATCATTGGAGAAATCCACAGAGCACACAGTCTGCTGGGATAAGTTCATCAACTTGGACTCTAAGTTTAGCTATATATGGACATTTCTAGAAAGTGAGAACTGCAATGTTTTTTCCATCAATATTTTAAGGGCTTTTTCCAGTCTTTCCCAAAGCCCTGTATTAAAGCGGATTAGCAGCATAATCTGTCTTGACAGAGATAACAGAGACATAGAGAAGTGCTTGGTCAGAGGAGGAGCCAGGGAAAGTGCCAAGTGTACTATCTAAAGACAGTTCCCAAACTGTTACAGCTTCGGGTCTAACTCTGAACCTTGCCTCATCTCTCTCAATCTTCAGTTGAATTCCTGGCCCTACTAAGAGCAGACAAATTATTTTACCTTGTGAACATAAAAAAGAGGAGGAAATCAGTTCAGATTATGGTCTCAAAACCTGCATCATGGACCTAGTCTGCATCTATATGCATTTTATAGTAAGGGCAGGAAATCCTAAAGATAGAATACGCTAATAAATAATCCCAGTACTGTCCAGTACTAGTTAATAGGGTACAGAAACAGACTCCTTTCTTCACTTTTTCTGATCCACTCTGCCTGCTTTCCTGGCTACAGCACATGCCTGCAAGGTACAGGACAGCCCCACATTGAGACCACGTTGAGCACACAGGCTGAGGAGAGCAGAGCTGTAGACTAAAATCCTGCAGGTTAGGACAGGACTTGAGGCAATTAATGGTTTGCTGCAGAGGAATCCTCTCATTTTCATCAGCAGAATTCACTTCTGAAAAGATTCATATGTACACCTAATGACACAGCCTGATGAATCTGCAAAGTTGCAGCTTGACTTCACAGACAAGGCTCAGTGCAAGATGCTGCGAAGAAGGCATGAAACAGGTTACTGGTAGGCAGTGGCGAGAAGAAATGGAAAGCATCTCTTAGGTTAATGTTCTGCTGCTTCAACAGATTAAAAATGTGAATCTCAGCATCAGGCTAACTGGTTTTCTGAACTAATTCTTCTTTTAATGTTCATTTCATTTGTTTTCCCTGCATATCGAAGCTTGGTAAAAACAGGTGTAAATGGCTGGATAATGGAAACACTAGCAATAAAATACATTGACATTACACTGTTTGTGCTGACTCTGATTCAGGGCATCTACTTTGAAATTAGTGCAGATCCCTTCATTTTATTTCCTTCTTCTCTGGGAGAAAAAAGGAGTTACAAAATGGACAAAGTACTGCATACCAGAACACCATGGGAACAGTGATGAGTGATGCTATTGGAATCACTCACAGTACCCAAAGTGTATCATGATACTTCAGAGTTTTTTCAGTGTGAGACCAGTGGGACTCAGAGGCATTTGGCCTCTTGCTGTCCCCACACTAGCTCTTCGCTCCACCTCATTTTGCCCACAGGGTTTACACTAGCCCCTCTAAATTCACTTGAACCTGAAGTCAAACAGGGCTGCACTGAGTCTGGGCCCTCATCCCCACTTCCCTCAGGGCACACCTCCCCAGTCCATTAATCAAGGGCTGAGACCACTCAGCAGCTCTGAGATCACCAACAGCCAAAAGAAGAGAACAGGGCGCAATTCTGTTCCACTCATCCTCCTTCCTACACTCCCTTCCCAGTGGCAATCTGATCCTGGGGGCTCCTCAACTCTGGGGTGGAATAGATAAAGGAGGGCATCAGGAGCAGAGGCTCTCCAGGGTAAGATGTTGTGAGCAGGAATGAAGAAGCAAGAAAGGGCAGGATGTGTATCCAGCACTGCAGATCCCGTGACACTATGGCAGTACTTGGATACTGGCCAGTAACACACGCACTGCACTGTGTTATTACAGCATCCATCATTCTGTATGTGAGGTGACTCATTACCTACAAAACACAGGGGCTCTACTGACTTATGCCTGGTGAACATCTTGCCCAAGATTTCCAATGTTGTAACAGCATATTCCATTCACAGCATTCCTGCAGGCTGCCAAATCTCTATACTAGAGCAAGCTTGCTGGAAAACACTACCAAATTGGAAAGGAAGCATCTGACAGTGCTTTGCATGAGGCTGCAGTGAAACAAGCCCTTGACTTCTTCCTCACACCAGTCTAAACATGAGAGCTGGTTGCTAAAGTTTTGTTTCCTAAGAGTCACTGAATTAGACACTCCTAAGTGACTCACCAGCTGATGAAGCTAAAGGCACTCATTGCAGGCAGCGTCAAGTTCTTTTGGATCTAGCCTCAAACTCCTTATCTTTTGTCTTAGTCCAAAGGAGGCATCAGTTTTAATAGCTCTGGCATCAAACCACTCCTCAATACCAGCCCTCCTTGAGTCACCAATTATCCAGCTAGTAAAAGCCCTGTGGGACAGCAGCTGAGTACTGTTCATGCCCTGTGCTTGTTGCCAAGCTCAGCAAGGAGTGGTACTGGTGCCAAGGATGCTAACCTTCAGGACAGGTAGGCAAACAGTGGTAAGAGCTAGCACTGGTGCCTTGGCTGGCAGCTGTGGAGCTGGACTCAGTGCATCTCACAGATGCTGTTAGCAGTGAAACCAACAGGTGTGCCAGTTCCAGCCAGCCACACCATGGACTGTGGAGGTTTCGGTCCACTGGAAATTCAGGAAAATGTTGGTTCCCACCCAGTTTGGATCAAAACCAGGTTTTTAAGAAAAAAAAATATTAAAGATTTCCCAAGACCTCTCACTTTTTTTGGTTGCCTCTGCTTATTATCTGTACACATAATGCTTCATGCGGGGACCCTAACCCGAACAGAGGTCAAAGATGTGCAGTGATACCAAGCACAGCATACCAAGGCCAAGATCCAAGACAGAGACAAATAGAGATTTGCCTCAAACCAAGCAATCCCAATCTTGTTTTATCCTGTTGAAACTTAACCCTTAGCTCACTTGGTATTAGAGCAATGGGATCAAACAATTGAAGCTTTATATATTTTAAGCAAGACTGATTTTGTTAAATGAATATAAAAATCCATCAAGAACACTGAAATCCTAAACAAGTTTTTTAATAACATCTGTCAAATTAATTACTTAATGGAAAAGGCAGCAAGAAGAGTTCATTTTATTTTTATTCTAATAAATGCGTACCAACTGGTGGGATAGCAATCTGATGAAGCTGTATCTGTTTCCAAAATTATCTGCTTCAAAAAATTTTACATTCATGAAGCGAGATCATCATGCTCAAGAGAGATTTTTTCCATCATGTAGCATGTTATGCATAGAACAGCCATACTCCTTCCACCCAAAACATATTCTCCAGGGACAAGGGAGGAGAGAAAAAGAATAGGAAGAGAATGGGGTAAAAATCAATCTCCCACAAAGTACACCAGATGCTCACAATGCTGGGTTTCAAAGCTTACTCCAATCTCTAATTTCTGGGATCAGTATGAGACCTCTGTGCAGGATCGATTAACTTGTGTCTGCCTGTCCCGAGTTGCTGGGTTTTTTGCAATGTTCCTTCTCACCAGCTGCCTCTGATTGCTGTCAGTGATGGAAGCTGGTCTACTGCTGCCATCCACAATAGCAATTCCTACATTTCACAGATCAGCCTGTTGCCAAATGGCTGCATGCCCTCAGTAGCTACAGGTACATGTGTATCTCATTAAAACAAGATAATTATCACATCAGCATTATAGGATTAAACACAGCAATCACAATTCAGTTCAGTTTCCTAGCTGAAGAAGCATTTTTGTATAACTTGACTGTCATTCAAGGAATGTCTTGCTCTCAGTGTTAGGGAGAATTAAACCTGGGTAGTGTTTGATGTTATGGATTGAATTAAATCCAGTCTACTTTTGATTCATACTCTCATTCTTTCATAGGAACCTGAGGGGGAGTCGTAAACTTTAAGTAGTGCTTTGGTCCTATAAAATGGGAAAATGACTGAAAACATTGAATACCGACAGCAAAAATATTCTATCTGACTTATTTTCAGGTAACAGAAGTACATAAAACTGAGTATAAGCACTGACTGTTTAAAAGCTCATGAAGCTTGAGAGTGAAAATTAAAAACAAGTATCTGGTAGATTCCCCTTAAATTTAAAATCCTCCATGTTTGTAATAGTTATGACTTGAATCTAGATTCTTATATTCCTACAACCTTGCTCTGGCTCAGTCATCCCACTAAAGAGTTCTTGCAACTCTTGAACAAGCTTTCCAGGATGGCAGTGTGAGACCAAATGAAGGAGTGGGAATCCCTAAATCGTTGTTTGCTGAGAAATAAGTGGATGTATGAGGTGCAAGCAGGTGCTGTAGTTGCTCTATTTGTTTCATGTCTTTTATAGCCTGGCTTCTGGCTTGAGGTTTTTGCCATCAGTGTTTATAGCAGGAGCAAGAAATCAAAGCCAGGAGAGGGCAGGTGCTGTGGGCAGCATCCCCTGCTGTTTGCCATGGCTGTGCCAAATGCCCCAGGGGTTTATGCGGACTCAGCTGGAGAGCACATCCTTACGGCTTTTCCCTGGGTTTGTGCTTTTGCAAGCACCAACAGCACTTAAGCATATTGAGATCCAGCTGCTCCAGCATCTTGGTGGAAGCTCAACAGAGGTAGCCTGTGGATATCCACACCAAGATGTGCTTGGCAAACAGCCACATTGCATGCACCCAAACTCCCATGGCTCTATTGCTGCCCCATGCCAGATCTGTATGCAGCTGACCAGCATAAATGGTGACCATCACAATCAGGAGTTTATAGAGTATAAGTACCAATATGTTAAGCATCCGAGTGAGATTTCCCTGAAAGAGGAACCCACAAAAACTGTCTGTTGAGACCATTTACCGACGTAAGTGTGGAGAGTTAAAATATCCTTGCTTCAGGCCGGAGGCACATGGGGAAATAAATCAGCCCAGAACTGCTGTGACTGGACAGCTCTGGAACAGTAACAGGGGTTTTTCCACCTAGCTAAATAGCACTGGTCCTCACTGTCAAGACTCGCATCTGTTTGCTTGCTTCACATCACTGTTTTGTTTAGACATTTTCCAGCTCCCTTTGCCCTGCCTTGCTAGGATAGATCCAAGGGACAATTGCAATCATTTTCATTCATCATCATCACTCAGTATGAGTGAAGAGTGTGCTGCAGTGGTGTCATGGGTTCAGCAGTAGCAGTCATTTTTCTCCTTCTTGGTAGCTGGTGCAGCACTGTGTTTTCGACTTTCGGCCTGGGAACAGTGCTGATAACACCAGTGTTTCGGTTACTGCTTAGTGATGTTTTGGTCTGGCCAAGGGCTTTCTGAGTCTCATGCTCTGCCAGGGAGGAGGGGAAGCCGGGAGGAAGCAGAGACAGGACACCTGACCCAAACTGACCAAAGAGGTTATTCCATACCACAGCACATCATGCCCAGGATGTAAAAGCAGAGAGCAGAGACCCGGAAGGGTGGGGGTGCACTGCTTGGTTGGGCTTGGTATAGGTGGTGAGAATTGTATTCTTTCCTTGTATTTCTCTTGTCATTATTATTATTGGTGGTAGCAGTAGTGATTTGTGTTATACTTTGGTTACTAAACTGTTCTTATCTCAACCTGTGAGAGCTGCATTCTTTTCGATTCTCCTTCTCATCCCTCTGGGAGCGGGGGGAAGAAAGAGGGGGAAGTGAGTGAGAGAGAGAGACTGCGTGAGTTAGTCTTAAACCACGACAAGTGGCAAAGAAAGCCAACAGGATGCTGGAATACATTAAGGTCATCACCAAAGAGATAAAGAAGACATCCCACCCTACTCAGCACTTGTCAGGTCACACCTGGAATGCTAGGTTCAGCCCTCATCCCTCCTATACAACAAAGATGTGAACAGGCTGGAGAGGGTCTAGGAAAGGGCCACATGGATGATCAAAGGACTGGAAAGCCTGTCATATCAGGAAAGGCTGAGAGGGCTGGGTTTATGCAGCCTAGAGACAAGAAAGTGCGGGGGAGACCTTAACCACCGTGTCCCAGTATTTAAAAGGTGGCTGTAAAGAAAACAAAGACTCCCTCTTTACAAGGAGTCATATGGAAAAGATGAGGGGTGGTGGGCACAAGTTACTGTTGGGGAGAATCCTTTTGGACACAAGAGGAAAATTTGTCACAATAAGAACATCAGACATTGGAATAATCTTCTCAGGGAAGTGGTGGATGCCCCAGCATTGGATACTTTGAAGATTCAACAGGTTAGGGTGCTGGGTAACCTTGTCTAGACTGTGCTTTTGCCAAGAAAGATTGGATCAAATGATCCTTGAAGTCCCTTCCTTGTACTCTATGTATCTATGATTTCTCTGACTGAGCATACACAGGTCAACATGAGTGCACAAGAGCAAACTGCTGAGGATTTAAGTGAGACTGAAGTCTAGTCCACTTCATGCTCTTTGTGATGAGATAAATGAGTTACCAAAAAAAAAAAAAAAGTAAGTTTGGGCAAGTACAAGGGGCAATGTTGGTATCCAATGCTCATAATTTAATCCATGAATCAGAGAGGAACATTTACAGATAATATATAAACTTGGCCTATGACACCTCTTGCAGAAGCTAACGAAGCAGAGCATATTACGCTGGTGGTTAATAATTACTCTGGTCACATTCCCTTATGTTTCCCACCAAGGCGCTTTCCCTGCAGAGGCCCAGGTTTGGTCCCCGGGAGAGGAGAGGATGCCCAGCGCTCAGCCTAGTCTAGCCTTTCTCCTGCTTTGGAAGTGCATTTCTGCCATCTAGCGTCTCCCTCACTACTGAAATGTCCCTTTCTGAGCAGCCACGGTTGTGGTAATGACATTCTGGAAAGTAATTAGTTGGCTAGTTGCTAACGAGTTTACCTGGGTAAAGCTATACCTGAGACAGAAGATACACAAACTGCATTGCATCCATAGGTACACAGTCATCGAGTCATTAAAAGAAAGGGAGAGATGGACAGGGTTAAGTTACTTCTTTCTGCCTGTCTCTTTTCCAGCTACCTATGGAAAAGAAAGTACTGCAGTTTTGCCCTCTGGGAACCACGCAATGAAATTCAAATCAAAAGGCATTCAAAACTCCCTCAATGTGTTTTTAAGTGCTTCAGGGTACTTGGATGTTTCCCTCTGGAGAGAAAGTACAAAGTTCTGTTAAAACAGATGTTAGAGTTGACATTCCAGAGATAAATGACACATGAAGTGCCTTAATATATTTGTCTTTTCACTAATTAATAAGATGCTATTTAATCATAGCTTTCATAAGCCTCTGTTCAGATGGATCTGCAAGAACAAGATGGTGTCTGATTATCAGAGCCCAAAAAACCCTTACGTATATGCAGCAAACAGGATCTTCAGTACAAGATATCAAAACTATGTGCAAGCGGAAGAGAGCAAAAGGGAAAAAGGCACCTTTGGTGTTGGTGGTTGCTGCTGTGGCACCAGCTTTCGTAAGGGTCATATAGATGTTTTCGTCTAAAAAGTCATCACACTCCACGACACAGAGGAAGGACACCCACTCCTTTCCCCCCAAGTAATCCCACAAACCCAATTCCAGTCAGCCTGAATTTTACTACAGTTGTTTAAATAAGACACCAGAGTTTCAATTTTACTTTTTTCCCCAAGCCCATAGAAATAACAGAGCATTTTATCTGACAAGTATGGTTTCGGAAAATACAAGAAGGCTTAACCCTTACAGAAAAGTCACTCCCTGGTGTCTGCAGAGATTCAGTACACTCTGAAATATAGAGCCTGCTGCCTCCTGCAGGAACCCTTTGACCCGGATACTGGCCTGGGGAACCCTTTGACCCAGCCAGACAAGGTGTCCATGAGCTCTGCCTATCATGGGCAGAAAAGGTGAGTCAGTTGCTAAGTAAAAGTCTTGCAAACAGTGCTGACATTTTGATGTGAAGCTAAAAAGCACATCAAAGCAGCAACATGTAGCAGTCTGAAACACCTTTAATGACATGTGATGCTTTCAGTATGGCTGAAAAAAACCCACCAGACAGCACAGACAGGGTGCTGTGTTTAGGGGCAGAACAGCTGAACACATCTTTAAGGCACTGAGTAACATGTCACAGAGGTGCTGGAGATGAGATCCCATGCCTGATGTGCCTCCGGGCGATGCTGCAGCTGCCTGGTGGCTGCAGCTCTGTTTTACAAAGAGCCAGATGGATCAGCTACTCAAATACAAAATGTTTCTTGCAGAAACAAGCCAAGGAGCAACAGTTAGTTGCAGAAAATTGGACAAAATATGGATGAAAGTGACGATACTTTGATAAACCAGCAAGACTCCAGGAAGCTTTTCTACTTGTACTATGGCTGTGGCCAGTGGATCAGGATGTAGAACTGAAACAAGCCTGGCTATTCCAGAAAAGCCACTCTTTTCTCTTTTTCTGTCTGTTTTGGGCTGTCCCCATCCTCCACCAGTCCTGTTCCTCCTCACTGTGGATGAGGTGGAGGTGGCTGCTGGCAGAGCCACCAGTGCTGAGGCCAGCTCAGAAACACAGCTATTGCCACCAGGAGGGTGACAGGAGGAGTACCCAGACTTCTGCTCCACTCAATAGCAAGGTATGGTGGATGTCCAGGAGGTGAAACGTGTTTCAGCTGTCATGTTAATGCTGGATTAATGGGAAGAGAAGACAAGTTTAGGCCCTCTCTTAGCTCCCCTTAACATGCTTCTGCCTGCTTGGGAAAAGGGCTATTGAAGAGGCTCTTCACAGAGATGAGCTGACAGGCAAAGGATTTTGCTTGCAAGAGTAAGGGAAGGGAAATACATTGCCCAGACAAGGAATCCCCTACCATTAGTATGATTAAATTCAAAGAGCATTGTCCTATTGCGATTTTTTTAAATATCATGTTAGCAAGAGACATTTAACAACTGAGATGTTTGCTGTGTTGTTGTTTCCATGAAGTGAACTATCAGCAGTAGTAGTACTGTGAGTATTTTTCTTCTTTCAAGAACTCTCCTTGCCTTCTCAATCACTGCAGTGAAATGACAACTGGGAAGACTTGGGTTGGAACTAGATGATATTAAGGTCCTTTCCAACCCTAACTATTCTATGATTCTGTGATTCTATGTAGAAAGCTGCAAATGTAAAAAGAAGAGAGAGATCAATAGGGATTTATATTCAGCATGGTGATAACCAGCAAGAGACAGAGTAACAACTCATGCTCTGTGTCTTGGTTTAAGCCCAGCCGTAACTCAGAAAAACCACGCAGTCTTTCTCTCACTCCACTCCCCCCCTCTTCGCACCCCTTGCTCCCAGAGGGATGGGGAGGAGAATTGAAAGAATGTAACTCCCACAGGTTGCAATAAGAACAGTCCAGTAACTAAGGTATAACACAAACCACTGCTGCTATCACCAATAATAATAATTATAAGGGAAACCACAAGGGAAGAGAATACAACCGCTCACCACACACCGACCTATACCCAGCCCTACCCAAGCAGTGATCTAACCCTTCCAGGTAGCTGCCCCCAGTTTATATAGTGGGCATGACGTGCTGTGGTATGGAATAACCTCTTTGGTCAGTTTGGGTCAGATGTCCTGTCTCTGCTTCCTCACAGCTTCCCCTCCTCCCTGGCAGAGCATGAGACTCAGAAAGCCCTTGGTCGGAGCAAACATTACTTAGCAACAACTGAAAACATTGATGTTATCAGTGTTGTTCCCAGGCTGAAAGTCGAAAACATAGCACTGCACCAGCTACTAAGAAGGAGAAAAATGAGTGCTACTGATGAACCCAGGACACTCTGTTATTGTGATAACACCTAGGGAAGAGAGGCCAAAAGGTAGAGTGGTAACTACAGCCAGCGGTGAGGGACCTTGAGATAGAAAACACTGAGGCAGAACTGAGAGGAGAGCAGGGCTCTTTCTTTCATCTTGCTGTATTTCATTTCCCTCTTGCAAGGGAGAGGTGGGATTCCACAAGGAGAATATCCACTGTTCATGCAGCAGCATCACCCTGGTTAAGTTTTGTACAAGGGACAAAACAGTATCTCAGTAAGAGACCTCTCCATGAAACTAATACAGGAGTTAATCGCTGTACCAGCTTATCCCTCAATGTATCCAGTGCTGCAACGTGCTGTGCACTTTATAATCCAATAGCAAAATTAATTTGTTAGCTTAAAATTCAGTGCTAGCTAGGGAAAAATGTACTAGCAGATTTGCCAGGATGGATATAGCCAATGGCAGAAGCAGAGAGAAGGCCTGTTTACTTCTCAACAACAGCAGCAGCCTTTTGAATTCGAAGGTTTCCTTCCAGAGCCTGATAAAAACTTTTGAACGATTACAGCATTTTTATGCAAGGGGCACACAAATACCGTGTCTGATAGTCACCATTGACCAGATAAAGCCAGAATCTTTCAATGTGCTAATTGAGGATGATGCCTATCTATCCCCTGGACACAATACAGCCTGTTGAACTGCCTGGGTTCTAAAACAATAAATGATTTGACACCCAAACAAGCTCAGGCTTACAGGACTTGGAAAATCTTTTGCTCAGTGTTTGTTAAGCAACTAGCACACAGAGGCCTGGCCTGCACCTGGTGATTCTGGCTATATTAGTGGTATTGGATCAGTAGCTAATGAGAGCTCTCAGGAATTGGCAAGCTCCGCTTGTAAAGCTGTCTCTCGAATCCAGTTCTGCCCCCCAACACTCCAAGTAATTTAACCAATTTTCCTGAATGTTTACTTTTCACATTAACTTGTTTGGAAAGTTACGCTGACGGCTTAAAAACAGAGCAGAGAGGAAGAATGTAGTTCTATCAATTGCAAGGTCACAGAAAAACTTTCTTGAACTCCATCCTCCTTAACACCTCTGCTTTGGCCATTCAGTAGAGCAAAGCACATTACCAGCCCTGTGCGTACCTGTACTTTAGTCCTCTCTCGGGGAAATGATACTGTTCATTCAGGAGCCTGACTTGCTTTTCAGAGCATATAAAATGGTCATAAATAGAAGTGCACTAAAGAGCATGTTTGTTTATGGCATTTGTTTGCCCAGCAGTGGAACCAGTGTCTCACAACTGTTTGTTCTTGCAACATAACCCAACCCTGGGAGGCTGTAATTCATTGTGAACTGAATTCTGGTTTCACCCTTGCATATGAGGAACAGTTTAATTAAAATGCACGAATAACAAAGACAGCTTCCATTGACATACAGTAGATAAACCTTTCTCAGTCAGTCTGATGCCTTATGAGAGGCAATTTTCCCAGTCTAGGTTTTTGATTGTTTTCTGGTTTTAGTTGGGGTTTTCTGTTTGGTTGTTTTTTTTAAATAATAAGGCATTGCAGCATAATGAAGTATAAAAGAAAATGCGAGTGTTTTCTTCACTGAAAGCAGAAAGCAGCCCCTGGCTATTAATACACCCAGACTTTCAGGTACTGGGAAGTGCTGGGATAAATGACAGGAACCCTTTTCTAATAAAACAGTTCCTGATAAATGTTACTCAATGCTTATTTTTGAGATCTCATTGATCATATTTTAAATAGGAGAAAACAACATGGAATTTCAACTTGATAAATCTGTCCTGGTTTTCACACTCCAAATATCAGGTCTTGCTTTCCTTTTCCTTTTAATGCCAATGAACCAAAGTAATTTTTTTCCTTGGATGGGAAACAGGAAGAAGAAAGGTAAATCAGTATCAGGGATCCTGTTTCACCTTAGAGGAAGTTGTATTTTTTTAAGCTGAAGTTTAGTTGAGATTTAACCTTGAGATTTTCTTGTTTCTTTTGAAAAGTGCAATGACAATAGTTTTTCCAGCCCACATTTATTTATCATTTGGTAATGCTTACCAAAAAACTAGGTCCACACCACTGCCCTGTGGCTTATTATGCAACTCAACTGTATCCTGAAGTGGCCGGGAATAATTCCTGTGTTAAAGCAAACCAACCAACAAACCAGTAAACAGTGACTATCATATAAAGAAGTAGACCATTAGCCCTGGGTCACCCAACAACTGTGCATATCCTGCATGAACCAGAAACTGATTCTAAAGTAACATGCTACACAAGCGTCCCCACAAACAGCACATTGCTATGAATTAATGATTTTAAATGTGGACAATATTATTTTAGAAAGTTGCAAGGTTTTGAATCCAACAACTTCACTGCATGTTCCCTCAGATGGTGAGCCACACCATGACTGTGTTTCACTCCAGCCACCTACAGGAAGATCTGCAGGGTCAATCTCTAGAGAATTCAAATCTAACCCTTTTCACAGATGCATCTTCTTACTATGTGAATGGAAAATGACACACAGGGTATGCAGTGGTGGGAAACTTAGAGGTACTTGAAGCAGAACCTTTACAACCCTTCGTGAGTGCCCAACGGACTGAATGAATTGCATTAGCATGAGCAGTCTTGTGGGGATATAATCAGCGGATAACACTTTTGTAGTGTGTCATGCAGTGGGTATGTTATCAAAAGAACGAGGGTTCCTTACTTCAGCAGAGAAGAGTATTTCTAATGGAACTGAAATCCAAATGCTATTGGAAGCTATTAAGCTTCCAAGGGACATCCCTGTAGTACGCTGTCCAGCTCATATCAAAAGATCCAACAAAACTGAGATCAATAATCCAGCTCAAATATATGCACAGGTTACTCAGGAAGAACATGCTCAATGGGAAAGTTGAGAGGCTTTGTGAAATATGAAACTGGAATTTGGACTAGTGCGGGAAACCCCATTTTACTAAGAAAATAGACTAGGTTTCACGATAAAACACGTAGACGGATGATAGCAATTGTTAACAGATTGAAAAAATGTGGGCAGCCCCTGGAATACATATGGCAGTAGAAAGGCTTGTGAGTTCTTGTCGCACATGTTCGAAGTTTTCAGATGCAAAACCCAAACAGGAGGTTGGAGGACAACCATGAGCGCACTTCCCATTCCAAAGACTGCAAATTGATTATGCTTACATGCCTCTTGCTAGTGAATGTAAGCACCTGCTGGTAATTGTGGATCAGGATGGTTAGAAGCTTTTCCCACCAGGAAAGCTGATACTATGGGAGCAGTCAAAGCGCTCTAGTGGCAAATCATTTGCAGATACAAAATACCTGAAACTATAGAATCAGATAGGGGTTCTCATTTTTCATGAGAATATTCCATTTTCATGGGAATATTAACAGTATCTATAAAAGTTTAGGAATACAGTGACAACTACACAGCTATCATCCCCAGTCCTCAGGACAGTTGGAAAGAATGAATAGGACTCACAAAAATAAAATTGCTTGAGCTTGTAGTCAGGTAGGTTTGAAATGGCCTGAAGTTTTTGGGATAATGTTATGGGATATTAGAAATACCCCTCGCCATCCTCTAGCATTGTCATCAGCAGAAATGGTGGTCAGCAGGCACTTAGCTGTACCTGGGTCCTTTGTCCCTGCTAGGACCAGCCTCTTGGATGGAAATGAACAAGTTATCAAATTCGTACTGGGGATAAAAAAACATCTACAAGAGGGTACAAGTCAGAGACTTTCAAGCAGCATTAAGCAGTATCAGCTGGAATGCAAATGTATGACATCCTGTCTGGGGATGCAGTAAAGATAAAAGTCAACCCCTTGCAAAACAAAATTGAAACCCTAAATGGGAGGGTCCATATATTATGTTGTTAACCTCCCACTCTGCTGTAAAGGTTACAGAAAAGGATAACTGGATTCACTAGTCTTATGTTAAACGGCTGCTCAAAGAATATGAGTTACACGGACCACCATCAATCCCACAGGACTCCATCAATCCTAACTTGGAGATTGAAATTGGGACTGTTTGAGCTTACAAAGGTTGAAGTAAATCCCAGGATAAGGTAATTTTTCCTTTCCTTCTAGAGCAACCTGGACCAGAGAGTCACCCACTTCTTATGACCAAGTGGACCATCAGAGACCATAAATCAAGGACAGTGCCCTGTTTGGTGCTTATAGAGTGGTAACCACTTTAGGATCAGATCCAAGAAGGAAAGGTCTGAGATGACACCAGCATGGTTGGCTTTGGTTCTCCTGCAATAACTGTGCCTCATGTCTTCCTGGAGTAATAAATAACTGTTATAAAGGTCATTGGGAAAACCATCATTGAGGTTGGAGCTGAGGAAATAGAATGAAAGAATCATAGAATAGTTAGGGTTGGAAAGGACCTTAAGATCATCTAGTTCCAACCCCCCTGCCAGGGGCAGGGACACCTCACGTTACACCATGCCACCCACGGCTATGTCCAACCCAGCCTTGAACACCACCAGCTATGGGGCATTCACAACTTCCCTGGGTAACCCATTCCAGTGCCTCACCACCCTTACAGGAAAGAATTTCTTCCTCATATCCAGTCTAAACTTCCCCTGTTTCAGTTTGAACCTGTTACCCCTTGTCCTATCACCATAGTCCCTCATGAAGAGTCCCTCCCCAGCATCCCTATAGGCCCCCTTCAGATACTGGAAGGCTGCTATGAGGTCTCCACGCAGCCTTCTCTTCTCCAGGCTCAACAGCCCCAACTTTCCCAGCCTATCTTCATACGGGAGGTGCTCCAGTCCCCTGATCATCCTCGCGGCCCTCCTTTGGACTTGTTCCAACAGTTCCATGTCCTTTTTCTGTTGAGGACACCAGAACTGCACACAATACTCCAAGTGAGGTCTCACGAGAGCAGAGTAGAGGGGCAGGATCACCTCCCTCAACCTGCTGGTCATGCTCCTTTTGATGCAGCCCAGGATACGGTTGGCTTTCTGAGCTGCAAGCACACACTGCCGGCTCATGTTCGTTTTCTCATCGACCCACACCCCCAAGTCCTTCTCCGCAGGGCTGCTCTGAATCTATTCTCTGCCCAATCTGTAGCTGTACCTGGGATTGCTCTGACCCAGGTGTACGACCTTGCAGTTGTCATGGTTAAACTTCATCAGGTTGGCATCAGCCCACCTCACAAGCCTGTCAAGGTCCCTCTGGATGGCATTCCTTCCCTCCAGCGTAGCAACCGAACCACACAGCTTGGTGTCACTGGCAAACTTGCTGAGGGCGCACTCAATCCCACTGTCCAGGTGATAGAATCGTAGAATCATAGAATAGTTAGGGCTGGAAAGGACCTCAAGATCACCTAGTTCCAGCCCCCCTGCCAGGGGCAGGGACACCTCCCACTAAACCATGTCACCCAAGGCTATGTCCAATCCAGCCTTGAACACTGCCAGTGATGGAGCATTCACAACTTCCCTGGGCAACCCATTCCAGTGCCTCACCACCCTTACAGTAAAGAATTTCACCGACAAAGGTGTTGAAAAAGACCAGTCCCAACACCCATCCCTGAGGGACACCACTCATTACTGGTCTCCAGCTGGACATTGAGACATTGAACACAACTCTTTGCATGCAGCCATCCAGCCACTTCTTTATCCACCGAGTGCTCCACCTTTCAAATTGATGTCTCTCCAACTTACAGACAAGGATGTCATGTAGACAGTGTCAAACGCTTTGCACAAGTACAGGTAGATGACATCAACTGCTCTACCCCTGTCCATCAGTTCCATAGCCCCATCATAGAAGGCCACCAGATTGGTCAGGCAGGATTTCCCCCTAGTGAAGCCATGCTGGCTGTCACCAACCACCTTGTTGTTTTTCATGTGCCTCAGCATGCCTTCCAGGAGAATCCGCTCCAAGATTTTGCCAGGCACAGAGGTGAGGCTGACTGGTCTGTCGTTCCCCAGCTCATCCATTTTCCCCTTCTTGAAAATGGGGGTTATATTTCCCTTTTTCCAGTCATCAGGAGCTTCACCTGACTGCCATCCTTTTTCAAATATGCTGGGCAGTGGCTTAGCAACTTCATTTGCCGGCTCCTTCAGGACCCACGGATGGGTTTCATCAGGTCCCATGGACTCGTATACGTTCATGTTCCTAAGATGGTCTCAAACCAGATCCTCCCCTACAGTGGGCCCAGGGTCTTCATTCTCACTGTCCCTGCGTCTGCTTTCCAAGACTTGGGTGGTGTGGTCAGAGCATTTTCCGGTGAAGACTGAGGCAAAGAAGTCATTAAGAACCTCAGCCTTCTCCAAATCCAGGGTAGCCAGTTCTCCCAATAGCTTCCAGAGGGGGCCCACATTGTCCCTAGTATGTCTTTTATTTGCAATGTACCTGTAGAATCCCTCCCTGTTATCCTTAACATCCCTAGCCAAGTTTAATTCTAAGTGGGCCTTAGCTTTCCTAACCTGGTCCCTAGCTTTCCAGATAACATCCCTGTACTCTTCCCAGGCCGCCTGTCCTTGCTTCCACCTTTTATAAGCCTCTTTTTCCCCTCGAAGTATCTTCAGCAGCTCCTTATGCATCCAAGGAGGTCTCCTGGCCCTCCAGCAGCACTTCCTTCTAATAGGGATGTATTGCTCCTGAGCTTGCAGCAGGTGGTCCTTGAATATCCACCAACAGTCTTGGGCCCCCCTGCCCCCTAGGGCTATATCCCATGGAATCTTACTGAGCAGGTTCCTGAAGAGGCCAAAGTCTGCTCTCTTGAAGTCCAGGGCAGTGAGCTTGCTGCACGCTCTTCTCACTGTCCTGAGGATCTCAAATTCAACCATCTCATGATCGCTACAACCAAGGCTGCCCTGGCGCGTCGCATTTCCAATCAGCCCTTCCCTGTTGGTGAGGACGAGGTCCAGCATGGCACCTCTCCTTGGTCAGCTCCTCTATTACTTGCAGAAGGAAGCTGTCTTCCACAAAATCGAGGAACTTCCTGGATTGCTTGTGCCAGGCTGTACCATCCTCCAACAGATATCAGGGTGGTTGAAGTCCCCCATGAGAACAACGGTCTGTGAGTGTGAGGCTGTTCCTCTCTGTCTATAGAGTGCTTCAACCACCAAGTCCCCTTGATCTGGCGGTCTGTAACAGATCCCCACAATGATGTCTCTCATCGCTGTTCTCCCTTTAGCCCTGACCCACAAACTCTCTGTTGACTGCTCACCTGTCCCCAGACAGAGTTCCATACTCTCCAGCCTACCCCTAACATAAATAGCAACTCCCCCTCCCTGTCTGCCAGGCCTGTCTTTCCTAAAGAGCCTGTAACCTTCCATTCCAACACACCAGTCATAGGAGCCATCCCACCATGTTTCTGTGATGCCTATTATATCATATGCCCATAGATGTGCACACATCTCTAATTCCTCTTGTTTGTTCCCCATGCTACGGGCATTTGTATAGAGGTATCTTAGCCGAGTGCCAATTGAAGCTGGCTCATTGGCTGGAGCGGCTGGAATATCTCTACATTTCTCTGAATGTTTACTATAGGTGCTGGCCAGTGATTGGGTGTGTTGGGATGGAATGATGCCCCCCTCCCCCAACACATCTAGTTTAAAGCATCCTTGACCAGTCTGGCAAGCCTCCTCCCAAATCCTCTCTTCCCTTTCTTTGTCAGACCAGCTCCACCGGCCCCCAGTAGACCTGGCCTACTAAACTGAGTCCCATGTTCAAGGTACCCAAACCCCTGACTATAGCACCACCCTTCTAACCATTTATTAACCTGGCCAATCCTCCTAGCCTTTTTAAGGTCCTGCCCTGTATCCTGGAGAATTGAGGAAAAGACAATCTGAGCTCCAGAGCCCCTAACCACCTCTCCCAGACCTCTGTAGCCCTTCTTTATGTTCTCCGGGCTACTGCTATCTATATCAGTAGCACCCACATGGATCACTAGAAGTGGGTGATAGTCAGTGGGACCGACTAGAGCAGGCAGCTTCTCTGCAACATCCTTGATCTGAGCCCCTGGTAGGCAACACACCTCCCTTGAGCCTGGGTCAGGCCGACAGATGGGTGCCTCTGTTCCTTTCAGAGTAGAGTCCCCTACTACTACAGCACGATGCTTTTTCCTGGTAGCACCCGTAGTGATCTTCTTTACCAGTGCATCAGCCGGTTGATCCTGGCGGGAGTGTGGATCCTCATCAGCCCCCTGCAGGACAGCAAAGCGGTTCTGGGTGGGGACAACAGATTTAGGAGGGAGCCACTTGCTTTTAATTGTCCTCTTCCTCCTTTTTTTGTGTGGGTTTTTTGTTTTTTTTTTTTTTTTTTTTTTTCTGTTACTGTTTCCCAGCTTCCTGGGTTAGCGGCCTCCTTTCCCGTATGAGCGACAGTAGACACTTGAGGCCCCTGCACAGTCTGGCCCTGGAGCAAGCAGTGCTGCTTCCTCTCAGCTTCCCTGACACCTTTCAGCCTAGCAACAGCGTCCCGCAGCTCAGCCACCTGCTGCAGGAGGACCTCCACCAGGGAGCACAGAGTGCAGCTCTGCCCATTGTGCACCCTCCCCTCAGCAGAGCAGTGCAGGCACCCTCTACACCCCGAGCTCTGCACTGCATCCTCCCCTCTCACCGGCTCTGTCTGGGTGCCTACACTGGCCACCGCCGGGGCAGCCAGAGCAGAGCTCCGAAACCGGACCCTGGTCATACGGGGAGCGCTCATCACCATCCCGCTCGCCTACGCGCGCGAGCTGCCGCGCAAACCGTCCCGAACCCGCCCTGTTCGTCGCGCTCCCAGGGGCAGGTTTTTAACCACTCAGGGCTGGTGCCGCTCCTCCTGGCGCCGCCCCCTCTGAGTCAGCCGTTCGCGTCCGCTGAGCTGCCGGCTCCTGGGCAAGCCCTGTAGAGGACTTGAGGCTCCCTCGGTGGCTGTTGCTGCTCCGAGTTGAAGTTCCTGAACGCAGAGCCTCCCCCCGATCAGGCGCACTGCAGGCGTCCCCTCTCGAGACAGAAGAGATGCAGCAGGATACATAAACTGGTGCTGTGTATGCAGATGGCACCAGGTTGCCCAGGGAAGGAGAGTTAGCCATGAGACTCGATGGCTCATTATTAGATTAAGATTATCCTCTCTACCTTCTTAAAATAGGAGTAGAGTGGTTACCCTAGTTCTGGTATCAATCCTATCAAGCCTCTTAAGGAGGTTTTAGCTCCTTTTCTTTTCTAGAAACCAACAGAATGAGTCAAGTTCACAAGACCAGTCCAGCAACAGTGAAAATGAATAAGAAATCAAGACTATTGAACAGAATTAAGTGATTGGGGATTGAGTGATGAGTGGAACAGGTATAACTGAGGGGCGTGATCTGGGGCTGGGGTCCCTTCTCCAGACCCAGCTTGAGCTGTAACCTCAAAACTAATAAAAGAGGACTTGGAAACTTTCACTCAGACTTTACATTGACCAGTGAGATCCTAAGGTGGGACCCTGTTGAGGAGAGGCTGGCATGTGTAAATCTGTAACAGCTGTCAATGCTAAAATTGCTTACACTGGTGTAAATACTCCTATGACAAAAGCAAAATAAACTCTACTCCTACAGAAGGATTCACAGTACTGACTGATATAATTACATCAATAATAAAAGAACATCAGACCACTTATTAGCCCAGTGGTACCAAAGCCTGTGTGTACTTGCAGTGCCCCTTCTCCTTTTCCAAGCCAGTATTTGGTTCTGTGTTCTGCAACTGCAGCCCTCACCTACAGAAATTAGGCAGTTTGTACCATCTAAAGTTGGTTGCTCTGGAAACAGGCTACAATTTCTTCCAGCTTCTCAGCAAGAGCTGTTGAACTCCAAGACAAACAAGCACAGCAGCTCTGTTCTCTTGCTTCCCCAGGCCAATGAACGTGCCTCAGGAGTCGCAGATCATTTTCCTCTTTATTCTTATCCACTCTGTGAGGCCAATCCCAGGAGAAGCTTATGATTGACTTGAGAAAACACTGAAGTTTTGAAGTACCTTTCACAAAAGGAAGCTGGAATAAGAAATCTCACACTGTCCAGAAAAATAGCAGACAACTGCCCAAGCATCAGAATGTAGCACAGAAAGGGTCTATGGATGGTTACAGAATCAGGACCATTTCCTGAAAGACAGCCTTTCTATCTGGTGCCTTTCTTCTTCTCCCCAGTCCAATGACCTCTGATGCCCTACTTTTCTGCAAGGACTATTGGATATTACTTACATACTGTTGCCTGCTATATTATCAGTCTGTTACTAGTCACTCAACTCATGGTCTTCTAAGTCCCTTCGTTCACCAAGCCGTTCATCAAACTGGAATCACTCAGGCATCAAAACCGCACCCTGCTAGCACAGGACAAACCAGTGGGTGTTTTAACACCCACGAAAGCACAGCTTGTTTTTTCTTTTTTACCAGATTTTCCTGCTGGTGTCAGGCTGCATGAAGTGAGATCATCACCAAGTGTCCCTTCCCAATCTTCTCTCCCCCTTAGGAACCTGGATACATGAGTGACTGCGGGAAGTGTGCCATACACGGCCCTTTCCAGTAAGGTGCAAATTACCTCCCTACACCACATGGCCAGCCATGTGCCTGGGCTGCTGGCATATGGCAAGGCAGCACTCCAGATCCTACTCGGCTAACTTGCTGGATTATTAACATACAGGGGAGAAGGGAAAAAAAAGGCATTGGGAAATTTGGGAAACTTTGCTTCTAATGTGTGAGATCTTGTCCAAACTATCTCCTCAGCAGATGTCTTACACTACAGGGACTCTTCCTTTTCTTCACAGGAGTATGACAGACCAGGAACTCTGCAGCAAGGATGTCAACTCGCCTCTGCTACTCACAAAATGAAAAATGAAGGCTCAGAGGCTATCAGGGTTTCAGTTTTCTACTACATAGTACTGGTTGCTCTGTATCAGCTTGTGCCCTACCAATACTCTGCTGAACTCACACTTCTAATCTGCATGGAAGTTGCTGTGACAGCCTAAATAGACTTAATTAGTCCTTTAATTAATGTGTATTTTAGCAGACATAAGGTGACACAAAAAGCAAGATTATGTGCTTGAGGCCTCAGTCTAACTGCTATGCCAACAGAACACAACAGAAACAATTTTATACTACGTATTTCATTAAATACTAAAATTAAACTGCCCAAACCTATTTGATACAAAAAACTTCATGTCTAATGTGCACCAGTGCTGAACATGCAAATGATCAGGACTGGAGAAAACATTCTCCTTGGCCTTCCTCCCTTCCTGTACAAACCTTTTTCCCATTGGAGGAGAGCAGCTAAGTGGTAATATTTTCTAGTTATTGTTTAATAACTTATTTAAATGAGGTAAAACAAATACAAGGCTTTCCTCTAGGTAGACGACTCAAGGTATGCTGGTAAGAACAAGGCAAAGCAGGAGGCCACAAGAGAGCTTTTACAGCACAAGAGAAGTATTCTATTTAAGACACAGAGATGTTTATAGAATCATAGAATAGTTAGGGTTGGAAAGGACCTTAAGATCATCTAGTTCCAACCCCCCTGCCAGGGGCAGGGACACCTCACACTAAACCATGCTACCCAAGGCTATGTCCAACCCAGCCTTGAACACCACCAGTGATGGAGCATTCACAACTTCCCTGGGCAACCCATTCCAGTGCCTCACCACCCTTACAGGAAAGAATTTCTTCCTCATATCCAATCTAAACTTCCCCTGTTTAAGTTTGAACCCATTACCCCTTGTCCTATCACCACAGTCCCTAATGAAGGGTCTCTACCCAGCATCCCTATAGGCCCCCTTCAGATACTGGAAGGCTGCTATGAGATCTCCATGCAGCCTTCTCTTCTCCAGCCTGAACAGCCCCAACTTTTTCAGCCTGTCATCACACGGGAGGTGATCCAGTCCCCTGATCATCCTCGTGGCCCTTCTCTGGACTTGTTCCAACAGTTCCATGTCCTTTTTATATTGAAGACACCAGAACTGCACACAATACTCCAAGTGAGGTCTCACAAGAGCAGAGTAGAGGGGCAGGATCACCTCCCTCGACATGCTGGTCATGCTCCTTTTGATGCAGCCCAGGATACGGTTGGCTTTCTGGGCTGCAAGCACACACTGCTGGCTCATGTTTATTTACTCATTGACCAACACCCCCAAGTCCTTCTCCGCAGGGCTGCTCTGAATCTCTTCTCTGCCCAACCTGTAGCTGTGCCTGGCATTCCTCCCACCCAGGTGTAGGACCTTGCACTTGGCATGGTTAAACTTCATCAGGTTGGCCTCAGCCCACCTCACAAGCCTGTCAAGGTCCCTCTGGATGGCATTCCTTCCCTCCAGCGTAGCAACCGAACCACACAGCTTGATGTCATTGGCAAACTTGCTGAGGGTGCACTCAATCCCACTCTCCATGTCCCCAACAAAGATGCTGAACAAGACTGGTCCCAACACCCATCCCTGAGGGACATCACTCGTTACTGGTCTCCAGCTGGACATTGAGACATTGAGCACAACTCTTTGCGTGCAGCCATCCAGCCAGTTCTTTATCCACCGAGTGGCCCACCTTTCAAATTGATGTCTCTCCAACTTACAGACAAGGATGTCATGTGAGACAGTGTCAAACGCTTTGCACAAGTGCAGGTAGATGACATCAACTGCTCTACCCCTGTCCATCAGTTCCGTAGCCCCATCATAGAAGGCCACCAGATTGGTCTGGCAGGATTTCCCCTTACTGAAGCCATGCTGGCTGTCACCAACCACCTTGTTGTTTTTCACATGCCTCAGCATGCCTTCCAGGAGAATCCGCTCCAAGATTTTGCCAGGCACAGAGGTGAGGCTGACTGGTCTGTAGTTCCCCAGCTCATCCATTTTCCCCTTCTTGAAAATGGGGGTTATATTTCCCTTTATCCAGTCATCAGGAACTTCACCTGACTGCCAGGATTTTTCATATATGATGGACAGTGGCTTAGCAACTTCATTTGCCAGCTCCTTCAGGACCCACGGATGGATTTCATCAGGTCCCATGGACTTGTATACGTTCATGTTCCTAAGATGGTCTCAAACCAGATCCTCTCCTACAGTGGGCCCAGGGTCTTCATTCTCACTGTCCCTGCGTCTGCTTTCCAAGACTTGGGTGGTGTGGTCAGAGTATTTGCTGGTGAAGACTGAGGCAAAGAAGTCATTAAGGACCTCAGCCTTCTCCAAATCCAGGGTAGCCAGTTCTCCCAATAGCTTCCAGAGGGGGCCCACGTTGTCCCTAGCCTGTCTTTTATTTGCAATGTACCTATAGAATCCCTCCCTGTTATCCTTAACATCCCTAGCCAAGTTTAATTCTAAGTGGGCCTTAGCTTTCCTAACCTGGTCCCTAGCTTCCCGGACATCATCCTTGTATTCTTCCCAGGCCGCCTGTCCTTGCTTCCACCTTTTATAAGCCTCTTTTGAATTTTCCTCAGCAGCTCCTTATCCATCCAAGGAGGTCTCCTGGTCCTCCTGCAGCACTTCCTCCTAGTAGGGATGTATTGCTCCTGAGCTTGCAACAGGTGATCCTTGAATACCAACCATCTTGGGCCCCTCTGCCCTCTAGAGCAAGCTCTGCTTGAGCTCCTGTGGGGGGGCAGCATCAGTAGATTAAGCATTGAGAACTCATGCTGAGTACATCAGAGGCTGTGGGAGGAAACCAGCAGCAGAGCATGCCCCACAGGTGAGCATGAAGGTGGTGAGGAGGGCAGAAGCGTCAAGCTCTATCTTGGGAGGACTTAGCAAGACAGTGGGCTAGGAGCGTGAGAACTAGGTTGGTAAACACAGGGAAATAGAAGCAGCTGAAAAACTTGACAGCAATGATGGACAGGAAATAATAACCCTCTCACTGTCACTCAATTCAGTTCTCATAATTACATGGAATTATAAATCGCCAAAACTGTCCTGCCTTATGCAAATCTCTAACAAGGGAAGAGATGCAGAGCTCTAGTGTCAGGATCCAGCCTTGATTTTGCTGATGAATTGTAAGCAGTAATATATCACAAAATGCAGAAAAGGCCCACCTCGTCTTCAAACCCTTCAGGGATGCAAACTCAATGCAAGTTTCCTTTCCATAATGTAAGAATATGATAAAAAAGGCACAGAAAATGAAGGCAGGCATGCTTGCCTCAGCTCAGTTATTTTTTTTTTCAGCTTTCCTTACAAGCAATGTCCTTTAAATTCTTTTTTTTCAGATGTCACATGAACTTCAAAGATGTGTCATCTTCTCACATGGGTGAGGAAGCAGAACCCTATCATCTCTTCCTCAACAAAACTTCCCCCTTTTACTCTGAAGGGCATTGGACAAACAGTTCAATGCAAGGAAAGCTTCATACATAATTGATAAGCTCTGCATGCTTATGTCAGAGCTCTTCAGTAAGGCAAGGAAGCAAAAGAAAAGCCCTCCAGAGACAGGAGGTTGGAGGGGGCTTAATTACTTACATAGATGAAAGAGTAAAGGCTTTGCCATTCTCACATAACCAGCAAGTGGTTGGAGGGGTGTCATGGGTTCAGCAGTAGCAGTCATTTTTCTCCTTCTTGGTAGCTGGTACGGTGCTGTGTTTTTGACTTTCGGCCTGGGAACAGCACTGATAACACCAGTGTTTTCAGTTACTGCCTGGTAATGTTTTGGTCTGACCAAGGACTTTCTGAGTCTCATGCTCTGCCAGGGAGGAGGGGAAGCTGGGAGGAAGCAGAGATAGGACACCTGACTGAAACTGACCAAAGAGGTATTCCATGCCACAGCACATCATGTCCAGGATGTAAAATGGAGGGCAGAGACCCAGAAGGGTGGGGGTGCACTGCGTGGTCGGGCTTGGTATAGGTGGTGAGCGATTGTATTCTTTCCTTGTACTTTCTCTTGTATGATTATTGGTGGTAGCAGCAGTGGTTTGTGTTATAGCTTAGTTACTAAACTGTTCTTATCTCAACCTGTGGGAGTTGCATTCTTTCGATTCTTCTCCCCATCCTCCCAGGACTGGGGAAAGAAAGAGGGGGGAGTGCGTGAACGAGCTGCTTGAGGTGGGGCTCAAACCCATGACCCTGGGATTAAGAGTCTTATGCTCTACCGACTGAGCTAGCCAGGCACTCAATGCTGCAGATTGCTCTTTCACTAGCTGAGTAAACTGGTGCTTTCTGTCCTGGCAGCCACACTGGTTCTATACTGTATGACACACAAAATCTCAGCCCATTCTAGAGCTCACAGCTGAAGGTTCCCTGTGCTCCCATCAGCACAGATCCCACTGCTATTTCTTACTTTTTGGGTGCTTTTCCCCTCCCCTTGCCTGCTAAGTGCAAACAGCATCTGCTACGAGGAATTTAGAAATCTCAAGTGACTGAAAACAGACACAGGCTTTGGGTTTTATAGCAGATATGCTTTAACAAAAATTAAAAATGTATTTTTCTGACATATTTTTAAAGATACATTTTAAAAAGTATTTGCTCGGGTCAGGTAAAATGATTTACAACCATAATTCTTAGGAAGCACTCTTCAGAAGTGACATTTCACAACATCTGTCCCACTTAAGCAAAGGTTCTAACACGTTTTCAAATACAGACTTAACTCCAAATATTAATAAAACACTGAGTAGCAACACTTATTCCTCAAAAAATCTACACATCTCCCAAAGTCAGTCCTGGCCCATTGTCACCTTGACTTTTTTTGCATATTGTAAAACATATTAACACAGGACTGATGTAATTAGATCCAGTGGAGAACAGAACAGAGAAATATTATCAGAGGAGAAAGAAAATTGGAAGAGATTTCCATAACCACAATTATAGACTTGCTGGTAACACTACCTATATTTGCTGCCTTTCTCACTGAACTGGCTGCAGTAAAAGTCAAACCTCCCACTACCACCAGCTCAGACTGTACTTGGACTGTACACAGCCTATTTTCCCCTGTCTTTAAGGACATTAAAATTCAAATCAAGTTCTGTTTAAATCAAGTTAAAATGTTAAATCAAGTATGCCCACAGGGAACTTTACCCAGTAGCTTTTACCCATCTCACAAAAGGGAGTAATAAAGAGTTATTTCAAAACAAATTAACTACTATTAATACACAAAGTAAGAAAAAAAAAAGTAAAAAAAAAAAAAAAAAGAAAACAAGAGTCAAGACAAGATTCAACTGTAACTACCTGCAAGTTAACAGAGCCCTTTAAGTCAACATTTTGCTTTGTGCCTGCACAACCAAGACACAGGCAACATCCTCTGACACTACGTGTCTTTTAGCTGAGTTCCTCCATAAGTACTGACAGCCTTGATAAGGATTGTCCTTGCTTCCATCACACTAAGTGATCTCACTCAGTTACCTAATTTAATTTTATTGATTTCTTCTTCTTGGCTTGTTGTTTGGACATGGTACCCAGAGCAGATTCTGACATGCTCACTGATGTCTGAGGCAGAAGCAGTTTTCCAGACTGTGTTGGGTACTTGGTTTTCATAAGAACTTTAAACAGTGGCTGGGACAACATATGTTTTAATTGTTTTTTCATCCCCTTCAACATCTTTTGCTTCTGGCTTTCTTCTTCCTCACTAGTTTTTCTTCCTTTGGGCAGAAAAGAAAGACACAATGTTACAACAAAAGAACTTGCATTGGCCTCTTTCATCAGGCTTTTGTAATGCTTTTGAGATGCTAATCTCATCTTTCTCTAACAAGGTCACAACTTCCATACAGTCTACCAGTCATCTGTGTCACTTTCAGATCACCAAGGCTGTCCACAGGATAACAAGATCAAGAATCCTGACTACTTAGCAACTATAGCCCACGTACTATTCTACTAAATCATTCAGTTGACTCTCAACCCTGAACGGACTCAGGAACAAAAGGAAAGGGAGACCGGAATACAAGGTGTTAACTCAGAGCTTCTACCTCAGGCAGAAGCCTCTTCTGTGTATTTTGTTAGTTTATGCAGCCTCATTTCAGCATCTGTAAACCAGGAAGCCCTTTCCTCCTTATACATGAACACCAATGAAGTGTTCAGACTTAACAACATAGGAGAAAGAAGGGCATAGAAGAGATTTGAGAGTTAATAGGGTTAGAGGCTTGAACTGGAGAAAATAAACGAAATCAAGGTTGCTGTGATGTAAATTGAAAGGACATTACTAAATTCTTTGTAACAGCATAAGAGGCATTTACTTTATGGGAGGAATGACTGTGATTTTAATTGGTCTCCAACAAACTGCAGAAGAATTGGAGAATAAATAAATTTTAAAGCACGAATATGGCAAGATTCTGCGTGGCAATTACAAAGTGCTTCACTTGAGAGCCACAACTTACTTGGACTGGATGTGCTGTTTTGAAACTCATTCCAAAGCACAGCACACTCAGATTATGTCAAAACAAGACAGCAGAGTGCTAATTATCTGAGAGTGCTCCTGAGCAATTCGGACTGAGACAATCAGTGTTTGCTTGCAAAGTGGTTGAGAACAAGCTAGTCCAGCCATGAATAAAGAAAAAAATTAATCTGAACATGCTTAAAAATTAAGGCATCTGCATATTTAGCAGCTAACACATTAGAGACAGCTTAAGCTGAAGCGGCCCAGGCAGCACCCCTATTCAGCATGCATTCAAAGAACTGTTAAGAAATCACACCTTCGGCTCCTAAAACTTGAATACAATGTGGCATTTTACAGCACATCTAATTAAGCATTGCAAAACTTCATGGTACTGAACTAATAGGCACCTCCAGCTACACAGGCCTATTCTGTGCAGCCCTGTTTTGAGAGAATGCACAGCCTGTTTTGAGAGAATGCACAGCCTGCATTCTCTCAGGCACAGACTTCAGAACATTTCATTTTTAAAATGTAAGAAATTATTTACTTCTATAACACCACCAAAAACCTCAGCAATTTGAATCTAAGTATTGGCTGTTTAGCCCACACAGCTCAACCTAAGTAAGGCTCACACAATTTTGGTGTTAGCTAGCACTTCCTGGGTGTTCTCACACACTGTTGTCAGGCTCCTGTCCTGCTGCCTGACTACAGGGGGCTGAGAGAGAGAAACAGAAGTAGAGAAACAGCTTTTTCTTTGACACAGAGGGGACGAAACTCAAGCAGATAGTTCTGGGCTCTTAGATTACCCTAAAATGTTTGCCAGAAGCTAAACGGTTCTTGTCCTATGACATGTGGACTTGTCTGCAGCTTGCCAGAATTGTCACACCTCACTCCCTCAGCTCCAGCACCATCTACTGCACAATCAACCTGGAAATACCAGTATCACTATGTTCTATGTAATGATAGTCCTTTCCTTCCCCTTCTGCTCTGCACGTTTTAAGAATTTCTCTGCCATGGTGCAGCTGCTTCTGAACACCAGTTCTATCAGAGCACCTGAGCCCCATGGGTTTATACCCATAAACAAGCAAAAATTTCCACTTGCCCATAAGCATGTTATCATCAAGATCAATCTCAAGAGCCTCTGCAGCTTGCTGGAGCCAGGAGTTGTGTTGCTTTGCCCGACTGTTGAAAAATTCTGCCTTCTCAATCTGCCGTGCCAAATTCACCCGCTCCTGCAAAAAAAGTACATTTTAAACACTGTGATCAGGTTTAAATGTGGGGTACTTCAGCAGAATCAGTGCTTGAGAGCATGCATTACAATGCAACTGAGATGTAGAAACACTTCTGCTCCCTATTGATATCCCAAGCTGATGCCTCACATAATAGACCATTTGCTGAAGCATTCTCCTCCTTCAGTTCCATGATAGAATGACTTCTAAAACATCTCAACTACTAAACATGACAAAATGTTAACCCCTCCTTCTTTAAATGAAACATTACAAACACTTCAGACAGACAAAGGACAAACCATGATTCAGACATTTCCAAGGCACATGGTGCACCTTATGGTAAAGGTGCTAGCCTCAGGAGTAAAGGGCAGCCACTACCTTCATCCCACTCTGAAGAAGTAAGCTCCTGCCACCCAAAAGGAAGAAGGGACTCCTGTTTTCAGAAATGCACCTGGATCTTGTCTGGGCACAGGACAAAATGCCCTGTTCTTCCCAGCTGCACACAGATAGAACAAAGATGTCCAGCAAACCTAACATGACCTGCAGCCTTCCAGCTGGGCTAAGCTGTCTTAGATCTAATTTGTTATAGAAAGAAAATCTGCACTGACAATGCATAATAATCAACCCATCAGCAAGTTCTGTGGCTTAGAACATGCCTGAGGATACACAAAACAAACCCTGTGCTGGACACCCTGACCACCCCTACTGAATAGTCTGGTGCTACACAGTAACTGCACCAGCTAGAACTGCCAGATAATTAAGCAGAGAGAGAGGAAATTAAATGTGCAGTGAGCTAATAAAATAAATCAGTCACATCTTCTTAGACCATTACAAGCAATTTTAAAGCTTTTCCATCTCTTTAAAACTTGAGTTCTCTTTCAGTCTTTCCTTTACCACGGTTCACCAATTCTATTCCTCTCAAGTGTGAAATCCCTTCAGACTTTTCCTGAACTTGAAGGGAGGCAAGCAGAACCAGGAATGAGCATGCCAAAGGGACAGACATTAAGACCCAGCAGCACTACTTGTCCCAACTATAAGGGCTTTGTGACTAAGTCCAGGGCAAAGTGTAAATGAGACCTGACCCATATGAAAGGGCCTATGAGGCTGAAATTCTGTAATTACAATTACAGGCATCTTTTCTGGGGAGAGGAGCACTACTACACGTAGGAGAGATCGTGAGACGGTGGCAGGAAAATTTGAGTGCGGAAACAGTATCTATTTACTCATTAATTGACAGAGCATGATAGGAGCCAAGAACTCATCAAGAAACACAGAAGGGACCTCTGAAGAAACACTCCAAAAACAACAGATTTCTTCCAGTAACCAGAAACTTTTGGGGGGTGGAGGGGGCAGATGGAGGAGGAGATAGAAGAAAAAAATAATTATCAAATTCTCTTTGTTACAAGAGGAGAAACATGAGACTGTGGAAGCATTTCTTTAATTTCTTCCTCTTTGAGTAAGCTGCAACTCCTGAAAGATTCATACTAAATACTGTTTTGATGGGGTTCAGTAGCCTCACAATATAGCAACTTTTAAAAACAGCAGACAACTCACCACATCAACTGAGAAGAGGTAGATGAAGACCACCGAAGATTCCTGGACCTGCTACTGTTCTTTAGTCTAACACTTAACAGAGCCATCCTAGCACCTGAGCCACAAATCATACTTGCTTCCCTGTACTCTTTTTGGGAATCTAGTCAGGAGAAGCTCTATGTATCAACATGCAAGAAAACTGTGATACTTATGTGTGAACACCTTTCTTTGGCCAGTTATTGAAATAATAAATATTGTTTAAAATAAGATAAAGTGTGATTAACTTCATTTTCAAATCCAGGTCCTGAAGGATAAATTTCATCTGAAATCTGCAAAGAATGTGATGGGCAATGCAAACATATATTATAAGTAAGCAAGCAACTACTCAGGCTGCAAAGAGACTGTTGTTTCTCTACCTTGATAGAAGTCATGCACTTGGTTTCAACTGGGAAAAAAGGCAGTTCTTCACTTTTCTCCAATGTCTTATAGATTTTCCTAAAATTGATCAAGTCATCAGGGCCAATCAGGAGTAGGCTGAGGCCTTCATTGGCAGCTCGGGCTGTTCTGCCGCTTCGGTGTACGTACAGCTCAGAAGTACGAGGAACCTGCAAGGATTCAGAAAATACCATGAAGCTCACCATGGAAAACTAGCAGCAACCTAGTGTGCTCTGGCCAAGAGGTTGCCACAGGATATTGAATTTTATATACATATGGCACATTGCAAGTAACACAGCTGAAGGTAATATAAAAGATGATGTCTGGAGACACTTTCTGTTCTCTAGTCCACTATTCTTCCTTGCATAATCTTTTGTGAGTCTCTCCGAACTTCTGACCCTCTGTCATTTAATTTGCAAAAAATTGTATGTGTCTTCAGAGTTATTTGACACCTCTGTGTATCAAAGTTAATCAAAAAGCACAGAGAATCATCTGTTATGTCATTCCTCATATATAATCCCATATTATATATAGTCAGTCACTGCAACGAGATCCTTCAGTAAAAAGCTCTAAGTGCAGTTGAGTTAATGATGATTAAATCTCTATACTTGGGACTATACACAGGACAAAGAATCGCAGATTTAGTGTCCAGGATCAGCAAAATTTAGTTACGAAAACGGTAAAAGCAAAAAAAAAAAAAATATTTAACCTGGTAGTGGATGACATGCTGCACATTGGGAATATCAAGGCCACGAGCTGCAACGTCTGTTGTCAGGAGGACACAGCTGAGAAAGTGATAACATTTAATGAACATAAAATTGAACAGTAAACCATCTGCCAAGGAACACAAAATACAGCAACCTATAATTCTGCCACAGCAATTTAAGGAACAGAATTGTACTATATCATCTGCTGGAAATACACTGTTTGTTTGGCCTTACAGAAAATAACACCCAGTACTGCATCAGAGGCAGTCCTGAAACAGCAATTCTTAAAGTAAAACAAAAAAATGCAAATGCTACCTTCAGGAGGTCTATCCCATTTACAGTAAAGAAGTTCACTACCTTGCTGGATCCTGCTTTCCCGTGTTTTTATTCTCTCCCAATTCACAGGAACGCTAGTGCATATGACTATTCAATGACCTAATCCAACAATTTGGAAAGGGGATATGCTCCCCTTCATTACATTTTTCAGTGCTTGGCTCAGGCTGGGTTTAAAAATACCTTTAGCTTGATATGACATTACTATTAACAACACAGCTGATCATTTGGCAGTACAGTTTCACCAGTTGAGAATCAGATTACTAACTTCATAATTAAGAGCTTTTGGGGGCTGAAATATCTTCTACCAAGTTGCACTCAAGTAAGTTCTCTCAGAAAAAAGCTAGAATGATAAGGGGGGATTCTGTTCTGACAATTAGTATTTTTCCTTAGCCTAGAAATGAAAGCCTACAAAAATTAATGACCTTTTATATAAACAGTCTACTACAGAGAAGGATGTTTCCTTCGAGTATGGAACAATTTGATTTTAAAAATCTCCCATCAACTGAAACGAGTTATTTGTAGGTGATAGTAATTCCTTAAGATTTCATGGCATCCAACTGTATAGTCTATTGCTACAAGGTTCAAAGGAGAAATAAACTCAGAAAAATCTATGGCTTGAAATGTGCAAGATGCCATGATAGATGGCCTCACAGATTTCTTCTTGCCTTGAAAATGTGCAGTCCCTGAAAATGCCATATCTGGCCTAGACCAGTGCTATCGATACTACATTTTGTCAAGGAATACTCCAGATCTGCCACAGCCATTCAATCTCTGTTCTCCCTGCCTGAGTCTATTAAAAAGGTACAAATTCCCACACTCAGACAGTATGCAGCACTTCACAGCAGGACTAAACTGAGGTCTCTGGATTACAGAAGTACTCAGACCACTAACCTCCTCCCAAAGGCCATTCCAAAGCCAGCAGGAAACAGTAACTCTTCAAATGGCAAGACAGGCCGGCATGGGCAAACCTGACTGCCTACTGCTGCTGAAAGACGTAACTGCCCCTTCTCTCACATTGCTGCAGAATACCTTGACCCCCAGGAATTAAACCCGCACAACCCCAACCCAGCAAAAAGTGATTAGCTTTCTGATGGCTTAGTGAGATGAAATGACTTACAGAAGTATTCAAATAAGCTGCAGAGCTAGGGCACAGGGGCAGAGAGAAGTGCAGAGTATATATAAGAACATATGGCTGCAAATGGGGCAAGTGACAGCTCCTTCAGCAGTAATGAGCTGCCAGACCACAGGACAATTCAGGCTCCAAGAGACCTAAGGAGGTCTCTAGTCTGACCTCCTACTCAAAGCAGAATGAACAATAAAGTCGGAAGTGGTTGCTCACGGCTTTATCCAAGTGAACCTTGAAAACCTCCAAGAACAAGTAGCCTGTCCTAATGCCTGACTGTCCTCATGGAGAAAATCCGTTGTTTTAGCTTATACCCCTTATCTCTCACCCTCTTACTATGCATCACTGTGAAGAGCCTGGCTCCATCTTCTGAATAACCTTCTTTTAAGATATCTGTGGGCTGCCATTAGGTCTTTTTCCCAGGTGATACACAAACCCTCAGCCTCTCACCCTTACAAAGCCAGTGCTTCTTGACCACCCCTGGGGGCCTTCCACAGAACTTGCTCTAGTTCATCACCTCAACCATCCTATGAAACCTCATCCTTAACTGTTAATAACCTCGCTTCCCCAGTTACCTTCCCCAAGCTGCCCCTACTGTAACAGAGCTATTTTCTTTCCCTGCTACCCTTTACATGATTTCCTCTACTAGGAAGTAGAAAGGCAACTCACCTCTCTCGCTCAGCAAACCTTTCCAGGTTTTTCAGCCTTTGCTTTTGGTGCATGTTGGCGTGCAAAGGAAGAGGATCACAATTTAAGATTGTGAGGAGAGAACTGAGGCGTTTTATACAGTCTATGCTGTTCGCAAAGACCATGGTTCTTCCTGGATACTGGAGAAGAAAATAATACAGATAATAGTCCTTCTCATTTGTATTACAGTGGATTCTGGTTTCTGTCAGTGTCTCTACAGTAGCCTCTTTTCTTGTTAAGTCTATTACTTTGGGTTTGCCCTTTATTCCTATTTTTTCCATTAACAATTCGAGTTTGGTCTTCTTGTCCATCTTTTTAGCATTCTTCTTCTGTAAAACTCTTGTGGGAGTCTGATGGACTAAAGTCAAAGTGGCAGAAAACACAAAAGTCTGTCGTTGAGGGTTATACTGTGAATCATTTAAGATTTCCAGCAACTGAGACAGCTCTAAGAAGTGACCTTTCTCAACCATTCTGTCTGCTTCATCAATCACAAGGCACCTGTCAAACAGAAAACATACAGTAAAAATTCACTCGTACAGATAAATACAAACCTAATATGCTTAAAATGAACTTTTCCTGCCAAATACATGAGGGAAGTTCTGCATCTAAAACCCAAAGAAACACCAGGTATACCAGGGTAGCTACAGCAGCCTTACACTTTTTAAAAAAAAAAAAAAAACAAAACAGGTTTTTAAATGAAAAAGGGTGGGTTTGCTACTGCTTTTAATTAACATTTAATTGTCATTTCTCATCAATTGACCCTCCATCAATATAACCACTGTGCATTTAAATAAAACACTCTGGCAAAGAAATACGTGATCTTACGTAGTCTAAATTATTTAATCAATTAGTAAACACAATCAACATGCAGTGATGCCCAGTTCAGCATCCAGAAGTTAGCCTAAAAGGCACCATTACCTGAGCTGGCGAAGATTTGAAAGATGTGGATGTCTCTCTTTAACTAACTCCCACAGGCGGCCTGGGGTTGCAATTACAATTTCTGGCTTTCGATTCAGCACACGTTCTTGCTTCTGTGCAGCCATGCCTCCAACTATAATTGCAGTCTTAATGCCTAGAATATGTAAATAACAGGTCCGATCTCAATAATTTACAAGTGAATGCCTTTACATCCATCCACCCAAAAGAATGATTTTAAGAAGTCTGCAACACAACTTTCAGCAAGCATTTTGCCCAGGAAACTTCAAGGGTTTTATGTAACACTGAATGCACAGCAATGCCCTTAATTTTACAGAAAAATCCTCATTATAGTTGGATGCCAAAAATAAAGTAGTTTTTCTTTTACTGTACCTACCTTCCAACAGCACAAAGAATCACATAGGCCCTCCACAGCTGCTAGCTTTGTTAACCCATATTTCAGAATCTCATGTTTTGTCAATCATATCTGCATGAACAGGTATGTCCCTGTTAGGAATAACCAGCAGGTCCCTCCAAATATAAGACTAAGAAATGGTTGTCTTGCTAGTAACTATTCATTTGCTACGGAATACCCCTAACAAGAATGCTTCTGCCCAATTAATGATTTTCTGGTCTGCACAGAAGCACAGACCCTAACTTAGCTTTAATTAATTTGCTCAGGTACTAAAGGGAGTTTAGCTTTGGAAGCAGAGAGTCCACACATGGCTTATTTCACCCTATTTCTTCAAAGACTACACTGGCCCATGACAAACTCAATGCTAGCATGCAAGATTCCTCCAGTACCTGAGCTACCACTGCTCCCTCTTCCTATTTCTTGTGGAACCCTGTTCTTCCAGGTGAGGATTCTTTTCAAAGTGAATTTGAGACAATAAAGAAAGCCCTGCTTTCTATTTCTCTTCTGCTGCAGCAACTATACATCACTTGGTGAGCAGATTTTTATGCATAAATAGAACTGCTCCTATCAGAACTGTACTGACATAAATTGAGGAGTTAAAATTAGCCTTGCAATTAGCTGTAGACGGATGAGCACAGCAGGACGACACCAAAGGAAGATGTGCTTAAAACCAGTTCACTGCACTACATATCCTCATCAATAACTACTACTACTGGAGAAGTAAGTAGGGAGTTGTTTCCCAGTTATCCCTACCTTGAACAGTTTCACATCCTTACTCAGTCACTTAACAGATGTGCTGACCTCTGGTTTGGAGGAGAAAGGAACAGGATGGAACGTCTGTCATCAGGCATGTTACCCAGCAAAATGCTGTGGCCTGACTGCTGCAGGAGGTTAAGTCAGACAATCCAGCAATACCTTCCTATACACCCTTGAAATTTATGGCCATAATTTCCTTTTCTGATACACAGACAGGCAGATGAAAATGATATATATATATATGCATCTATTAGCTACAAAGATTGAAACATCTGTCAAAAAGAAAATGATGATCTATATTTTTATATATATACAAATTAAATGACTTTTCATATATAACCTACATTATCCAAAACCAGGACAAAGCTGTGGCTGAGTACTGATTCTGTGTTGCTAAATCACAAGTTGATAGCTATTTGAAAAAAGAAACAATTTAAAGCAAAATATCCCATATTAACTGTTTACTTCCACATGCAACCCATTGAAGACTCTTAATGCATTTCTCAAACATCAGGGACTACAAACCCTAGCCTTGCAAAAGCCACCCCAATCTTATAATGTGGAAGAAACTGTGGCACACATTCTGGCTCAATACAAATGCTAAGATCCAAACCCAGCATACTCTGGGACATGACCCATGGGGTCTACATACCTGTAAACTTCGCAACTGCGTCAATGTGGTGCTTTACTTGTACAGCTAACTCTCTCGTGGGCGTAAGGACCAGTCCTAAAAGTGGCCTCTTCTTATGGTAGTCAACAGTATGAGTCTCGTCACCTGAATCAAATGCAAAATTTTCCAGCACCTTCACACAACCTGTTGTGAAAGATGAATCATCTTCATCTCGGCTATCTTCAGCCTGCTGATGGGTTAGTTTTTCTGCTTCATTCTCATTTTCCCTACTTGTTTCATCATGATGCTGATGGGAGTCTTTGGAAACACTGTCATTTCTGGTTGTTGAGCTATTTGATTTTTGCCACTGCAGCACAGAATGAATCATTGGAATTGCAAATGCAAGCGTTTTGCCGCTTCCTAAAAAAACAAACAAGAATAATAACACTGACCAACAAGTCATTTATTTGAAAAGATGAGAAAAGCAACAATCGTACACTGTTCTTAGAACATACAGTTGTAACAGACACACACTACTGATTTTCAGAAGACCAAAAACCTGGTGCAACAGCATCTTTCCTCCTGTTCCTTTTGTAAGTCTTGATGTCACCAATAGCATATTTCCTGGGGAACAGGTATTTTTCCAATCACTAGCAGGTCAGTCAGATTCATTTGTTCTCAAAGTGTTTTTTAAGACCTGCAGCTGCAGTCAAGGTATTTTTATGCCCAGAAGGAGAATACCATGCCCTAATTGACAGTTCCAATCCATGTTCTCCAAATAAGGGAATAGCAAATGAGGCCAAGGACAAACTGTACTTCAAGGATTCGCTTCCATCTTCAATTTACAGCACTGTGTTTACTACATTCTAAGAAACTGTATCTGGAAATACTCCACCATCTAATCTACTGATCTCTCACCAGCTCACATTTTTACAATCAAAACACATAAATCTGATCCAAAACAGATAATGCACTTCGGAGACAAGAGAGTTGTCAAATACAAAAATGCTCCCTGACTTAATTTCAGGGGTCCGCTGTACCGAACTGGGAATCTCATTCCTACTACATATTCCCTTCTGAACTGTCACTAATAAAGATATCAGGAGAAGCCTGGTAGCACATCCACCCCAGTTAAAGTTCTCATCCCTACCAGTTCATCAGCCACAAGCAGCATCCAGAGCACAAGACACTATTATACCACTCCTGTAATAGGCAGGCCAATGCTGGGAAGCAGTCCTCTGGAAATCTCAGTTCCTTAAACATTATTTGTCCATTTCACAAACCCATAATGGTTTGCCAAATTTAGTAACACAGGATTTTGCCTGTTTAGGGGAGAACCTTAATATCAGTTAATACATAGCTAAGCCCAGTACCATTATTCAGACTAACACAGCTGTGAAGTCTCTTCATATCCCCTTCCCCACCTTTCTCCAAGTCTGAGGTCTCTTACCATTTCTGCCCTTGAAGCAGAAAATGTTTATAATACGGACTTGCAGAGCACTTATTTGGTAAGATTCTGTATTACCAAAATATCTGTTTTTAAGGTGGAGAACACTGCTGATCTTGAATTACATGTAATGCAATTTGGCTGGCGCAAATATCAGTACTGCACCCAGCTAGATTAGGGCTGTGATATTCAGAACTATTCTGCTGGCACTAGATTCACCCACAAATTAATCAAATAATCCCCTCACAGTGCACATTATCTTCACAACACACAGTTCACATACCATAGTCAGGCCTGCAAAATCAGGAGAAAACTACATCTTAGCAACCCCCAGACACTACAGCTCAACTTAATTCATGCTTTTAATGGTTTTAAATGGTAAGATTTTTACACAGATAAAATTGGGTTCCTTAACCAAAAACTTCACAAGTTCTACCTGGTAATGAACAGAACTGGGTAGATCCATCACAGAAACATAAGCCTTGATATTCCCCACACCATATCTCCACAGGAATCTACTGCCATATACTGCGTGATACTGCCATATCAAAATCTTATTGCTCTTCATGTTACTACCAAAAAGGGGACATGAGTAGTTCTTTGACCTGTCATGTTTCTCCCTCAGGCGCAATGCTATGGGAAGTGCTAGAATGTAGGGGAAGGAGAAACAAGAAAGCCTGTCTCAGCTGCATCACTTCCTTACAGACAACTGTCCCAATCTTCTCCAAGGTTTCTACAGGAACACTGATGACCCACTGGGCTCTCTGGAGAGAGCCTGGCTTTCTCTCATGAAAGAAGAAAATAAATGAGCAAACCACAGTCCTACTGCCTCAGCGTCATGCAAAACCAGACAATAACAACACAACCTGCCACCACCCATTCTGCAGCTAGAGAGGGATTTGCTTTCCAGCAGTGCCCAAATGGCACTTTTTTGCACCACAGAAACACCATTTAAATTTTCAGTTCCCTTTTCAAAAACTCTCCCTGCAGGCTCTTCTAATCTTATTAAAGTTAACAGCACCAGCCTAGTTCCTGATTAAAATAAAAATGCAAATCACTGCATATCTGATTAGTTACTACACCTTCATGCTCACGAGAAGTAAATGGCTTTACAAGACAAGCAGTGAGATAAGGCAACTAGAACAGATGAAAAGGATGCAAAGGAAGCCTTTAAACCAACGAGCTTCTAATTACGCTTCCTATTTTTAGGGGTTTTGAGAAAAAAAATGTTCCGCTGCTAAAGACAACAAAACTTCAAAGGTACAAGCAGCAATATAGAATCATAGAATAGTTAGGGCTGGAAAGGATATTAAGATCATCTAGTTCCAACCCCCCTGCCAGGGGCAGGGACACCTCCCGCTAAACCATGCCACCCAAGGCTATGTCCAACCCAGCCTTGAACACCGCCAGGGATGGAGCATTCACAACTTCCCTGGGCAACCCATTCCAGTGCCTCACCACCCTTACAGTAAAGAATTTCTTCCTCATATCCAGTCTAAACTTCCCCTGTTTAAGTTTGAACCCATTACCCCTTCTCCTGTCACCACAGTCCCTCATGAAGAGTCCCTCCTCAGCATCCCTATAGGCCCCCTTCAGATACTGGAAGGATGCTATGAGGTCTCCACACAGCCTTCTCTTCTCCAGGCTCAACAGCCCCAACTTTTTCAGCCTATGGGAGGTGCTCCAGTCCCGTGATCATCCTCGTGGCCCTCCTTTGGGCTTCTTCCTACAGTTCCATGTCCTTTTTCTTTTGAGGACACCAGAACTGGACACAATACTCCAAGTGAGGTCTCACGAGAGCAGAGTAGAGGGGCAGGATCACCTCCCTCGACCTGCTGGTCACGCTCCTTTTGATGCAGCCCAGGATACGGTTGGCTTTCTGAGCTGCGAGCACACACTGCCGGCTCAGGTTCATTTTCTCATCAACCAAAACCCCCAAGTCCTTCTCTGCAGAACTGCTTTGTATCCCTTCTCTGCCCAACCTGTAGCTGTGCCTGGGATATCATGCTCTGAGACTTCACAGAAGTAAGTATAAAAGGAGCTATAACAAATTTCACAAAGGCTAGCAATATTCAAAGACAAAGGTAGGAGCTTATCAGAAGATAGACATGAGACAGCACCTCTCTGTTACAGTTGTATACGTTACAGCTACCAATGTAATACTTCAACCACAAGCAGTGAGAAGGGCTGGTGACCACATACAGGGCAACCCCAGACGTAGAGCCTCTTTTGCTACAGTAAAGGCCTAGGCCATATTCACACCTAGCACTGTGCTCCAAGGTAGTACTGAGTCCTCTTGTAAGGAACCTACTCCTTTGCTTTGCCTCGGCCCAGGTACATCTACAGAAGTTAGGCTGCTGGAAAAATGACCCTGTTTTGTTAGTTCCCAAATGAGAAACAATTTGAGGAACAACACAAAAAAACCTCTTTCAAAAGCAAAAAAATCTCATTGAGACTTCAAAGCTTTGCACACTGTACTTTGGAAAGATGGAAACTCTTGTATTTGTAAGTTACAAAGCTGTAACACTATACAATGAATCATTACTAATATGTTGGATACACAGAAGATACAAGCTCTTCTCCTACATATAAATGCTGCTTCTGTTACATACTTAAACCTGTAACAATGAGCTGCATTTAAAGAGGGGAGATGGCAAGTTCCCAGCACATACAACTAGTATAACAGATCTGTACCTGTTTCCGCAGCACCAAGAACATCCATATTATCCCGGATGGCAGAAGGCAAGGCCAAGGCCTGAATAGGAGTTGGAGCACTAAACCCCAGGTAGCTCAAGGCCCGCAACACTGGTTCAGGCACAAAGAGATCTTTCCATGCAGACACATCTGCTTTGCGATCAGTTGAGGCAGATAGAACTTCTGTTGTCCAGTTTTTAACTTTTTTAGAAGTAGGTACCAATGGAAGAGCTTCCTGAGCTTGAGAAGCCTTATTTTTAGCTATCTTCTTCTTTTTCTTTGGAGCATCTTTTGCGCTTGACGCACTGTCTGCCACATGTCCATGGTCCTCATCATCTACCAATTTGATTATTTCTTTACGCTTTGCCTCTTTATCAACTGGCTCATCAAATTCTGCTGCAGTAGTATCGTTTTCATCTGTTTTGCTTCTCAAATCTTTGGTTTTCTTCTTCTTTTTGGGAGGGATGACAGGTTCTTCTTCCTTCTCCTCATTACCTTCTTCTGAAACACTCTCAGCCTTTCTCTTCTCTCTTACTTTTCCCACTTTGGACGAACTTACTTGCCTGTAGTCTGTAAGTTCCTCCAAACATACTATATTTCTAAACTCCTCTTCAGCAAATAGATTTGGGTCGATTTGCACAGTTTTCCATTTTCCTATTACTTCAATGCCTTTTTGTTTCAACTTAAAAGAAGATCTAAATCTCCCTCCTTTCCTGGCCTTCATTTTTACCTAAAAAAAAACCCCAGACCTGGGGGTAAAAAGAAAGCAGGGAATCAGATCAAAAGAATGAGAACTACCCTGATGATACTCAAACAAGTGAGAATGCAGGACATAGTTCAACTTCCCCTTCCCGTTTTGGTTTTGTTTTATTTTTTTTTGGAGCTATCATTGGTATGAATGGCCTGACGAGTAAATACAGCAGGCCAGGCCGAAGGCTTGGCTCCTGGAACAGCTCTGGGGACAACACCAGAGTGGCCGGATAAATCCCCGCAGGCCGCGGAGCGCTCCCGCTCCCGCCTACCCCGGGCGTCACCGGGCCCGGCCGGGCCCCCACCGCCGCACAGGGCAGAGCTCCGGGCGCCTGCGGGAGGCCCGCGGGGCCCCACCGGCCTGCAGCCCAGGGGCGAGAGGGTCCCCCACCACCCCCAGCGCTTACCGCGCTCTGCAGCCCCAGGACGGAGAGAAGGGAAGGAGGAGGGAGCGGTCCCGCGGGACGCCGCCCGCCACCGGCGGCTGCCACTAACGCCGCCACCCGCCGCGTGCGCACCCGGGCGCCGCCATTGCCACGTGACGTCACTCCGCGGCGCCACCCGCGCTCCGCGGGGGACGTGCGGGAGGGCCTGGAGTGCGCATGCGCCCTTGGGACAGGCGGGGCTGCGTTCTCGGGAAGGAGGCGCGGGCGAGGGCGAGTGTGGTTTGGCTTTCGTTGCCCGCTGTGTTTGCTGGAGTGTGGGCTCTGTGGGCTGGGAGCCGGCCTGCAGAGCGGAGGGCTCAAGGGCAAGCGCCTGCCGTAGCGGTGGGCTCCCGCGCCGCCGTCGCAGTCGGGGAGGGTAGGAGGGTGCCCCCGGGGGCGCGGGGCTGTCTGGCCGCCAGGTGCATCGGCTGGTCCCGTCCCTCACAGCGCAGGCTGTGCTGAGGTGCGCCGTGTGGGCGCCCGTATTTGCCCTCTCTCTCAGAGGTAAATAAGGTGTGCTGGTCAGGGGTGGGGGTTGTTCTCAGTGAGGCCTTAGCTTAGGTGCCCTAACGTGGTCCCTAAGGGTGCTCAGTCTCCCTCAACATTTGGCTGTATGATTGACCCTAATGAGACAAGCTTTCTAATATGTAAGCTACTAACGTGAAGAAATGAGGATATATACCCTGTTCCTTCCAGTTTTGGGGTTATGGCAGAGTAGCACCCGCTTGCTAGCGTTACTATCAATATAACTTGTTACTGAAGCTTGCGCTTTGAACAAAGCAAACAGCAGGCTAGCCGTGGCTTGCAATCCCTTGGGCTGACAATGCAGATTGTGACAGCCACTTCACCAGCGTGAACACATTGCTTTTTTCCTAGTCAGGCACTGCCCTGACCTTTCACAAGAACCTTAGTAGCTATGGTGCTGTTCATGTAAATACTAATACTAAAGGGTAGAGTTGACATACTGCTGCAGCCCTGTAAAGAAGAAATAAGAAAATTTGTTTATCTTACTGCAAGTGAAGAATTATTTCAGAATGTAATCAACATCTCTATAGAGTATTATTGTGTGCATAATACATTTCATTCCAGAAAGAATGTGTAAAGGGCCTCTTAAATTTCAACTCTGAAATTAGCAGCTAAGGTTGAATGTCATCAGCATTGCTCATTCAATAAAAAACTTGTTATTCATGCTTGCTTATGTGTTAATGTGTTCTTTATTATTCCCTGTTCAGAAGACTCTTGTGGGTAAAGTAATAAAATTTAGAGAGACGTTGCAAACAGCTATAGAAGCAAGCATGCCACTGAGGTCACATCACGATTTTTTTTCCTCCTGTGTGATCGAGTGCCCTTGGCAGCTTGATCTTGGTGTAGGAAGCAACATCATAAATTATATACTGTGATAATGGAAGATTTTTATTTCTGCTGAAAAACTGTCAAAAACTCTGTGGCTGCTTTTGCTATGAGAAATGGGGAAGAGAGTTAAAAACCAGGAGGTTTTTAGGCGGTAGAGACCAGGCCATTAGATTAAGGTGCAGTTACAGCGACAACTACAATTACTTCTCTCTGGTGTCTGCAAGTGTTTCTTGGTTCTGTGAGGAAACAGGGAAAAGGAGGGTTGTTTTCTTTCCTGTGTTTTGTTGGAGTTTTTTTGTTTTGGTATTTTTGTCTGGGGTTGTGTGTTTGGGTTTTTTTGTTTGTTTTGGAGATTTTTGTTTTGTTTGTTTGGTTTTTTTTATTTTTTATTTTTTAAGGCCAAGGGCAGAAATATACATATTAAATTTCTCCAAGGACAGTTTCAGCTCCAGGTACTCATTAATGCTCTGCCAATGCACACCATGAGGAGTTGCTTCCAACTGGTATCCTTGTGTGAGCAAGGCTAAAGAGCATTTGATGTTCTGCCCTCATGTTCTGTAAAATATTGATTGAAATCAGCGAGAGTCCCAGAGTGACTGGTACTTGATGCCTCCTGTGCTTTGCAGGCTGTAGAATTTGCTCTTCTGTCCTTTCTGGCATGCCAATAAGGCCAGCCATCCTGATTCTGAGGTAGGAAGGTAAAATCTTGGTTCTCTCAGGCTTGGGGCCTTTGCTGTCATATTCAAAAGTTCTGGAATATAGCTCCAGGGCTGACAAGATCTTGAGACATAGCACCATAAAAATAATAACTCTGGGAGATGGTTTGTTAACTGGACAAGAGTTTTAGGTTGGACTCTTCTGTCTGTCTTCTGTAGCATTCTGGAACATTTTTTCCTATATTTCTCCAGTTTACTAGTTCTCTATTGTCAAACCTCATTTGAAAACATACCCCTTTGTCTGTGCTGCTTTTTCTTTTTTTTTTTTTTATTCTTTTTCTCTCTTTGTTCTGTTTTCTAGCTTCACAGATACATTGCTTACGTGTTGCTTACCTCTGAATAATTTTGGTATATGGTGTGCTTTGTCAAAGACATAGTGCTGCTTCTGCAGCTAACGTGTTCACAAAGACCGGAGAACAGGATAATCTCCAGGCATGATATTGAAGAGTACTGGCTCATTTAATTCTAGTTACAATAGCAAAGGCTTTTTCAAGTACAGATATATCAAGGTGAAGATTTTCTTCTGTGTGATTGCAGAATAGCAAAGACTCCTTCATTTGATACAAGAGAAACATTTCAAATGATTGCAAATGCAGTCAGATGCAATAGATACTCCAGCAGGTATTTTGAAGGGGAGAATGGTAAAGGAAGTTACAAAGTAACAAAAAACGAAATAAAAAGCTGTAGTGATTAACCAAGAGGTGACACAAACTCAGGCTATGTCTGCTGATTGAATAACTGGTATTCTGGGCAGAAAGATAAAGTTTAATCTATCTGATCATCCTCAAAATGTTTTGATATGGGAAATAATTAATAACAAGGAATAGGAGAGAACTTGGAGGTGAAAGTAGTTGACTAAAGAGGAAGGGAAATGCATGTTTCATTTGAGGGAGCACATTAGTGTGTATATCGATAGATTAACTTATCAGGTATATGGAGTTTAGTCAAGGAGTTTCTCAAAGTCTTGAGGACTAATCTTGTTAATAACTGTAACACAATGTTAACTTTGCTGATGATACAGTTACTAATACAGAGGGGAATTGTAATATCCAGAAGATAAAAAGTACCTCAAGGACCAGAATAATTCAGTTAATTTAGTTATAAAAAGTGCAGCACCATTCAGTTAAGGCTAATACTGAGAATTTATGCTATTAAGATGGGAGTTAATTAGTTTTAGATCACTGTGTATGACAGTATTAATTGATCACAAGATAACTGTGAGCTGCCAATGTAGTATATTTGGTAAACTAATTACTGTACAGATATTCATTCTTCACAGGAGACATTACTTTCCTCAAATGTTTATTTTCAATGCTATGTTCTGACCTTAATTCAGGAGAGTTGAAGTCAAACTGCAGCAGATACCAAGGGGACTATGAGGGTGATCAGGAGAATGAACAGCCCATTTTAGAGGTGAAGACTAAATGCTAAACTTAGCTTGTTTAACTCAGGATTATAGCAGATAATGACTGCAGTCTTTAAATAACAGGAAAGGAAGAATAATTTAAAGGACAACACTGTCACAAGAAGAAACACAGTAAACTGGCCAACAGTAATTTTAGGTAGGAAATCTGAAGTTTCTATGGCAACCAGTGAGTAAAGAGTACTTGAAGGCAAAAAGTTGTTAGTTTTAATATAAAGTTTGACATGTGTATGACAGATAGTGTTCTTGGTTGTCATAGCAAGGAACTGGACTCATCGGCTACCTCTATGTTATGAATATAGCAATGCCAGGCATTGGCTCTGAGACAGACTGGTGTGGCTTAACCAAGTCCTTACTGGTATACTCTCTTCCCCTCCCAAGTTAGGGTGCTTGCATCCTTACTGCCTTGCAGGGAGGTGTTTTAGGGGCACTAATGCCTGGCCTGAGTCAAGGAGCTGTGTGGGAGTGTGCAGGCTGGCCTCAGGGACCTTGAGGACTGGCGATTTCACTGCATGAATAATGGAGCTCCAGTCCCTGTACCATCTGTTGTTTAATACTATTGTTTAATCTGACACTGGTTCCAGAGATGTTTTCCCCTCCCTGCTTATTGTTAAGGGTTCAGAAAATTCACACTAGAATGTGGCACAGACCTCCCTGCAGAAATACGGATAGCCCTGAGATTTTTGTTGTTATTTCTATTCCTAAAATGTAAACAAATTCTGCTTTATGCAGATATTTGGAAATTAGAAAAAGTAAACCTGGGAAAAAAAATTGTTTTTTTACTATAGAAAATAATTCATTTAAACTTCATAAAGTGGTTAGCTATTAGATCCTACTCTCAGGTCAAAAATCCTACAAATAGCTAGAAGATATGAGGAAAAATGGCACTTTCTATTTGCTCTGTTGTTATTCTGTATTTGTGCACGTGCTGTAACTACTTTGGGACAGAGGGTAGCACATTAGTCACCAGAGGAGGAGAATATTATTATTAGTTCTTACAGAAGGACACAGAACACAGTGCTTGCAAACTTACATATTTTATATATTACATGAAAACAAATTTAAGGATTTGTTTTTCTGTGTTCTTGTGGATAACCTTTTTGGGGTTTTAGATCGTATTGGAGGGTATTAAGTTACATGAGAGAGTATGGGAGGCCAGGCTACATATGATGAAGGCACAGTGAGTACACGCCAGTGTTTTTTTCCTTTATAACCCTTTTAATTATATAGCTATTAGAACAAGATGACCAAAGTGGCAAAAGAACAATCAGACATTTTCTGCAAATGACAAAGTAGAATGAAGCAACAGTTTCTTAGCAACAAACTGGAAAATAACCTAATACTTTTTTCCTGCTGAGGTTGTGTATGCTATGTTCCAAGCATGCATTGTTCTGAAGTAGACCCTGATTTTTGTGTGTTTTAATGGTTTAATGGACAGAGGCTGCTCATTTGGATGGTGAGTGACAGTTGATACAGCTCTGGCCATCTCTCAGTCATGATGAACAGACTCAACTGAACTTCTGCACAGTTTAGCTGGTGAGTCCTGAGCAGAACTGTAATTACAGAGTTCATGATCTACACAGTGTACATTATGAAATGCTATTTATTTTTTGTGGAGTATTAAATGGATAGAAAAAAGGAAATGAAGAATGAATTGTTTAATTTAATTTTGATCTTTATGGAAATTCTTCAGTAGTCCAAATAACAATAATTTAAAAAAAAAGATAAAAACCTCCAACCAAAAAAAAAAAAAAGCCACAAAAAAACATGAAAGAAAGTATTACTTAGAAGTTGAACCAAAATGTATTGGGGTTGTTGTGTTTGTTTGTTTTTTCCTCCCAATATAATAAACAAATATTCAGTTGGATTTTTCCTCCTTTTTTTTTTTTTTTTTTTTTTTGGTTTGGCTATTGAATAAGAAATTCTGGCTTTTAATCTGGAGTGCACATATTTTGCCTGAAAGCATTTTTTGGTGTGTCCTTCTAAACCCTCCAAACCAGTCCCTTTATATTTAAGCTGATTCAGGCACTGTAATATATTCTGACACTTCCTACAGTTTCAACTTCTCTGTGAACAATTTGATTTACAGCTTAATTCTTTGAGAACGTGTAACAGGTAAAGTAAGAATCACAGCCTTTTCAGAGCAGTTTCCAGAAGGCAAACACCTAATTGCTGAGTAGCAAAGGACAGCTGTGCATCTCTGCCACCTGACAAATCCTTTCACCCAAGAGTCCTTGGTCAAGTCAGTCCAGTCAGTGTACCTGAAAAATCCTTCTGGTCCTTTTGCCTTTTTTTGTTTTTGATCTTCTTCTGTATTGCATTTAGAGTTTATGGCTTTAGAAGGCATGAATAGCACTATTTCTTTTCTTCCACTAGGTATAAGTGCCATTTTCCCAGGTGCTCTGTAGTTGTCTCCATCAAGGAATGATTATTTAAAATCAACCCTGTTTTGGCTTCACAAGCTTACTTCACAAGCTCCTGTGTTCAAATGGAGGTTCCAATTCATTCTGGTTTTCACAAAACAGTGTGAAATATCTCTACAATCTATTACAATTAAGATAGCTGTGCCAAGGTTAGAATGAAGCTGCAAGTAGAGCTTTATTTAGGAGAAAAGAGGAACGGAAAAGAGAGGAGCTGAAATCAGCAGCAGTGAGGGGAAGTAATATGTGACTTTCACCACAAATGAGAGTGACAGACCACTTGGAGTGAATATGCCCACAGATTTATTGTGAAGAGGGGATTAATTTTTATACATGTGGGTTTGGAACAAATTATGCATGGTTTTGGTTTGTTGGTTTGGTTGTTTGTTGTCTGGGTTTTTTTCCCTGGAAAATGTGTGGGCCAAAAGGAGATATGTTTATATTGAACCTGGGCAAGCTAATTCCTTCTGTGATCTTTATTCTGGCCCAGTATTCAATTTACAGGAAAAAAGAAAAAAAAATCTCACTTTTATTCTGCTTTTCACATTTCCAGGATTTATGTAGGTCTCTTTGACAGGTCTACTGATTTTAAAATCAGTGACAGTCATGAATGCACAGTGATTTACTGGACTGAGTTATAAGGACCGATTTTAAAAGGAATTAAGGGAGCTGTTTACATGTTTATAAAAACCCCTCTTCTTTAGTGGCTTACAAAATTTATATAAAACATAACATAATAGGGAGCTGGAGCACCTCCCATATGAAGACAGGCTGAGAAAGTTGGGGCTATTCAGCCTGGAGAAGAGAAGGCTGCATGGAGAACTCATAGCAGACTTCCAATATATGAATGGGGCCTATAGGGATGCTGGGGAGGGACTCTTCATGAGGGACTGTAGTGATAGGGCAAGGGGTTAATGGGTTGGAACTTAAAGAGGGGAAGTTTGGATTGGATATAAGGAAGTTCTTTCCTGTAAGGGTGGTGAGGCCCTGGAATGGGTTGCCCAGGGAAGTTGTGAGTGCTCCATCCCTGGCAGTGTTTGAGGCCAGGCTGGATGGAGCCTTGGGTGGCATTGTTTAGTGTGAGGTGTCCCTGCCCATGGCAGGGGGTTGGAACTAGATGATCTTAAGGTCCTTTCCAACCCTAACTATTCTATGATTCTATATCAGCCTAATTGTACCTCTAAACTCATTTTCAGTCTTTAGAACCGAGTTATGAAATACCTGATTTGAAAACTGCAACAAGTTCCTAATTCAAGGAGCACAACAAAAATGTTATTAGTCTCATAAGATCTTTAAGTTTCATGAGAACTTTCTGCAACGTGAAATAACCACAAATTGGCTGTGAAAGAACTTGCAAAAGGATTTTCCTAACTAATTGTGATTGAAATTTAGTCTATGATTCTACGATTCTATGTTTCCCTCATACTTAATCATTGGCAGAAACCTGAGTGTCAGGATTCTGAATTCTATATATCTGTATTTTCTTTTTTCTCTTGTGCAGCTGGTTAACTAACTACTCTGAGAGGACTTAATTCAGTTATAATTATTGTATTTGCTGTCTGATGATGTCTCCTGTTTAAAAGAATAATGCAAATGAGATGTTCAAAATATAATTTCTCATTTTAATATATCATCATGCTTTGAAAACTCCAAATGGTTTTGGTTGTCTGTTACATAACAGTTTAATTATTTATATGTACTTTGGATTAGATTCTTCTGCTAGTAATTCTGTTGTACCTCTGAAAATAATGGAGATGCTTTAATGTTTTACTGTTTTACTGGTTTAACTGAGACAGGATTTGGCCTAACGGGTACACAGAGACACAAAGACTATGCTTAGGTTTATGCTAAATAAAAGCTGAAGTGCTTACAAATTATAAAATAGAAGTTAATAAAATTCTGGGCAATATATGGCATGGTATTATCTAATCCTTATTTTTTTGGAATTATTTTTTTACTTTATCAACAAAACTTATTGGGTCATATGGGCATTTCACAGTAATAGTGAAATGTTGCTGCCACTGAAATAAGCCCTTGTGAAATATTTACAGGTTTTTTTTAACTCCTGGTGTGTTGATTGTTTAGTTGTGTTCCATATAATCATAGAATAGAATCATAGACTAGTTAGGGTTGGAAACGACCTTAAGATCATCTAGTTCCAACTCCCCTGCTATGGGCAGCGATACTTCACCCTAGACCATGTTGCCCAAGACTCTTTCCAGCCTGACCTTGAACACTGCCAGGGATGGAGCATTCACAACTTCTCTGGGCAGTCTGTTCCAGTGCCTCACCACCCTCACAGTAAAGAACTTCCTCCTTATATCTAACCTGCACTTCCTCAGTTTAAGTTTGAACCCATTCCTCCTTGTCCTCTCACTACGGTCCCTCATGATGAGTCATAGAATCATAGAATCATAGAATAGTTAGGGTTGGAAAGGACCTTAAGATCATCTAGTTCCAACCCCCCTGCCAGGGGCAGGGACACCTCCCACTAAACCATGCCACCCAAGGCTATGTCCAACCCAGCCTTGAACACCACCAGCGATGGAGCATTCACAACTTCCCTGGGTAACACATTCCAGGGCCTCACCACCCTTACAGGAAAGAATTTCTTCCTCATACCCAGTCTAAACTTCCCCTGTTTAAGTTTGAACCCATTACCCCTTGTCCTATCACTACAGTTCCTCATGAAGAGTCCCTCCCTAGCATCCATGCAGGCCCCCTTCAGATACTGGAAGGATGCTATGAGGTCCCTCCCCAGCATTCCTATAGGCCGCCTTCAGATACTGGAAGGCTGCTATGAGGTCTCCACACAGCCTTCTCTTCTCCAGGCTCAACAGCCCCAACTTTCTCAGCCTGTCTTCATACGGGAGGTGCTCCAGTCCCCTGATCATCCTCGTGGTTCTCCTCTGGACTTGTTCCAACAGTTCCATGTCCTTTTTCTGTTGAGGACACCAGAACTGCACACAATACTCCAAGTGAGGTCTCACGAGAGCAGAGTAGAGGGGCAGGATCACCTCCCTCGACCTGCTGGTCACGCTCCTTTTGATGCAGCCCAGGATACGGTTGGCTTTCTGGGCTGCATGTGTACACTGCCGGCTCATGTTCATTTTCTCATCAACCAACACCCTCAAGTCCTTCTCCACAGGGCTGCTCTGAATTACTGCAAAAGCCACTGTCTTGAGGTCTGGAGAATTAATTAGCTCAGTAAATGCTATGTGCAACTTGGTGTGTTGATTCTTGACCTGCATGCATTTTGCACCACTTACCCCACCCAAAAAAAACCCTCTCACTAAATAAAAAAAAATAAAAAAGAAAAAATAGTGTTTTTTATGCTTATTTGTACACCGATTAGGGGTAAAAGCAGTATGCCTTTATTTTTAGATAAATACTTTCCCTTGTACCTGCAATGTAGTCTGTATTTGTGAGCCAGAGCGGTAAACCCTACAGCATAAGATACCTAACTTCACGGACTGGGAAGAATATCCATGGCTAAAACTGCCTTGCTGTATGAGTGGTGTGTAACCTGAGTTGGGCAAAGGACTGTAAAGGTGAAGAATAAAAAGTTAGGAAGAGCCAAAGTGATGCCTTTGGTGCAGATTCACAATTCACTGCCAAGGACATCAAATGTTTTTCTGTGGGGTTTTTTTCTGTGTTTTTTTTTATTTATTTATTTTTGTAAAGATTAATATATAAAAACATTGGGGCAGGAACCTGCTTTGGACTTCTCATCAAAATCATCATGTTTATAGGTTTCTTCTGTGTGATTCTGCCTTGAAATGGCTGTGACAGCGGGGGAGGACACCGGCGAGGAGTCTTGGCACAGCTGGAAAGGGACGTTACAGGAGCTAAGGGAACGGCAGCAGTGGCCGAGGAGCTCCAGGGAAGCTGCAGCTGCAGCGGGGAAACCCGGTGGGGCAGGCTCCTCTGCGGGCGGCAGCCGGGGGCGAGGCCCCGCGGGCGGGTAGCGGCCGCTGGAGGGGCGGCGCCCTCCGCGCGTTCGGGTACTGCCGCCCTCGGAGCCGTTTCGCCCCGCGGAGGCCTGCCTGGAGCCGCGTTGCCCCGGCGACTGGCTCGGCGGGGCTGGGGCGCCCCACCGCGGGGGCCGGCGCCGAGAGGGGCTGCCCCGGCCCCTGGTGCCGCTGCGCGCGGCCGGCGCTGCCGGGGAGGGCGGCTGGGGGGCTGCGTCGCGGGACGGGGGAGGGGAGCGTCGCTGCACCGCAGGGACGTCCCTCCTCCGGGCTGGGGAGGCAGAGGCGGCACCCGGGCACCGCGCCCTGCCCTGCCCCGTCGGTGAGGAGCGAGCCCCGCAGCCCGGGCGCTGCGCGGAGAGGCTCCGCCGTCCCCTCCCACGGTGCAGCCTGCCCCATCGCCCCCGCGGGCAGGGGTGGCCCTTGAAGAAGGGAAACTCGGCTCCAAACTGCCCCCCGCCGAGGTACCACCGGCTGCACCGGGCTCCGGCGCCGGCCCTGCTCCTTGCCCGCTCAGGGCGAGCCGAGAAAGTTTCCCGTCCGGAGACTCGGCGGGGGCGAGCGGCGGCCGCTGCCGCAGTGTGTGCGCTGAGGCGGGCGGCGGGCGCGCTCGGAGGGGCGCTGCGCGGTGCCTGTGCTGCCTCCTTCAGTGCTATGTGAGAGAGACTCGAGGAGAGCATCGCTTGCCGAAGGTTTTCGTTGTTACATGCATCCAATAATCATCTTCTCCAAAATGGATTTAAGTCAGAGCAATTTGTTTGGATACATAGAAGACCTGCAGGAACTAACTATTATAGAGAGGCCAGTTCGCAGGAGCCTGAAGGTACACACTTCAAAATACAGTGATGCTTTAAAATCCATTTGAAATTGTGTCTGATTTATTTATGCACGGCTAACTGAATAGGCAGTTTATTTTTTACAGCACCAGGATACTAAAAACTGTTTCCAGTCATTTTGGAATAAACAGTCTTGAATTCTATATAGCAGGGGCTTTATATTGTCAGTATAAGCAGGGAGAAAAATATACTTAGGTCTTTAGATTAATCTATATGTGACTTGTTTATACTTTAAGTGATAAGTAGTGATAGTGTCTGACATGGAACTGTACTTGTATTACATTCAATCTTTCCCTGGTGAAAGATTTATTTGATTGAATTTGAAATGTTGGCTAGAGATTTCAGGGATTAAATTCGAATTACTCATGGAACCGTCCCTGGATATGTTGGGAAGAAGGGGTTGTTTTAAGAAGATTAAAATGATGAAATAGTAAGGCATTGTAAACTCATAATTTCTATTTCATGCTTGACAGACACCAGAAGAAATAGAAAGATTGACAGTTGATGAAGAACTCAGTGATATTGAAAGGGCTGTTTATCTCCTCAGGTATTTCCTAAAATATTACTGTGAAACACTGCTGACCATCATGCTTCCATCCAGCTTTTTTAGTGCTTTACTCTTCACTCATTTTATTTTCTGTCTTTCAGTAGCAGTTCTATTTTACCTTTTGCTGGGTAAAACCTATAGGCAAGATAAAAATAGGTACTGTATTTTTCTTTTTTTTAAAATGCATAGAATAGATTAGCTATGTACATGTATAAACATTTCTGAGTTTCTGATATCGCCCTCACCAACACTGAGTTTTACTTCATCTTCTTTTCCTCTGCAGCTGATTTTGCAAGATTCCCTGGGCGTTAACATTAATAACACCAAACATTCAGTGATTTTCTATTCACTGTAAGATAATATTCACTCATGAACGGTTACCACAGGCTGATAATAGGGCTGTTTGAGCATACTGTATATGTCTGGGCTTTCAGAAGAGAAAACTTGAGAGATTAGTTTTGTAGTCCTTAGGAAATACTGTAGAAGATACTATATTAACACTTCCCTGTGTTCTGGTTTGTCATATTTTGTCTTCCTTCTCGTTCCTTAAAGTATTTATTTGCAGCTACTTACATCTGCAAGTTTAAAACAACTACATCTGACAGTTTAAAGATCTTTCAGCTACTATGTAAGTCATCTTTGAGAGTACAAATGTTCAAAGGGATTTTGCGTTGAATATGCATTTTTAAACAATACCTAGTAATTGGAGAACCAGCTGCAGCTCCCTTTCAGTTTGCTTATTCTGCTGGTTTAAATGCTCTTCTAGTTTATGCCTGTCATCAATGTTCAGAGTAGATATTCCCAGTGCCTTAATTTTCTCTTTTGGGGGCACGTGGCATTATTTTTAGGTAAGCATTGATGCTACTTTTGATACTGAGTTTTGGCGGGGTGTTTTTTGTTATTGTTTGTTTGGTTTTTTTAATGTTGAACTTTAATAAATAGTGATTTTTAAAGCCTGGTTTGCTAATAGTTCCTGTAATGAAAGCAGTCTGTTGACTCTAGGAAAATACAGAGGCAATAGTTTTCATGGGGTGCATATAATTGCAAAGGATGTGTATTGGTTTTGGTTTTTACCTCACAGCAATCAGCCCAGTTGACTTCCCCTGTGTGGCAGCAAATTTCTTTGCTGTTTTCCTAATTAAAGATCGTGTTTCTAGCAATATGTCTTTACTGGATCATTGCCTTATTAAAGGGTAAAAGGTCCCACTTCATATCTTTATCTTACTAATTGCTTTTCAACCTGGCCTTGATCTGCTCCTGACATCTTCATCTGCTTTCTCTCTACTTGAGCAGCTGTTCTGGAAACATTATTTTCCTTGTGGTGAAATTTTCACTTTTGCCTCTGCATTGTCCTCATTGCTGAAAGGTAGCTTCAACTCTGCTTGATAAGCTTTTCGTAAGGCAATCACTTGCTGTGATTGTCCGGGTGTGTAAATACAATAATCCAGTGGAAGCTTTTGCTGTTCAGTACATACTGCCTTCCCTGTACTGAGCGAAGTAGAAGCAGAGTTGAAAAGCTGCCTGTAACACAGGCAGTATCCTTTATGTGATGTACAAAGGTATGTATTTTTGGCTTGTCTGGCATTTTTAAATCTATTATAATAAAATAACTCTGCCTGTTCCTGTTTGACAGTAATGTCAGTCTGGTCTCTTCATGCCTCATTTTCTCACACAGATGAATTATTTGCTGTCCTTTAGGTTGTCCCTGATGTGGGACTTTCCTTGATGTTATCCAGAAGCACACTGCCTTTTCTGAATGTCCCACTATAAAAATTGCTTACATGAGATTGAAATGAATTGTTAATTATGTTGGTGTTGTGCTCCATTTGGAAAGGATGATGCTACCTCCATATAATTAAATAATATGCAAGAGCAATAATAGAAAGCAAATCTCACACCTTAAATATCTACAAATAGTATCAAAATACTTAATGTTGTGTCACATTGTCTTTTAAATTGTGATTTATGTAACCCTAACCTGCAAGTTGGTGATTTTTAATTTACTGAGGAGGATGTCTTTAGTGTTGCTTGTACAGTACAGTGGAGCTGACTGAGTGAAATCTTAGTATGATACAGCAAAGCTAATGTTTACTAATTATTTTCTATGAAAGTCCATGAACAGTCCTCATATTTTAATGGCTTTGCTTCTGAAGAAAAAAGCTCAACCAGTTTCTTCTCTTTTTGCATTCTCCTGTCCCTCCAAAACCTGTCCCAAATTTCTCCTCCGCACCGTTGAACTTGGATACATATATGCAGAGTTGTTGCATGTTTAGTAGATATTTGGCTTTTCTAGAGTTACGCTTCTGAAGGCTTTTACTGTTGTATTCTGAAAACAGCTACATTGACATCCTAGTGGGAGAGAATAGTACAGCCTTTTATTGTCTGAGGCTTTTGGTGCCTGAATAGTGTGTGTGTGGGGTTTGTTTGTTTTGAGTGTATGCTTTTTGTTTGGTTGGTTGTTTTTTGTTATTATCCCCTGATTCTTGCCATACAGTGTATATGAGAATGTATCCATTTTCCACTTGGTTTCATCAGTTAGTTCTTTTTTCACCTCTTGTGTTACTTCTTGTTTGTCAGTAATACTATGGAGTTTTTTGGCATGCTCCTTTACTACTTGATACTGCAAAAAGTTACTTGCTTTGCTCATCTAGTATACATTGGTATCCAAGTAATGATTATTTTGTATTTCCAAAATGTTTTGTCTGTCTGTATCTAGCCAGGATGTTTTGTCATAGATATTTGTAAGTTTCTGTTCACTGTCTTTTCTTATGCATGACATAAATCCCCATCTATAAATGTTCTTAGCACATGGCGAGTACATTCACACATTAATCATGTTTGAGATCTCATTTTCATGGGGATGTGGCTTCATTTTAATTGGTTGTCTATTGTGAGACCTCACTTGGAGTATTGTGTGCAGTTCTGGTGTCCTCAACAGAAAAAGGACATGGAACTGTTGGAACAAGTCCAAAGGAGGGCCATGAGGATGATCAGGGGACTGGAGCACCTCCCATATGAAGATAGGCTGAGAAAGTTGGGGCTGTTCAGCCTGGAGAAGAGACGGCTGCATGGAGACCTCATAGCAGCCTTCCAGTATCTGAAGCGGGCCTATAGGGATGCTGGGGAGGGACTCTTCATGAGGGACTGTAGTGAGAAGACAAGGGGTAATGGGTTCAAACTTAAACAGGGGAAGTTTAGATTGGATATGAGGAAGAAATTCTTTCCTGTAAGGGTGGTGAGGCCCTGGAATGGGTTGCCCAAGGAAGTTGTGAATGCTCCGTCGCTGGCCGTGTTCAAGGCTGGATTAGACAGAGCCTTGGGTGGCATGGTTTAGTGTGAGGGCATGGTTTAGTGTGAGGTGTCCCTGCCCCTGGCAGGGGGGTTGGAACTAGATGATCTTAAGGTCCTTTCCAACCCTAACTATTCTATGATTCTATGATTGTTAACTGTCATAGTTTGGTTTTACATTCTAAAGTGCTAATTGTAACTTTGATAATCCTAACAACTCTCTCTCTCCCCCTGACCTTATTCTTGGGGGATGACTTTGCTTTCAGTCTCCCCCGTTCTGCCAGTACTATTCTTCAGGTAACTATGCAGTAAGGTAGATTGACAAGATGATCTAGCTGAAGCTGATAATTTTTAGTCATATTAGTTTTCATCTAAATCAACTCCTTGATTTGGCTCATCATGTGAATATGGAAACAGTTGTACAAGCAAACAGAAGGGGACTTGGTAGCTCTCCTGATGGCCAGAGTCACTTTAATATGATGTAAGCATGGGTGAACTTCAGCTTTAGATCATTGTTGCTCGGAGTGCGTAGTTTTAATTAGATAGTGTTGTGCAATTAGACTAAACAAGTTCTAATTTAATAAGAATGTGGTAGCAAATTGGGTCATCATTTATTGTAATCTCAATTAACCTTGATTCTGGTTGAGGAACTGGGCTTCCTTAGACCAGGTTGTCAGGGGTGTTTGTGAACTTCCCATTGAAATCAAATGGCTTTAGGCACTTAAAGCGCAAGAGACGTCTGAGTGTCTAGGATCTATGTTTTTGAGCTTCAGCCTGAGTGCTTGGTGGTTACTGGAGGATCTGCCTGGAATCACCAAGGAGCTGTATTCTTACTGCGTTTTGCATGTTGCTGGTGCAGCAAAGAACAAGGAGAGAAAAATGGCTTTGTGCATCTCAGCCATGTCAATGTTAAAATTGATGGCTTATCATAAAGCCATCAGCAGATTAGGACAAGCTGCCAAACTCTACCGAAGCAACGGAATAGTTTGCATTCCCCTTTGGGATGTTGTGACCTCTACTGGCACAGTGGCAATAAGCAGCTCAGGGACAGTAATTTTTATTCCTGCTATGAACTTCTGCCTGTAGTCTTTATTTTGATGTTAGCTGACATTTGATTGATGTCACTACTGATTTTTACTAGTCTTACTGCAGCTTGCCCTTTTGTGGAACACAGCCAATAGCAAAATATTCTTTGCCTGATGTGAACCTGTTTTGAATACAAGGATGCTTACTAACATGCACACTACAAGAACGTTTAGTTTTCTGAGGACTTTTCTGATAGATTTCCCTAGGGTTTTTACATTGTTCTGTATACTTCATTAATTTGTATTCAGCTACTTTTTGTTTGTTTGTGCCTGCTTAGTGTTAAAGCTTCCAGGCCTTGACATTTCTGTCATACTCAACTCATTACTACCCCATTATTTTATCAAGGTGGAAGACTGGATTATTCACCCTTTTGGGAAGACACTGTACTTTAGTTTTGCAATGGTCCTATCTCTCAGCTTACAAAACACCACAGTCCCCCTCCAAAAGAGTTTTTGAAGACACAATAGATATTTTATCTAGATTAGACAGAATTCAATGCCTATAAACTTAGCATGTCTTTAAACAAAAACAAAACAAAACCCCAAGGAGTTGTGCTTTTGTAGTCATTCTTGATTAGTTAGAGTGTTCTCAAATTCTAAGCACCTCTTCATAGTGTATGTTGTTAATTGTGTCAATTCCACTACTGTTTAAAAGATTAACTTTTTTTCTTCCAGTTTTTAGGCTTCATCATGTTAGTCTTGGAGATTTTCCTTATAAGTGCAGGCATCTCACCTTTGGATTTAAATGAAAGCTTTCTTTTAAATGTAGCTCTTGAGCTGATCTTCTAGTATGCATATTGTGGCATTTTTTTTTGTGCTACGTAATCATGAGAACTGGATAGTCTATTCCATTTATAGCACTTCTGAATTTATGGTACTGATGCATATACATAGGCTAGGCGCATTGGAAAGCAATTCTTCTGACTATACTGGCAAGCTGTAAATATTAACATAAAACATATTTGTTCAGTTGCTTCTCCTCCCCCCCGTCTTATTTTGTAAACTACAAGTTGAGTTTTATAAAAGTTGCATTCGTGATTCATATAGTTGAATGGTTAAGTTAGTTGCCTTGCTGTTATGCAAATAAATTCATGTATATGGAATTGATTCTTTCACCTTAATGTGAAAAGTGTACCTGTAGTTGTCTGAAATTACACTAAGTCACACTATTTTTTTTTCCCCCACATACATTAAAATTTAGACTTGTTCAAATACTTGTATTGATCATATTTGCTGAGTTGGAATGATAGCTGAGGAACCAGCAGAAAGATGGCAGTGCCAGTCCTCTCACCCTTCCAGTGTTAGTGCAGCTTTTGCCCATGTGCCTGCACAGCACATTGGGGAATTTATCTGATGGAAACCCTGAAAATAATGGTTAGTTCTAAAACAGATCAACTATGTGATACAGGACTTTGTGCACCTGAAAGACTTGTACCAGCACAATGGGATTGGGTAGCAGCATGGGAACTGTGCTCGGGAGTGGGTGAAATGGCTTTGAGCCTTAGCACTGTGTTTGGCTGGCTGACTGTGTTCATGGAGCTAAGGTTTCCTGATGTATCATTTCACACTAAGGTTAAGCTGAATGAAGCTGTTCCTATAACAGGAAGAGTACCTCTTCTTTCCTTTCCTTATGTGACTGCATGTTACTGGTAAGTTATGTGTGCCAGCAGTAGTCCTATAGCAATCATGCATGCTCAGTCAGGTTAGGAACTAATGCTAGTTTTAACAAATCAGGTACTCGCTTCCAACAGAATGTGCAACTGCATGACTGCTCATGCTACTGTAAGTGTGAGGGTGAGCAGAGAAGTCACAGCTGGTAGATTGCTCTCTCATCAATCACAGAACAGATTTAGTGCAGGTTACTCTAATCTGGAATCTATACTTTGTATCTGTGAATTCAAGTACTGGTTGAAATGACCAGAAAGTATAAAGTATCTACTGTAGTGTACTTAATGAGCCCTTTGACATGAAATGAATTTCCTGAAGTCTTATGTGTGAACTGCAGTGGGTGAGATCAGTAGTAGCTCTTCCTTACGCATTGTCAAATTCTCCTCTGGAGTTGTAAAGTATGTTTCAGAGCATCTTTGGGTATGACATAATAAGGAGAAGCTAGGTAGCTGTGTGGATGCCTTTCTTAATAGTAAACAGAGTTGAAAGAACCTTGGGTTTTCTTAACTTCTAAAAATTGTTCTGTTGCCCTGAGAAAAATTTATCATGCTTTCCTAGAAAAGGTCTACATAGGAATATCCAGCTAAATATTTTCTTTCTATATCACAAATCTCATACAGCATGTTGCCCAGCAGGAGACTGAGTTTGTTTTGGTTTTGTTTAGAGGATCATAGGCATTTAATAAATAACTTCAACAGCTGCACAGTTCATTTTGAGATGGCACATAATTAATGTGTAAGTATAATAATTTTCCTTTGTGTCACCTTCCTTAGAGATTTCCAAGTGTTTATAACAATATTTAGCCCCTGTAAGGAGTGTTTATTCTCATGCTTGCTCAATATTACTAGTTTAGGTTTGTATACTTTGCTTGATTTGGCAAGAGGAAGTAGTATTGTGCTAGTTTACATCAGAACCTAGAGATACATCTCTAGTAGATATAGTAGATCTAGTAGAGATACTGTAGAGATACAGTGAAAACTGCAGGAGGATGTAGATGTGAAAATGTAATGATTTGTGCTAGGATATATCAAGGGTGCAAACTCCTCACAGAGGTAGGTCAAGCGGTTGGTTTATGGCAACACAATAAAGTGCTCTGAGAGCGCTTGTGCGTGATTGTGCCATGTACTACAATGTTAGTGGCTAAAACAAGTATCTAACAGATTTTCTTGCAAATTCCTTCAGGTGTTTTGAGGACTACATTGTAAGCTTTTGGAGCCCTTCAGATGTTGTGGTGTGATGCTTCCATGGTTCTGCACTCTGACTCTGCTTCATTTGTTTCTGACAGAGAGAAGCAGCAGCAGTTAGTACTGGTCCAGCGACTCCTCCCCTAAAAGCAGTAGTAAACATTTCAGTTTTGTGACTATCACAATAGTAGCATGCACCATTACCTGTCCCAAATATCTGAGTACTCTGAGACTCTTCAGAAGAAAGATTCTTAGTGCTGATACACCGCATATCTTTACATTCAGAGCTGTGGAGATTCCTCTGAATCTCCATAAAGTGAGGCAGATAACACTGTTATGCATTGATTCACATTGCTGCACTTTGTAAACTTCGTGTGAAGGGGAGCTGTTTCACTGTGATGAAATTCTGATCATAATTTAAGGACTTCAGGGACTAAGACTGCAGGCTTGGCCTGTGCCTCAGCTGATAGGCTATGATGGGAATAATTTGTAATGAGACACAAAATAGCTTCATTGAGATTCAAAATTAATCCTGTTCTTTGGGGTATAGAATTGTAGAATCAGACAGGTTGGAAAGGACCTTTAAGATCGTCAAGTCCTACCTTTACCCCAGGACTGCCAAGTCCACCACTAAACCATGTCACTGAGGGCTTCATCCGCACTTTTTTTGAGCACTTCCAGGGATGATGATTCCACCACTTCCCTGGGCAGCCGGTTCCAGTGCCTGATCACACTTTTAGTGAAAAAGTTTTTCCCTAATATCCAATCGAAACCTCCCCTGGCTCAACTTGAGGCTGTTGCCTCTTGTCCTATCACTTGTTATTACTTGGGAGAAGAGACCAACCTCCACATCACTACAACCTCCTTTCCGGTAGCTGTAGAGAGCGGCAAGGTCCCCTTGTCTTCTCCAGATTGCACAACTCCAGTTCCGTCAGCCACTCTTCATGAGACTTGTGCTCCGGACCCTTCATCAGCTTTGTTGCTCTTCTCTGGTCCCGCTCCAGCACCTCAGTGTCTCTCCTGTAGTGAGGGGCCCAGAACTGAACACAGTATTTGAGGTGCAGCCTCACCAGTGCTGAGTACAGGGGGATGATTGCTGCCCTGGCCCTGCTGGCCACAGTGTTTCTCACACAAGCCAGGATGCTGTTGGCCTTCTTGGCTGCCTGGGCACAGGCTGGCTTATGTTCAGTGGCTGTCAATCAGCACCCTCGGGTCCTTTTCTGGCAGGCAGCTTTCCAGCCACTCTTCCCCAAGCTTGCAGCATTTCATGGGGCTGCTGTGGCTCAAGAGCAGGACCTGGCACTTTGTCTTGTTGAACCTCATACCATTGGCCACAGCCCATTGATCCAGCCTGTCCAGATCCCTCTGCAGAGCCTTCCTACTTGTAGTACTGTTTTATTTAGCTATATTAGAGTTAATTTTAGTGGTATTAACTTTTTCATCTTTGTTCCACCAGCTGGTAGTCTAAATGAAATGCTGTGGTAAAGTTACACTAGATCTTTGTCAAGCCTCAAAGCCCTAAGATTTATGTCATAGGAAAGAAAGCAGAGTTGTTTAATTTCATTTTTTACATCAGAAAACAGAATTGGAATGTAGACAGTTCTTGAGACTAAGCAATTCAAGGAGGTCTCTATCATTCATTGAGAATTTCTCCTACTTTGGTAGGAGTGTCTTATTTAATCTTTCAGGGGCAGCTTGTTTTATAAGAAAAGTTCTCTTTTGGTCTTGAAGACAACCTACAAAGGAAAGTAGAAGTGATTTCTATACTGAGAATTTCTATTCACATAGTCTGGCAAAGCCCATATTACAGCTAAAGAACCAACTCTAAAATCATATACAATTACAGGACTTAGTGCCTGAGAAAGAAGTCACTTCAGATTCCAAAACTGATGCCACGAGTAGCATCTCTAGCTAAAGACAGTTATGTCCTCAAGGGAAGATTTTTAAAGATAGGCCAGTCATGCAAAAGTAGTGAGAATCTTTTCATTTGAAGGTGACAGTGATGGGAGTGCTATGTAGCTGAGTTCTTGAAACTCACACTTTGAGAAATAACATGTCACTGGCATTCTTGCGTCTTGATTCCAGTGTATAATTACCTTCCTAGAACAGGTTGTGTATGGGTCTTTACAGTCTGTAAATAACAGTATCCTTTGCAGGATTTGAAAATAAGTGTTCTCTAACTCTTAGCTTCTTTTGCATTCAGGCATGTTTCTGTGTGTTTGTTTTTGCAAAGCATTGCCATATGAGGGGTTAAGGATGTTAAGGAATGAAAATATGAGCCTCTGGATATGTCCCTTCCTACCTTGGTAGCTGTTGTTTCAGTAGCAGTTTTGTTTATTCCATGTTGCGTGACTGTGGGTTCTGAGAATGTGTACAGCTCTCATGTGCAGATTAGCTGAGTCATTCCTTGTCAGTTGTACTGATTCATAGCAGAACCAAGGGGAATTGCTGTGCTTTACTGAACTTGTCAACTATTGTTGGAAATGTCTTACCCATCTACCCCTTAATTACTAATGGATTTTAGATACCTACCCCTTTCCTGACAGATTCTACAGATAGACATTACTACTTAGTCATTGTATAATTCCAGAATTACACACCATTTGTTTACAGAAACATACTACAGTGTGTTTTTAGTCCTGGTGTTTCTCAGTCATTCCTGCTTTCCTGTTCTTCCACTCCTTAATTTACTATAGTTTAAGAAAGTCAGGCTCGGGTTCAGTGTAAGCAGGAATAGACGAACTGACGTGAATGGAATCGCATCATTTTGAGTATATGAATCCAAGCTGAGTATAGTATAGGGGTCTTGTTTTACTGAGTTTATCTGCTTAGTGTAGCTGTGGAGGTATTTGAAGGGCTTAAGGCTTTTTCTTAAAAACTTATCTTTTCTGTAGGAATATATAAATAAAGGTAACCAGCATCACCAATTCAAAATAATGTTTAATGATGAATCAAAACCAAAACCTCAGAGAGCATAGTTTTACATTCCTTCTAATGGGAAAGAAAAAAGCCATTTATCCATTCTTCTTGTCTTTATTTATTTTTCAATAATCATCAAGTTTAAGAGAATTCTTCTGTCTTTGCTGATGGCTCAATACAGATCAATACAGGCATTTTTCTCGTAGGTTTTTAAAGTTGAATCTTCCACTTGATTGTAGGACTAAAAATTGGATTTATTTTTTTTAATTTCCCCAGTGTATCTTAAATCAGAATGATGTAATTTATTTTATTTTGTTAAAAAAGCGATGCACTATAAGTAAAATTGCAGGAGTTGCCAGAGGATTTTCTGTGGCAGTCTGGGAGCATGAGGAAGGGTATAAGCAGAAAGTCTTGGAGCCCCTGTTTTTTTGCTTATGAAAATAGCTTTGTGTACAAACTGCCAATTACATCCCTAGTAAAAAGTCCACATTTCTTGAAGTGAATAGAGTGAATTAACTTTGGAAGTAATCACCTTTCCCATCCAATGGCTATTCTTGAACAACAAAGAACAATATTAAGCACCGGAGCCATCATTTTATGCTAAGATTAATTAAAGTTGTTCAAAGCTCCAATGTATTTCTCTTTACCAGTTGGAGAAGAGCAAGGAAGTTGGAGTCAAGCTGGGTCGAAGCATTGATAACTCAATTGATATAAACAGAGCTGCACAGTAGAAGTACTGTTGCACTCAGTACTGCCATTGCATTTTGCTTGCAAAGGGTTGTGTCTGCAAAATGGGATGATTTACTGTTTACTTGTGTTGCATGAGAAGTGCAGCTCATCAGCTTGTGGTCTGACTTTCTAAAGCAGATTATACTTGTTTTATTTTTTCTCTGCCCTCTGTCACCAAGAGTGTCTTGAGGAGGATAAACTAGGGACAGCAAGGAAGTGCTTTAAAAATGCCAACTATGTTTTTGTTGTAAATAGGAATCGATTGTATTATCTCTGACAGAATAAACATATGTAAAAGAGAAATGTGAAGGGCATCTGCTTAAATATTTGTATTTACATGGTAATACTACTTACATTGTTAGGTAGACCTGGAGATAAAAATGCTGGCTTTAAAGGGAGAAACAGAAAAGATGCCATTTTCATTGCTGAAATTGTAACTGAGCTTTTTGAGGAGGAGGATTTATGTCCATATTAAATAGAAAACATGAGTCACTGCCTCATTGCTGCTTGCACCAAAATTCTTCTGTTATAAACAGTTAATCTTCTTTCTGTAATTTCTTTTAAAAGCTCTGGGTTAGGACACCTATTTCTCTGCCTTTTTGGGAGCTAGGAGTTATTTAGGTGATGGTCTTGAAGGCAAGATTTAATTTTATTTTTGCTTTTTACAAATGCACCAAGTGATAACCACTGAATCAATGGAGAAAAGAATGAATGCTACTTAAAATTAAACTACTTCTTTAGTACAGGTTTTAGCCCAAGAGTATGTCTGTTTCCTCTGATTTTTATCACCATGTAGGTATATTTTAAGGGCTACCTGTAACTTCTTTTGAACCTTGCATGCCTTTGTATTACATACAAAGAAAATACTTGCACCATGAGTTTGTAATAGATGATTAGGTGCATACTGGTATGGAAAAATCAACTCTTAAGGGCAGATAAACGTATTTGTGCTTTGATCACTTAAACTGTCCCACGTATTTGAGAATGATGTGTTACAGAGCAGATAAAGCACTAAAATTAAGACGCAGATCTTAGTTTCTTACTTATTTATTGCCAATTCTGAAGGTTTTAAAAACCTTTCCAGTGCCTCAGCTTACATTTTTACTAAATTAAGATGCCTTTTTTTTTTCTTTTAATGAAAAGCTGGAAAACGACTGTTTCTGGATCTGTTGTGTATAATGCCCCATTCCTGCAAGACCCATGAGTTGAAGAAAAGTCTAAGTAGATTTTAGCACTTAATAGTTCATTTGAGGTGCTCATGACTCACTACGTGCTTTTTGGTGAAGGATGCAAGTACTAAGTGTATTTTCATAGAATCATAGAATAGTCAGGGCTGGAAAGGACCTTAAGATCGTCTAGTTTCAACCCCCCTGCCACGGGCAGGGACACCTCACACTAAACCATGCCACCCAAGGCTATGTCCAACCCAGCCTTGAACACCACCAGCGATGGGGCATTCACAACTTCCCTGGGCAACCCATTCCAGTGCCTCACCACCCTTACAGAAAAGAATTTCTTCCTCATATCCAATCTAAAATTCCCCTGTTTAAGTTTGAACCTGTTACCCCTTGTCCTATCACTACAGTTCCTCATGAAGAGTCCCTCCTCAGCATCCCTATAGGCCCCCTTCAGATACTGGTAGGATGCTATGAGGTCTCCACACAGCCTTCTCTTCTCCAGGCTCAACAGCCCCAACTTTCTCATCCTCTCTTCATATGGGAGGTGCTCCAGTCCCCTGATCATCCTCGTCGCCCTCCTTTGGACTTGTTCGAACAGTTCCATGTCCTTTTTCTGTTGAGGACACCAGAACTGCACACAATACTCCAAGTGAGGTCTCACGAGAGCAGAGTAGAGGGGCAGGATCACCCCACTCGACCTGCTGGTCACGCTTCTTTTGATGCAGCCCAGGATACGGTTGGCTTTCTGAGCTGCGAGCACACTCTGCCGGCTCATGTTCATTTTTTCATTGACCAACAGCCCCATGTCCTTCTCCGCAGGGCTGCTCTGAATCTCTTCTCTGCCCAACCTGTAGCTGTGCCTGGGATTGCTCCCACCCAGGTGGAGGACCTTGCACTTGTCATGGTTAAACTTCATCAGGTTGGCCTCAGCCCACCTCACAAGCGTGTCAAGGTCCCTCTGGGTGGCATTCCTTCCCTCTAACTTATCAAACGAACCACAAAGCTTGGTGTCATCAGCAAACTCACTGAGGGCACACTCAATCCCACTGTCCTTGTCACCGACAAACATGTTGAAAAAGACCGGTCCCAACACCGATCCCTGAGGGACACCACTCGTTACTGGTCTCCAGTTGGACATTGAGACATTGAGCACAACTCTTTGCATGCAGCCATCCAGCCAGTTCTTTATCCACCGAGTGCTCCACCTATCAAATTGATGTCTCTCCAATTTAGAGACAAGGATGTCATGTGAGACAGTGTCAAACGCTTTGCACAAGTGCAGGTAGATGACATCAACTGCTCTACCCCTGTCCATCAGTTCCATAGCCCCATCATAGAAGGCCACCAGATTGGTCAGGCAGGATTTCCCCTTAGTGAAGCCATGCTGGCTGTCACCAAGCACCTTGTTGTTTTTCATGTGCCTCAGCATGCCTTCCAGGAGAATCCGCTCCAAGGTGTTGCCAGGCACAGAGGTGAGGCTGACTGGTCTGTAGTTCCCCAGCTCATCCATTTTCCCCTTCTTGAAAATGGGGGTTATATTTCCCTTTTTCCAGTCATTGGGAACTTCACCTGATGCCAGGATTTTTCATATATGATGGACAGTGGCTTAGCAACTTCATTTGCCAGCTCCTTCAGGACCCGCGGATGGATTTCATCAGGTCCCATGGACTTGTATACATTCATGTTCCTAAGATGGTCTCAAACCAGATCCTCTCCTACAGTGGGCCCAGGGTCTTCATTCTCACTGTCCCTGCATCTGCCTTCCAAGACTTGGGTGGTGTGGTCAGAGCATTTTCTGGTGAAGACTGAGGAAAGAAGTCATTAAGAACCTCAGCCTTCTCCAAATCCAGGGTAGCCAGTTCTCCCAATAGGTTCTGGAGAGGGCCCACATTGTCCTTAGTATGTCTTTTATTTGCAGTGTACCTGTAGAATCCCTTCCTGTTATCCTTAACATCCCTAGCCAAGTTTAATTCTAAGTGGGCCTTAGCTTTCCTAACCTGGTCCCTAGCTTCCCGGACAACATCCCTGTATTCTTCCCAGGCCGCCTGTCCTTGCTTCCACCTTTTATAAGCCTCTTTTTTCCTTTGAATTTTCCTCAACAGCTCCTTATCCATCCAAGGAGGTCTCCTGGCCCTCCTGCAGCACTTCCTCCTAATAGGGATGTATCACTCCTGAGCTTGCAGCAGGTGGTCCTTGAATATCAACCAATAATCTTGGGTCCCCCTGCCCCCTAGGGCTATATCCCATGGAATCTTACTGAGCAGGTTCCTGAAGAGGCCAAAGTCTGCTCTCTTGAAGTCCAGGGCAGTGAGCTTGCTGCACGCTCTTCTCACTGTCCTGAGGATCTCAAATTCGACCATCTCATGATCGCTGCAATCAAGGCTGCCCTGGAGCGTCACATTTCCAACCAGCCCTTCCCTGTTGGTGAGGACGAGGTCCAGCATGGCACCTCTCCTTGGTCAGCTCCTCTATTACTTGCAGGCGGAAGCTGTCTTCCACACAATCGAGAAACCTCCTGGATTGCTTATGTGGGGCCATACCTTCCCTCCAACAGATATCAGAGTCGTTGAAGTCCCCCATGAGAACGAGGACGTGAGGCTATTCCTCTCTGTCTATAGAGCGCTTCATCCTCCGAGTCCCCTTGATCTGGCGGTCTGTAACAGATCCTCACAATAATGTCTCCCATCGCTGTTCTCCCTTTAACCCTTACCCACAAGCTCTCTGTTGACTGCTCACCTGTTCCTAAACAGTGTTCCATACTCTCCTGCCTATCCCTAACATATTTAGCAACTCCCCCTCCCTGCCTATCATGCCTGTCTTTCCTAAAGAGCCTGTAATCTTCCATTCCAACACACCAGTCATAGGAGCCATCCCACCATGTTTGTGTGATGCCTATGGTATCATACGCCTGTAGACGCGCGCACATCTCTAATTCCTCTTGTTTGTTCCCCATGCTACGGGCATTTGTATAGAGGTATCTTAGCCGAGTGCCAATTGAAGCTGGCTCATTGGCTGGAGCGGCTGGAATATCTCTACATTTCTCTGAATGTTTACTATAGGTGCTGGCCAGTGATTGGGTGTGTTGGGATGGAATGATGCCCCCCTCCCCCAACACATCTAGTTTAAAGCATCCTTGACCAAGTCTGGCAAGCCTCCTCCCAAATCCACTCTTCCTTTTCTTTGTCAGACCAGCTCCACCGGCCCCCAGTAGACCTGGCCTACTAAATTGAGTCCCATGTTCAAGGTACCCAAACCCCTGACTATAGCACCACCCTTCTAACCATTTATTAACCTGGCCAATCCTCCTAGCCTTTTTAAGGTCCTGCCCTGTATCCTGGAGAATTGAGGAAAAGACAATCTGAGCTCCAGAGCCCCTAACCACCTCTCCCAGACCTCTGTAGCCCTTCTTTATGTTCTCCAGGCTAGTGCTATCTGTATCAGTAGCACCCACGTGGATCACTAGAAGTGGGTGATAGTGGGACCGACTAGAGCAGGCAGCCTCTCTGCAACATCCTTGATCTGAGCCCCTGGTAGGCAACACACCTCCCTTGAGCCTGGGTCAGGCCAACAGATGGGTGCCTCTGTTCTTTTCAGACTAGAGTCCCCTACTACTACAGCACGATGCTTTTTTCTGGAAGCACCAGTAGTGATCTTCTTTACCAGTATATCAGCTAGTTGTTCCCGGTGGGAGTGTGGTTCCTCATCAGCCTCTGCAGGACAGCAAAGCGGTTCTGGGTGGGGACAACAGATTTAGGAGGAAGCCCCTTGCTTTTAATTGTCCTCTTCCTCCTTTTTTTTTGTTGTTTTTTTCTGTTACTGTTTCCCAGCTTCCTGGGTTAGCGGCCTCCTTTCCCACATGAGCGACAGTGGACGCTTGAGGCCCCTGCACAGTCTGGTCCTGGAGCAAGCCGTGCTGCTTCCTCTCAGCTTCCCTGACACCTTTCAGCCTAGTAACAGCGTCCCACAGCTCAGCCACCTGCGGCAGGAGGACCTCCACCAGGGAGCACAGGGTGCAGCCCTGCCCATATTTGTTCTGTAGCTCCTGCTTTTTGAGATTAACATACAGATGATTGATTTTATTTTTCCCCAAATGCTATTCCTTCCCTTGCAAGTGTATGCAGCTTATTTTCCTTTTCTTTGCTTTCATCCCTATAACTGAGGGTTTACGTCAAAATCATTATCCTTTCCTGGAAGAGGCTCTACACTGAATATCAGCTGAGATGGTTTGTGACACCTGTAAAGACTGTTGTCCGTGTGATACTTGTACAGAACTTTGGGGTTCTGGCTGCACTGCAGTAACATCGATATTCTAAGCACTGTGTGCTGTTTTTAAGGTAAATTATAGCAGTAGATATCCATTCGAATGGATGCCATGTCAGATAGCTAATAAAAGTAGCATTAATACATTTTGATAATATTTCGCAATTAGTTTAAACTGAAAATTTACTGTCCCACAACTTTTAGTAATCAGTTAATTCTGTTCATTTGCAGTAACAAACAAAATGATGTGGAACTGAGGGGAAGTGATGTGCAAATGGTGTCATACCAGTAATTGCCTTTTACTGTATTTTTTTCTTTTTTCCATGTTACTTTTGTTTGCTAGAAGGATATTGATACTAACATAAACAGAAAAACCAGATAATCCGGTGGTTAACACTGGTGTGCTATGAAGGATCTATGCAGTGGAACATATTTGACACACATTCAAAGGAAAGAGATATTATTTTCTTCCAGAGATGATCTGAACTAATTTTAGTAAATGTGGGTGGATTGACTGGTAAATGCTTTATTTATTCTTTCCATTGCAGAATGTCAAAGTCTTTGGGGGATAATTATACCATTAGAAATAACTGAAAATATGAGTATGTAAGTTAAAAAATAGTCTAACAAAAAGCTATTTAAGATCATTGTAGTTATTTGGAAGTTGGGGAACATTATTGGGGTTATAATTACCTAAGCCTAGTTGGGTAGGTTGGAAGATTCTGGTGGTGCACTCATAATGGTTTTAACAGAAATGTAAATATGAACAAATTATCTGAATATATAATACTAATTTTTATCTACTATTTGAAATTATTCTGCCAGAGAACTGGAAATTTGCAAGACTTGTGTCATCATTTCAATTTGTTTATTATGTTAATTGCATTATCTGGTTTGATTATCTGTTCATTCCAAGCTGTATGCTGTCAGTGAAACAAATTTCACATATTTCTGAGAGACATGACTCTGACTCTTTCCTCATTTTATTTAAGTAGCTGAATTTCATCCTACTTCCCAAAGTGAACATGAATCAAGTAAAAGACTTTTTTGTTTGACAGAAAGTGAATCAGCAACAGCTTGAAGTTGAGGTAATTTTTAGTTATTTGCATGTTTATCTCGAAAAGCTGCCTTTGATCTATGGTTGCTTCTGACAGATGCAAAAGCAACACTGCAGTTAGTTCTTTGAGATTTTATTGCAGATGCATGTAACTGCATCAGTTTGAAGTAATGTCCAATACTACTTAAAAACCATAGAATCATAGAATAGTCAAGGTTGGAAAGGACCTTAAGATCATCTAGTTCCAACTCCCCTGCCAGGGGTAGGGACACCTCCCAATAAACCATGCCACCCAAGGCTATGTTCAACCCAGCCTTGAACACCGCCAGGGATGAAGCATTCACAACTTCCCTGGGCAACCCATTCCAGGGCCTCACCACCCTTACAGGAAAGAATTTCTTCCTCATATCCAATCTAAACTTCTCCTGTTTAAGTTTGAACCCATTACCCCTTGTCCTATCACCACAGTCCCTCATGAAGAGTCCCTCCTCAGCATCCATATAGGCCCCCTTCAGATATTGGAAGGCTGCTATGAGGTCTCCACACAGCCTTCTCTTCTCCAGGCTGAACAGCCCCAACTTTCTCAGCCTATCGTCATATGGGAGGTGCTCCAGTCCTCTGATCATCCTCGTGGCCTTCCTTTGGACTTGTTTGAACAGTTCCATGTCCTTTTTCTGTTGAGGACACCAGAACTGCACACAATACTCCAAGTGAGGTCTCACAAGAGCAGAGCAGAGGGGCAGGATCACCTCCCTCAACCTGCTGGTCATGCTCCTTTTGATGCAGCCCAGGATACGGTTGGCTTTCTGGGCTGCAAGCACACACTGCCGGCTCATGTTCATTTTCTCATTGACCAACACCCCCAAGTCCTTCTTCGCAGGGCTGCTCTGAATCTCTTCTCTGCTCAACCTGTAGCTGTGCCTGGGATTGCTCCCACCCAGGTGGAGGACCTTGCACTTGTCATGGTTAAACTTCATCAGGTTGGCCTCGGCCCACCTCACAAGCCTGTCAAGGTCCCTCTGGATGGCATTCCTTCCCTCCAAGGTATCAACCGAACCACAAAGCTTGGTGTCATCGGCAAACTCACTGAGGGCGCACTCAATCCCACTGAACCTCAGCCTTCTCCAAATCCAGGGTAGCCAGTTCTCCCAATAGGTTCTGGAGAGGGCCGACGTTGTCCCTAGTATGTCTTTTATTTGCAATGTGCCTATAGAACCCCTTCCTGTTATCCTTAACATCCCTAGCCAAGTTTAATTCTAAGTGGGCCTTAGCTTTCCTAACCTGGTCCCTAGCTTCCCGGACAACATCCCTGTATTCTTCCCAGGCCGCCTGTCCTTGCTTCCACCTTTTATAAGCCTCTTTTTTCCTTTGAATTTTCCTCAACAGCTCCTTATCCATCCAAGGAGGTCTCCTGGCCCTCCTGCAGCACTTCCTCCTAATAGGGATGTATCACTCCTGAGCTTGCAGCAGGTGGTCCTTGAATATCCACCAACAGTCTTGGGCCCCCCTGCCCCCTAGGGCTATATCCCATGGAATCTTACTGAGCAGGTTCCTGAAGAGGCCAAAGTCTGCTCTCTTGAAGTCCAGGGCAGTGAGCTTGCTGCACGCTCTTCTCACTGTCCTGAGGATCTCAAATTCAACCATCTCATGATCGCTGCAATCAAGGCTGCCCTGGAGCGTCACATTTCCAACCAGCCCTTCCCTGTTGGTGAGGACGAGGTCCAGCATGGCACCTCTCCTTGTCAGCTCCTCTATCACTTGCAGGCGGAAGCTGTCTTCCACACAATCGAGGAACTTCCTGGATTGCTTGTGCCAGGCCGTACCGTCCCTCCAACAGATATCAGAGTTGTTGAAGTCCCCCATGAGAACAAGGGCCTGTGAGCGTGTGGCTATTCCTCTCTGTCTATAGAGCGCTTCTATATCTGAATAATGAACAGAAGGCAAGCAAGCAAAGCTTTCCACTTCTGAGGTGTGTAAAAAGTAGCTTATATGAGGAGTAAGTTCACAGTTTAGTGTTCATTTTCTAATTATTTTTCTCTTTTGAGTCCCCAGGCCCTGAGAGTATGACAGCAATAATTTGGTAGAAGTTTTGTGTTAATTAAAGTAATTCTGAGATCACAGTCAGATTTCCTTGGCTGGGAAAAAAGAGCCCCTTCTACAGCTAAAGGAAATGTTTTAGACCTGTGTCCATTTGTTAAAGGAGAGGTTGAAATATGCAAACATATTTTTCTGGATCAAGAACCTTTAAATATTTCTGAGAATATTCTTATCACTTCCGCAACTATTAGATTAGAGTTGCTGTGAACCCCCCCCCAACTAAACAACCCAGAATGGATACAAGATGAAGTATGTTATGGTAAGAGAGGATGATAATGCATAATTGAAAGACACAGATAAGTAATAAAGTAGGAGCTTTTGGATCTGTTGTTTATAATGCCCCACATTTAGACCCATGAGTTGAAGAAGACTCTAAATAGATTTTTAAGTACTTGTTAGGTCATTTGAAATGTTCATGTCTTTCATACCACAAACCACATACCACATCTTTGTGGATGAAATATACTGGTACAGTAAATAAAACTGGAGAATGAAAAGAGATCCTATGTCTAAATTAGACTGTAAGATAAATTTAGGTCAGCAGAAGTAATTTACCCTTCTAGAATTTTGTTAGCATCTGTGATTCTCTTTTTTCTCACTTTCTGTGTAGAAAAATTACTGTGTAGAAGAATGTACTTTTTCAGAAGACTTCTTATATCATATAATGAATGCATGCTGTGAAATGACAAATCTTGTTGAAAGTGAAAATTAGAATTTCAGGGTCAGTGAATAAGGACTGAGAGAGGAAAATACCAGCTACTGGCTCATTTGTGTTATGTGACCCAGAAATTGGAAATTGCATTATCTTGATGGTGGAGTGAAAAGACTGGTTTTACTTTTAAAATTTAGATGCAAAAATAAAAAGCACAAGATGAATTCTACTCAGAGACCATGCAAAATGCAATATGCTTTATACATCCTCTAAGGAAGAGGAAAAGCTTATCTTCTGGGAGATAGTAATCTTGATACAAGGGTAATATTTGAGAGGAAAAATGTGTTCCTTTGAGTCACTTTTTGCATTTTTTGAAACTTTTATTAAAATTCAACAGGGAAAAAGATTAATGTTTCTTCATAGTAACTATTGTCTAAACTCACAGAAACTGATGATATTAGAAAGAATGAAGTGATTGGGTCATTATAGTACATTCGGTTTGGCTCAGGAACAGAAAGGAGTATTTGTTTAAGTTAGACACCCTTTCTTTCTTTGACAGTTCAGCAAGCAAACAGAAATAAGAAACATCAGTTGGTCAAACTAATCCCGGTAAACAAGGTTACTATGAATACAAAACTACTGTGTAGCTAAATCTTGGTTTTCCATTCTTACTTTAATTGCACTAGAAGTTTCATATGTATTGGTGCATGTTCAGATATGCACTAAGAGCAGATTCATTTCTTCTTTTATAATATGTAGATCATGTTGATTTTATTCAGATGTGTTGTAAATCACCATGGGCACATATATCTGAAGTAGATGATCAGGATGAGAAATTGGTTTTGAAAATTAGAGTTTAATAGAAGGGGTACAGTGTCAATTGCAAAGGGATGTTCATACTGTGATATCGGGACTTCTGACTTCTTGAAAATGGATATTAATCACATGCTACATTTTCAGATTCATTTTCTTCTGTCTTATTTTCAGCAAAATTATAGCAGCCTTTATTTGCTCTGGCTAGACAGGTGACAAAGGAAGCGACAGAAGAGCTAAAAGACAAAGCTTCTTAATGCTTCTTTGGCTCCATCACAGTCTTGGCCTTAGTTATATTATGGTTTCTATCTCTATTCTAGAGTCTTGCCTATTATCATAAATGTCATGTACTTGAAGGCTTGCATACAAAGATGTTATATAGTGCATTAGTATATAGATAAAAAGGACATTAACTTCTAGGACAATTTAAATTGGTTTTGACATTGTTACATATGCTCCCCGGCTAACTGTGGTCTTCAAACAGCGTTCTGACAGTGAAGAAATTACAGCATATTGTTTAGGAACCCCAATATTGTATTTGAATACATGAGATTAGTTATAGTGTATAAAAGAGTTAATATGATACATAGATCTGTAATTATGTGTATGTGCATGTCTAAATGAGTAATCCTTTTTAAATTCTTGTGTTAGCTTTCTTTGAGAAAGAAACCTCTTTTTTTTTTTTCAGCAGTTTCTGTACAATGCCAGAAATGTTTGCAGTTTGATCCATCAGATATCTGATTAAAAAAAATCCCAAATATCTTGTGTATCTTTACAGTTTCAAATCCTAAGAAAAAATTATCAGCTCAAGCATTGCTTTGATTCCAGTTACTTTCGTTTGTCATTTGCAACATGGCAGAGGATAATGTACAAACAATTTTGTACAGTACTTTGTCAATAAAATCTCCTTTGTAATATATGGCTTCAAGGCTGTGTTAATATTTGCACAGCTCAAGCTTCTCAGGCTTTGTTTAACTGAGGTTCTTAAAGGAAGTTATTTTAATGAAGTGACAGAGCCTTCCATGGGTCTGGGTCAGTTTATAATATGCATATAACAATATATGTCAAATAGATGTTCAAACAGTCCTGTTATATAATTTGTTTACAGAAGTATAAATGTAAGCATACATAACACATAATAAAAAGAAAGTAACTGCTTTACAGCAGTGTTAAGAAAGGATTATACCTTTAGAGAAAATACCAGATTTTATTTTATCAAAGGAGTATTCACCTTAAAATAAAATGGAAATTAGTCTTAAAATCACACATATTTGTTATTTCAAGACATTTTTTTACTTTCTGGTGTTTGTTCCTGTCGTGGTTGAACCCAGGACAGTTGCCTTTTTTGTTAGAAACCCCTCTGAAATTATGCAAAGACAAAATTAAAAAGAAAACTTGTAAAAGTGTTAGTTTTTACTTAACAAGAATAGTATGTAGAAAGCAGTTTAATAAATTTAAGTCTGTGTCTACCCATCTGTATAGCAAAGATTGCTATGTAAAAATCTTTACGATGAAATGAAGAAGGTTCTCTGAGGAAGTCTTACGGGACAAGCACTTCTATGTTATTGACAGAAATATTTATCTGGATTTCTAGTTTGCCTTGGCAACCAGTATATTGTACAGGAGAAGAGAAATCCTGGAAGGAGAATTGATATTGAATCTTTCTGAATAGGCTAAATCCTGTCAGATACTGAACTTTCATACAAATAGGAAATTGAGTTTAGAATTTATGAATCAGGGGCAAAGCATAGTTTAGGTGGTTAGGGACCCCTGGAGGTTATTTGGTCCAATGCCCTGCTCAAAGCAGGGCAAACTTCCAAGCCTAATGTAATTTAGTGTTAGATCAGGTTGTTGAAGACGTTGTCAGAGGAGCTTTGAACATCTCCAAGGATTCCCCAACCTCTGAAACCCTTTCCAGTGTTTGATAATGCTCTTTGTGAATTTATTCTAATACCTAATTAGTTATTGACTACCTTATTCAAATTTTATCTTGTTATTCTAATCCCTCATTTACTGAAGTTGGTAAATTTTTACCTTTTTTTTCAACAAATGTAGATTTAGGTCAACAGAAAACATTTTGTCATCTTGCACTGAAAGTAACGTCATTTATCGGGGGTTGAGTTAACATTGTAATCCCCTGCAGCCATCCATCAGAACTTCTTGGTCTGTAAAACTGTTACACAAAGCACAGATTTCAGTGGTTGATTCAAGAATTGCTATTTAGCAAATATTTTTTTGCTGAACTGATAGTTAGCCACACTTTAAAGAAAAGTCAGTTCATAAACACAGTGCTTTAGTTAGAGTTTGGGTAAACATTGTGCTTCGGTCTTTTTTCCAATGCAACACTCTGCTCCTGTTATTGTATTTTTCAGGCTCGTGCAAATAGAGTAGAGACATGTAAATCTGTCTTCTCTTTTTCAGACTCCTTTGTGGTAATATTCTCTTGGGGAACATTCAGTGACTAATCTTCTTTCTTCATGCCATAGAAGGAGCTGTAGTCCTTCATTCCCTTTCCAAATACAAATGCTCCTAATTGAGTATCCAGGGACTTTTAATTTTTTTTTTTATTATTCTGATTTTGCAGAATCTGATTTTTAAAATGCCTTTAAAATTAAATTTACATTGAATTTTTAAGCATACATTTTCAAGTAGTTAGTTGTTTTAAATATAGGAAATCTTATTGTAAGCCCTGAGCTTGCTGGAAGTTTGTAAACCTGGAAATACCTATCCTGCACATAATCATAGTATAGCTGTGGGAAGGGACCTCTGGAGATCATCTAGCTCACCTCCTTGCTCCAAGCAGTGCCTATTACGGCAATGTATTCACCTGTCGTTGCTGCAAGGATGCATTGCTGGCTTCTGGTCAGCTTGGTATTCACTGGGACCTTCATGTTCTTTCCTGCCAAGCTACTTTCCAGTTGGCTGGCCCCCAGCCTGTGCTGGTGCATGGAGTTATTCCTTCTCAAGTGCAGGACTTGTATTTCCCTCCACTGACCTTTGTAAGAGCCCTCTTTGTTTCACCAGCTACTTGAGGCATCACAATCATCTGGTCTATTAACCCCTCAACCTGGTTTTGTGTCAACCTCATGCTAGCTGAGGGTGCACTCTGTCCCATCACCCAGGTCATAAATGAAGACATTAAACAGTATTGCCTGCAGTGTAGACCCCTGAGGTAAACCACTGATGGCTGGCTTCCAGCTGGCAGCCTTGCCACTGATCACAACCATTTAAGCTCAATAGTTCAGCCAGTTTTCAGTCCATGTCACTTTCCATTTAGCTAGTTTGTCCTACATTGATTTATCTATGAGAATATTATGGAACACAGTGTCAAAAGCCTTGCTAAAATAAATTAAACCACTTCCACCATCCAAGCCAGTCATCTCATTGTGGAAGACTGTCAAGTTGGTTGATCAGGCATATTTTCCCTTTCACAAATCCAGGCTGGCGACTCCTAGTCACTTTTTTTCATTTTTATGTTTGTAAATGATTTCTAGGAGGATTCGTTCCAGTCTCAAGGCACTCCCAAATATAACACAGACTTCATTTTGTGAGGGTAGAAAAAAGTGAAACTAAATGCAGGGGCTAGAGGGAGAGGCTTATTGCTATGCTTGGGAAGGACCAGTTCTTCAATGAGCTGAGTAGTTAGACCAGCTCTGGTGCTGCTGGCTGGCAGTGAGCAATTGGTGTTGCAGAGACAGTAAGTGGTGGGACAGAAGCATTCAGGCATGAGAGCTTCCCCTCTGGCTGAGGTTTCCTAGTATTGTAAAGTCACTGGGATCTCCTGTAGGATGAACTCAGAAGATGAGTCCTGAAGTTTTATATTTAAATGTTATTATCTATATGCATTTTGCTAGCATAAAAGAGGTTGAGCAAAATTGCTTCTAAGTATAGGGCTCTGTTGAGTTCTTCTATAGTTAGCACAGTTTATAAAGGAATAGCATCTTCATTACATTGAGCTTAGTGTGGCTCTAAAGAAAAGATTAAGCATTTATTTTAATACATTTATTATTACAAAATTGTCTACGTTTGAGCATCTAGCAATAATTCACTATAATCCTAAGTTATTTAATATTTAAAGAAAATCTATGGCACAGCTCCTTTGGTAGATATAGAACAAAAATAAAAAGCAGTTGGAAAATTACAGGCTGTGTAGGTGTTGAAATGCCTCCTGCTTCACTTTCTTAATTGGCAGCAAGCCAGATACTAAGCATTTCTGATTTAAAGTTAAATGCTCCTCTTTGCTTTACATTTCTGGTGGATAAAGGTTGCATTTTGTTTGCATTTTTTAGCAGTTAGGATTTATTCCACCTAGATACAAAATGAATAAAATTTTCAATTAAATAGCTTCTCCAAGTTACCTTGAACTTTTGAATTATTGCTGAGTAATACAAATATACACATCTTTTTCTTGCAAGTTGTGTCATAAGAAGCTGTGGATCTCATCCATGTTGTGACCCTTTTTTACTCTGAGAGCTTTAGATTTCTCAGTTTTACCTTAAAGCTTTGCCGGAATTAGTATGTGATACTCAGAGAAACCTGCTATAAACATGAAAGGCTTTAATATTCATGGCTTTAAATTAGGTAATAAAATGGGTTTGAATAATGCAAAAATATTACAAGCTGTAAATAGATCAGTTATTAATTATTAATTAAATCAATTTTCAGTAGTTGTCAGAATGCTGTCCTTTCACTGAGTTTAGATGTTACTGGGAGATGTGTTTTTGTTGAGAGCTCGTAGACGTTTACCAAATAAGATTGCAGAGTTGTTAGTATTAAGATCAGTGTGAAAAGCTGTACTTTCATCCATTCTTGCTGGTTCGAATGGCATTAAAAAGGGCTTTGGTGTAACTTTGGCCTGTCAAAACTTGTCAACTTTCTTGTGTTTACAGACAACAGTTAAAAATGTGGAGGGGTACATATAGTAAACAGCTAGAACATTGCTTCCTAACGTGTCTTCAGAATCATAGAGTAGTAGAATGGTTAGAGTTGAGAAAGACCTTAAGATCATCTAATCCTGACCCCCCTGCCATGGGCAGGGACATCTTTCACTAGAGCAGGTTGCTCAAGGCCCTGTCCAATGTGGCCCTCACATCAGCTTAATTGTACATTAGTAACAGTCGTAATCTATAATTTCATTTGATCTTCTGAAAGACATCAATGTTGCAGGTGATGCAGAACATTAATGGAATGTGTAAAGATGCTGCAGAAAGTCTTTGCATCTTAACTGTGAATTCCTCAATATACTGCAGAGGCAAAACAAAATGAGAGGGTGGTTGTGCAAATTTACTGTCCTGTGGTCAATTTATGCACCTAGTCCCCTTATTGAGCTCATATATTTCACTAAGAAAACTTGGAATGATGATGGGATGGGGAGTGATATATGGAAGTATTTTAAAGTAGGCTTACTATGAATTTCTTTTGAAATTATATGTATAATCTTATTGTACATTTAGTTGTAATGTCACTCTAAGCAAAATGCTTGCATAGGTAGAGACGAGCTTTGTGTGCTTATTTAAAAATGAGCTGTGTAGCTGCTTTAACAAATCTGAATTTGTTTAGCAAAATGCATTTTATGCATTTAAACAGGAAAAGGAATGTTTTGATATTTATTTTTATACAGAGCTTTTCTATTACTCATTTGGTTCTAGAAGTTTATCCACTTGGGTAGTTTTTTGTCTTCACTTCATGCCTTTTCTTCATAGGTGCCTACCATTTCCCTCCCATTCTGCCTTTTTTTTATCACTTCAGCTTTTTCAATTATGGGATACCATTGAGAGACATAGGATGAGGAGAAAGGTACAAGATCTGTAATCTAACTAGATTTTTGTATCCTTCTTTAATCATGTTTGTCAATATACATCTGGTTATAGATCTGACTGTTTTCCCTACAAAAAGGAAAAATGTTAGATTTATGTTAAAATGCATGTTGAATGTACTTTTCATTTATATTTCCTATTTGTTTTCATTCCCTATGCTTTACTACTATATTGTTATAATATAGAAGCTTCCAGAAAACTACTGCCTTGATCATCGAGTTTGAAAGATCTCTCAAACATTTTCTGTTTTTTTTTCCAAAGCTACACTAAACATTAGAACATTCTGTATTGGAACAGATTTTATGGTAGATATATTTTTTTAATGTTGTTTTCTACTATATACTGTACAAAAAAGAGTAATACCTCTCTCGAGTTATATGAATGACCTGAGTAGTGTGTTTGGGTTTTGTTGTGTTTTTTTCTTTTTTCTTTAATGAAAACTATGAGCTTGTAATCATCGTAGAGATTAATGTGTTGTATGTATATATTTTTGTAAGTTCCGGCCAGGATATCCAAGGAACAAGTGTGGTGGCAAATCTTCCAGTCCTGATGCGACAAAATCCTGCAGAAACACTTTGTCGGGTCTTACCAAAAATCAGAGTAAGTTACTTGTAATGAAGTTTGAAAGTATCTTTTCCTGCCAGTATAAGTATCATAAAATCCTAGAACCATCGAATAGTAAACACTGAGTAGTAGTTTAACAAAGGCAAAAAAAGGCCAATTTCCTGCAAACTCCATCTCTAGGAGAGGTATGTCCAGTTGATCATCTTCCACATTAATTCACTGAGTCTCTGAAGTATTGCAGGCACTATATTTTTTCTTGTGGAAAAAAAACAACAACCCTCCCACCCACCCAAAAAAAAAAATAAAACCAAACCAAAAAAACCCCCAACCAAACCACAAAACAAAACAAAAACCAGGAAAAGAATGCAGAATTTATACTATTTCCATATTCTAAACATTTACCAGTTATTTGACAGCTTTTTGAAAACTCTTCTTGAGAACCAGCCAATCATAATGGTTCTTGTTGAAATTTTGTTTTGAAAGCATTGAACTGTGTTCCTAATTTTATGGACAGACTCAGTTTCCCCATGCATTTTTGGAAGTACATTTGACATCTTCACTAGTGTGACTCAGTCGTGATTTTACCAGGACACTTTGTAGACTTTTTTTTTTTCCATATGATTTAAAATTCTTTCATTTTTTAACACAGTTTGCCAACAGGATTGTTATTTTATTTTGCAAACAACTAGTGCTTAAGAAAATTATTTACATCACTTCAGAAAAGAGGAAAGAGTTTAACTAGTTGTCCTTTCTATCGCAAGCACTTCAGGGTTGAGAGGAAAAGTCTTCTGTAGTAGCCGAGTAGCTGCTGTGAATTTTCTTGATATATCTGTATTGGATTCTGATTGCCAGCTGTAAGACAGTATATAAATATATTAATAACAAAGGTGAAATGTCTGAGTCACATGCTTGCGTTATAGTTTTCTATCAACCAAGAGGGTGATTACTAAATAGCAAAGTGAGCCCATGTGAAAATGATACTTGTTCCAGTAAGTTCTCATTTATATTTCATTGCTTTCTTTGTTGAAGTTTGAAAGAACTGAATTACATCTTTTATGGAAGAGCTGTGTGGACATATATCTCTCAGCTTTTTTTATTTTTTTCTTTCAACTTTTAAGGCAGCTACCTAAACATTATATTAATAAAAGAATCCCAGAAAAAATATCATATGAAAAATTGGTGTATTTCTTACTACTTGTGGAATTGGTCTTAATCTGAATCCTCCTTCTGTCCCTACTCTTCAGAAAGAGGCTGCTCAAGGGACAATTTAGTATTTATGAATAACTGATTTAATGACTTATGTTCTGCTCTTTTGTTATGAATTTATTGACTGAAAGATACGTATGTAGTCTTCAACATGATTAGTTAGCAAATATTCTTCTGTAGGATATTTAAATGCCATCTCTCCTGTAGAGGAGTCTTAGGTTCCATGTGGTAGATTTATTCAGTAAAATTCTGTGCACCAATAGATGTGTGGGTCACCCAGCTGAAAATACGTGGGTCATTATGGACGCCAAGTTGAACAGGAGCTGGCTGTGTGTCCCTGTGACAGAGCATCCTGGGCTGCATTAGACAAAACATTGTCAGCAGTTTGAGGACAGTGATCCTTTCCCTCTACTCCTCCTTCAACTCTGCTACACCTGGAGCATCCAGTTCTGAGCTCCCCAGTGCAAGAGACACATGGACATACTGAATAGACTACAATGAAGGGCCCTGAAAAGGATTAAGGGACTGGAGCATCTCTCTTATAAGGAAAGGCTGAGAGGGCTGAGGCTGCTCAGCCTGCAGAAAAGAAGCCTTGGAGAGGATCTTATCAATGTATATAAATTCCTGAAGGGAGCATGCAAAGAAGATGGAACCAGGTTCTTCTTAGTGGTGCCCAGTGGCAGGACCACAGGCTATGGGCAGAAACTGAAGCACAGGAGGTTCCCTCTGGGCATCAGAAAACACTTTTTCACTGTATGGGTGACCAAGCACTGGCACAGGTTGCCCAGAGAGGATGTTGTCTCCCTCCTTGGAGGTATTTAAAAACTGTCTTGGACATGTTCTGGCTCTAGGTGTCCCTGCTTGAGCAGGAAGATTGACCAAAATGACCTCCAGAAGACCCTTTCAGGCTCAGCCATTCTGTGATTCTGTCCCTATCAGATATCACCTTGCAACTTTTTATTATTTCCTGAACCTTTTGTGATCCCGAATGGGAATACAGCTTTTGATTCTAGTCTTAGATCTTTATATAGTAATGGAGAAAAAATTTTAAGAGGAGGATCATTATCATGATGAGAGCCTAGGGCCTGGAAAATACTTGTTTAGTTAGAATTGGGGTTCAGTGTGTTTAGATCAAGCAGTACTTAATTACTTTGTAAATATATCTTCCTGCAAACTATTGAAGGACATTTAACTCAAAACAGCATATCAAGAAATAAGAGTTAGAAACTGAAGACAAAAATATTAGAAATTATGAAGGCAATTGTAATAATAACTGACAAAAATAGTGTGTTTTTCATCTCACAGTGTCATTTAAATCAAAACTGAATGCCTTCCTAGATGATAAATTAAATGAAACTTAAGTTAATGTGCTTAAGACAGAGGTAAAAGAATGAAATATAATGAGGTCAGTTTAAATCTAAGTGTTCATTTCCAGTTTAAACTTTATAAATAGAAACTTTCTGGAATGTATATGACTTAAATTTTTTTCCGTGGCTGCACTCTTGCAAAGTAGGTTCTTCACTGGTGCTCTGTTATCTCATAATTATTTAATCTGTAATAAAAGAACAGTCTGTTGTACCCATGTTCACTGCACTTTTAACTGCAGAATCATTAACTTGACCTATTTTTTTTTTGTCTTATCCTTTTTTTTTTATTGGAGGAATAGTCCTGACTGTTAAATGGACACTGTTATAGTCTATAAAGTCATAACTGAACTCAACTGCAATTAGAATTTTTCACATGTAGTCTGGCATTGCGGGGAAATAAGCTGACTTAAATTACTGCACTTGGTTTCAATTCTCTAGATCGGGAAAAATCATGTCTGAATTTCAATTTGCACATAAAACTACTATACAACTCATTTTTCATAGAATCATGGAATCATAACAGCCAAAATAACTCTTTAATACTATGAAAAATGAGTTGTATGGTAGTTTCAGGGTGCTGTTTATCTGAAGGTATTGTCACCATATGACTGGTAGGGAAACCAGTGTATTTATTTAGGATACTTGCAGAAACCCAAGGCAAGAATAAATACTGCTTTTACTAAAGCTGAGGATAAAACAGCCAGAGGAAGTAACACATGCAAGGAATGTTCTGTCTGGATACATTAAAAATTTTTATTTCACTTGTGAGTAATTAATAAACCTGGTTAATTTTATGAGTAAATATAGAAATTAATATATGTGAATTGCTTATCATTCCTTAAAATGTAATTAAATTGAAATGATATCAAAGACCCTATTTAACGTGTTTCAGGTCTGAAATGAGAGAAATCAAACATATTATATGTTAATAAATATGCCAGATCTAAGTAATGATTAAATTGTGCATCAGTATTTTGGTTATGCTAATAAAACAAATATATTGTATATCATTTAGATGTTAATGTAAGAATGAGATTATGAAATATCTTTTAAAATTCGATAATTAAAATGAAGTGACATCCTTGTATGAGTTCTTTTGCGTAGAGATCCTCACTCTGGATTTCTGCATGCACCTCCTCATGAACCTTGAAAGTCATTGAAATGTGGATTTAGGGAAAGCTGAGACATTCTAATCAGCATTTCTTCTTGTGCACCAAATGGCTCTTTCCAAATGATATTACTAGTATTTTCCCTGTTACCCATCCTTGAGCACCCCCACTGAAAGAAGTGGAGGTAAATCGCAGGTGTCTGATTAACTAATAAGAAACTTTTCCAAATGCTGTGATTGCAGAAAACTAGTTACTGTTGTTGAAGGGTATACATCAAGCCTTACTCATTGCTGTTTGACTAGTTCCAAACTCATTTTCACAGTTACTTACTTTTCCTAGTGTAGCAGTCTCCCTTTGAAAGCTTCTATTGTTCTCTAGTTGATTTTATAGTTTAAGAAGAGGTGGGGTGATTTTCATCCTGTCTTATACCTAGTATTTATTTTAAGGTTCATTTTCATTGTATCTTTAAGTTTCTGTAATTTCCATTATTTCTGTCTTTCTAGTCCTAAAGGAAGATTTTTTTTATACCAATGCAGTTACTGAAACGATTGACTGTGTTTCTGCTTGCAGTATTCTTTCAAGAGAATTCTGTTGCTGCAGCACAGAAAGTGGGTTAAATTAGAGGTGAATTTTCTTGTTTCCAACTAATTGAGTAAGCCTGGCTTTCTAAATTTTGCGAGTTTGGTTGCCTGATTTTAACTTGTAGACATAACAGTAGTTCAGGAACATGCTAATACCCTCAAATTCTGTTAAATATGCTTGTCTGAATAAGACAGGAAAACCTTTTTTCCTCTGGAATGAAAATTAGTGGAGGATCCATGTATGGAAAAATAACATTACTTTCTAAATAAATAATATTATATTAAGTAAATTTAAGTCACTCAGGTTCAGTGAAATTAGAATGAGACCCAAACATTTGCATATGTGGGACTGTACAGTTCTGAGTGCAAGCAGCAATGTAGGTAGGTGTGTAAGCAGTCTAGGAATTTACATTTCAATGTCTCCTGAGGTCCATGAGGAGGCACATCCAGAGAATGTGTTCTCACACATGGTTATCCAGAGTTGTGTGGATCTGTGGAGACTATGTGGAAACTTTGTTTGATGGTAAGTAACCCTGTTTGCATTGCATACAAAGTGAATACATACATAAAATTGAATTCAGCTCTATTATGTTCTGTTCTGCAGTGCTTTCTTAGTATCCACAGTTTGTAAATAGCTCTTTTAATTATTTTGGGCATGTTTTTTTGAGCAAGTGTAAACCAAAATCCCAGGACAGTGTGCACAGGTATTTCCATACCAGAAATATTCAAATTATAAAATTGGTAGGTGTCCTTATTCTTGGCTTTGGCTGTTGTAATAACAATGGAAGAACAAGGACAGAGTAGGCTGTGGAGATAATAAAAGGGTGGTTTCCATGGCTATTGAATGCAAATATTTTATCACATTTTGATTGGTAAGCTGTGCAGTGCTGCTTCTTTTATTCATTTGGGAGAGCAGAGACGCAGAAAATGATTTTACAAGCATATGTGGCTGTACACTGAGACAGTTGTTGAGAGATAAGTAATGGTTCTCTTTGAAATCAGATAATCTAAAAGTTACACATTTGCACACACAAGCTGGTTGACATTTCTGTAGTGAAAACTTGTTTTTGTGTTACTTTGAAGTAAGAGAAGTCTCCTACATTTCTCAGATGTTCTCTGCAAACTATTTTCCCAGCAAAATTGGTATGGAATACTTAGATTCATAATGAATGTTTTCTTATTCTAGTCTAGGTTCTTTTTCTTTTATTAAAATATCAGCTTATCTTTGATTTTTGATATGGAATCTGAGAAACCACTGTACATCTCCGCACTTTAAAAACAGAAATAAACCCACATATATAATGTGCTATATAGGAAGTATGGGCTTTAAACTCTTACTAAGTTTGGAATCAATTGTAAAATGAATGTAATGCTTTAGTAGTGCAATAATACAATTTATTTTGCCATGAGTGAGACATGTTTAGACAAGTAAATAAATGTTCACCTAGCCAATAGGTATGTACATACTTAAAATGAATGCTATGTCATAGATTGCATCCTACAAGCTCTTTGGTGTGTGCATAGATCTGAAATTGAAATTTCCTTGTTGTTTCATTCAAAAATTCAGTAATATTTTATTCCATTATTATATTTGTTTAACTTTTGAACTGATGCTTTTAAAGACAGCCTGATTTCTTATATTCCTATATGGTTAAAGCTAAGTACTTATATGATTTTACTAAGTACACTAGTAAAAGCTAAGTTACATCGGTAAATATTCTACTACATATTGCTCTATTCTTAAGACTATGTGTGTGTATATATATATATAAGCACTCACATTTTTATTTGTGTTCTGTGTCAGTTGGCAAGGGACAAAATTTAAATTTCCTTCTGCTACTTTAGTGTCTCTCACTGGATGAATGAAATATTTTTTAATTGTTTGAATTCTTTTAATGTGCATAGACAGCAGCATTGAAATTGTTAGCTGGTCTATTTTTACCTCTCGTTTTGTACAGTAGAAAACCCCACACATATGCATTATTGAAGCTAAAAGTCACAAAAAATATTATAATTTATTGTTCTTTAAATTTTCTGTGAGAGATTTTAATATTTCCAAGTAATTACAATCAAGAGAAAATACTTCTACAGCCAATTTTGTAAGTTACCCAGGTTGTTGTATATTCACTCTTAAAACCAAATGTACAAATTTGAATGTTCTTTCAGTACATTTTTTCCCCATATGTTCTAAATTGATATAATTTTAAACTATACAGGAGGTGCTGCATGTTGCAGGAGTGGAAATGCAGTTAACAGCTGCTGTTTCATTTTTGACTGTTCTGCAAGAGGAGTCGGTGTCCATTCATACATATTCCCACTCCTTCCTGCACATCATTCTCCAAAACCTGGAACACAGAGATGCAGGTCGGGGCTGTACAGCTATACTGATGACTGATCACTTCTGCATGTTTTGTTTCTTTAGTGACCGTACAATCCTGTGTACAGCAGTGAGTGCAATGACTGTCACTTTCTATCTAGACTTGCATGAATGCAAAGATTTTGGTATGCTGACTACTAACATACTGATATTTAAATGTAATTCTGATTGAAGCAAACAAAAAATCCTTTGTCTGGAGAACAAAAACCCAGTTGATATTGTGCCTGACCTTCTACTGAAGTACCAGGATTTTGTCGCTGAGCAAATGGAGGGAGGATGTTTGAAGTTTCTTTTGCGATGATTAGTTTTACTTAACATCTTTGACACTATTCTGGGAATAGAAAGGAAAAAAAAAGCCTCTTAGAAAACTAGAAAGTTTCAGTGGGCATCAGAAAAGAATGTGCTTCTAAATGAGGGAAATATTTTTTTCAAAACAAAGAATAATTAGTTTTGATCAGGAATCTGAAAGATATAAGAAATGGGGGCAGAATTTGCTTTTCACATATCCTACTTCCTAGTTTGAAGTCTTAAATGTGTGATTTGGTGGCTTTTAGATAAATAGCTCCTTGAAGAGGTGTGTGTATAGAGCAATAACTAATTTTGGAAAACTGAGGTGCATTTTGTTATTATATGTACAACATAATGTATAACCCATTTCATTGTAACAGGTGTCAGCAATGCATGGCTAGAAACTCTTCTTGCTGTAATAGAAGCTTTACCAAAAGAGACCATCAGACATGAGGTAATAATACTTTCAAGCTTATGCTAGCAATAAATTAATAATATTTTGTAAGATTGTATTTCCCTGCAAATTTCATTCTTGAGTTAAACCTAAAAGGCACCTTTGAGGTAGATTGGTTCAGAGAAGAGGCAAAAGGAGATATTAAGTCACAAAATGAGCTAGGATATTTTTTGTCATCCTTCTGTGAGCATTTGAACTCTGGCAACTTAAGTTGCCTTTTCCATAGAACTGTAAAATCATAGGATGGTTTGGGTTGGAAGGGACCTTAAAGATCATCTAGCTCCACCCCCCCTGTGCCTTCATTAAGATTTGTGGAAGTTCTATGCCTGTGAAAACAGTAATGCTTGTAGAACATACTGTAAGAGAGGAATGTGCTAAAAGGTGAGACAGGAAGGTGATATTAAAAATTCTAATGTTCTTCAGCAAATTAGGCTTTTTACTGTAACACTTCCACTTCACTTAGTATTCTCCGTAACACGTTTTCATGTATTCAGTTTAAGTTTACAGGTTAGTTTCTCACTCTGTGTCTTCATGAGGAAACTGCATTTTGTTTGCTACTGGACTAAAATTCTGAATTCTGTTAAATGGAACTGAATGCTAAAGATCCATTTCATTGTGTATTTCAGTTGTTTGTTACACACCAAACACCTAATGCCCTGGAAACACAATTTTTCACTGTGTAGCTCAAGAAAGAGGAAAGAAATCTGTCGCTAATTCATAATATTACTTCCCTTTACTCTGATAATTTATTCAGTTTTGGTTTAAGTATTCATACTTCATCGTTAAGTTCAAAAGCTTTGCAACAGGCATATTTTATTGTGTTTATAATTTAAAACAATATTGAGATTTAAATATATGATTGTGTAGTCTAAAAATATTCATTAAAATTAGTGGCTAATTGAAATTCAGTACTGTTTAGAAGATAAACTTCTAAAGGGTAAAAAATTAGGTGGAAAATAAAAAAAAAATTGAGTCTTCTAGTCACCTCCAAAATCTAAATGTAATACAGCTTTACAGATGCCATTTAAAGATGGTGAAGGTTCTCCCTGATTTGTCTCTAGGAGCACATGTATAAGTTTCCACAAAGATTTGCTTTGGGAAGATCACAGCTGGTAAAAGTGTTGATTCAGGAGCTATACAGAAACCTAAATCTTAAAAGAGGCCTTTTATGTTACTTGAAGAATCATTCTGCATGGCAGGGGTTTGGAACTAGATGATCTTTAAGGCCCCTTCCAACCCAAACCATTATGTGCTTCTGTATCAGAAAACATGGAATATTCTAGAAGGTTTTTTTTGAGGATTTGTTTGGGGTTTTTTGTTTGGTTTTGGGTTTGTCTTCTTTTTCGTAAGTAAAAACCATAGGACTATCCTTACTCCAAGGGTGTAAGGAAAGGTGTGTGTTTCAGACCAGGGGTCAGCCTCACCCAGTATCATGTCTCTGGCAATGGCCACTTCATGGGAGAGACTTCGTCTAGGTCAGTGATTGGAGTTAGTATTACTAGATATGGTGTGTTTGCTGTCATAGTTCAAAGACTAAATAAGTAATATACAGTTTTTAGATAACTAATGGCACGTTTCTTTATGCAGTATTATAGGTAGAAGCATATTTTATGTACTAATTCTAGTTTGGGTGATCTATTTATCCTCACAGTGGTAAGATTCTCTCACCTAAAAATTTCGGCTGGTATTTTAGAATATTGGTGGACTTTCCTGCCCTGTATATTGTCTTTTTGTGAAGCTCTGCAAAAAAGACTGAGTGAGGAACTGTGGCAGACACCAAGATATGATTCTGTAACGTTCCTCTTGGCCTGGCACCTAGATTTCTGTGATTATTTCTGCACAAAAAATATTATATCTAAAGGCCTTTCTTAGCTTGTTTCTGGCACCATACAGGTGATCCACCAATTGATGGCAGAGCTTCCATTAAGATGCATTTTTTGCTGCATCTGTATGGAAAGGAAACCTCTTCCGTACAAATGTCCAAAGTATGCATAATCGAGAGGGATCATTGCCTCAAAATTTGACATCAAAGGATGTTTTCTGGGAAAACTTATAGAAAGAACCTCAGAGAGGCTTCCTTTACCTTTCGGTGCATATTTCTTTTTTTCCTGTGCAGGAATATATTTAACAACTTTCATGAAAATTACCAGTTAAAAGCTATAAATATTCATATACAACATAGCCTCAAAATAAAGACACAAGTAGACAGATGTAAAACTGTGTCTGTGATGTGAATCATAAACTGCTATTTTGGCCAAGATTTGGGTTAAATATGCTATAATTAGCAGTGAATATTAAATATGGGTTTCCAATAGACTATTAAGACACAGTACATAGACATCATTACTGCTAGTGGTGATTAATTCCATGAAAGGGGTAGATGACACTTGGGATATGCTTTTCCAGATGATTTTTTTTTAAGAGGAATACACTATTTACTGCTCACATTTATTCCGTTCACACTTCTTCTTTTTTCTTTCATATAGATCCTGAATCCACTTGTTTCCAAAGCACAGCTTTCTCAAACACTTCAGTCCCGCTTAGTTAGTTGTAAAATCATGGGAAAATTAGCTAACAAATTTGAAGCTCATATGTAAGTAGATTGTACACATATTTTCATTTCGCTGTATATGCCAGTATTTCTTGGTCAGTGGGCAAAAATTACTACAAGAAAAGTAGAGTTTACTGCAAAAATTAAATGCTTTCTTTTTACAGATCCCTTTATCTGGATATTAATTAATGATAAAAAAATGTTCTCAATGTAACTAGCCTGTTCAGACTTGATGATGTTCATCAGTTTATAACTTCAGTTTGTGTGTTCTTCCAGAGGTTCAAATGGGTTAATTTTCATGCCATTCTTCCATATTGTTTTTCTTACTAGGAAATACACCAAGCAGTTAATTTCTCTGAAATTTACAGGGACAAAAAACATCACCTTAGACTTTCTTGTCATAAAGAGAAGAATCCTGTTCCTAACTTTTGATTTGTATACCCAAATTTAACATGTAGATACTTTTTTTTTTCTCTATCCCTAATTATATGGAGATGTATCAGGATCTGCTGTCGTTATCTGATATTATCCAATTCTTAGATTCAGTGTCTGCGGGTGTGAACAGTGGTGTAGAAGAGGGAAGCAATGATGAAAGGAAATCTGTCCAAAGCAGTTGGTATGGTACATTCCTTGGACAGTTTATCAGTCTTACGATAGTGGAGTCATTTCACCAAATGTGTTTTCTATCCAGGTAGTTGGCCACATGTTATTTTGAATTACAAAGAAATCCACTGAGGACTACTAAATGCACAGAAACCATGTCTAGCTGAGGATTTTCTCTCTAATAATGATTTTGATTTGCCCTAAAATGCAAAAATTCGGCATAACAGAAAAAGTGAACAACAGGACAATATGACAAGACATATAGGAATATATTTCTTTAAATTATGATTTTTTTTCTTCAATAAAAAGAACTAGAAGCAGCCAAACAGAAGCTGTCTGCACCTTCATTTGCTTTGTAGAATACACTTGTTGGACGTATAAAAGTTGATGACCATGTGTCGTGGTTTAAGCTGTAAATCATGCAGCCCGTTCTCTCACTCACTCCCCTCTCTTTCTTACCCCCCGCTCCCGGGTGGATGGGGAGGAGAATCAAAAGAATGCAACTCCCACAGGTTGAGATAAGAACAGTTTAGTAACTAAAGTATAACACAAGACCACTACTGCTACCACCAATAATAATAATAATGACAAGGCAAATACAAGGAAAGAATACAATAGCTCACCACCTAATACCCAGCCCAACCAAGCAGTGCACCCCCACCCTTCCGGGTCTCTGCTCTCTGCTTTCCATCCTGGGCATGACGTGCTGTGGTATGGAATAACCTCTTTCGTCAGTTTGGGTCAGGTGTCCTTTCTCCGCTTCCTCCCGGCTTCCCCTCCTCCCTGGCAGAGCATAAGGCTCAGAAAGTCCTTGGCCAGACCAAAACATCACTAAGCAGTAACCGAAACACTGGTGTTATCAGCACTGTTCCCAGGCCCAAAATCAAAAACACAGTGCTGCACCAGCTACCAAGAAGGAGAAAAATGACTGCTACTGCTGAACCCAGGACAGCATGGTAAAGTAGTTTTTTTTGATAATATTACCAAAGCCTTCAAATCTTTATCTTCAAAGTTGGTAGGATTCTGGCAGAATTGCTTTTATTTAATTAATGTTACTTTCTTATGAAAATCAAGTGACTTTCCAGATTACTTGGAATCTTATGAGATATTTTAATAGTGTTAGTCATTATAAGTTCAAATAATCATACCTTCTTTTTCTGGGTTTCTTTAATATGATTCCTTGCTGTTAGAAGTAGGAAACCCCTCATTCCAGTGAACAGATAGTGGCACCATTTCTGTACAGAAACCACATGTTGAGAAGACAGCTGAGAATTTTCTGGGATGTAGTGATTCTCTGGTAAAGTGATCTGAGTGCAGGCAGTTCAGAGGGCTGAAAAGAGACCTGGATCCACAGGTTTGGAATGTCACAGGCTGAGTAAGATTTATGATACACTGTTGTTCCCCTAGCAGGAGGGGTCTTGCTTCATATAGGCTTAGGAGACGTACTTGACCTCAGAAGTAGGCAATGTATAAGATCTAGATCTTCATGTTCTTCTTCCGAATGGCATAATTTTTCTTCTTGAAGTTTATAAGAAAATTAAAAACTTTTCTTGTGTATTTCAAATGACTCCCAAGTTATTTTTTAGAGTATTGAAAAAATCCCAACCTTGGAATAGAACATCAGTTTTTCTAGCCTCTGTTCCAACCGCTAGTTAAAAACAAATCTTTTTTTGGAAGTAGTCCCTACTTCAGAATATTCTTACAATGCCAAGTTCCCAAAGCCTTGTACAGTTTTTAAAACTTGAGGCCAAATTTTGCTCTAAGAGGTAAATTAATTTTTACTGGAATGTGGGGAGGCTGAGCAAGCTGGCTTGAAAATTTCTTGTATGTCTCTTCATATTTCTGTTGAGTTTTGCAACAACATAAGGATTTGGATAGAGATATTTTATGAATACTCATGACAGCATCTTGGGCAGCGAAAGGAACCACAATGGCTGATTTTGCCAAGTTTTAGTATGTGTTCTTACTTAAATAGATTCAAAATAGTTATTTCGTGTCTGCTATTGAATACCTGGGTTTACTTCTCCGTAAAGACACTGCAGCACTGAAACTTTTAATCTTAAAATCTTTTTCTAATTTTTCCCCCCAAATATCTCATTGGTGATATATGTATACAAAAGATGAGGTATTAGATACTAATTGGGATTTGCACTTCCATTTATATAATAGTTTGTATTATTGAAGTGGCTGTTCAGAAATTGTACTGAAGATGGTTATTAAACGAGGACAGCATCTCTAATCCTACCTATTATTTTTGTAGTTAAAAAAAAAGATGGAATATGAGCAAATTACAATGACTGTGTCTTTATAGAAATGTGTCTGATGTCCATACAATTTTCTGTAGTAGTATATAGGTAGAATTTTTATACTAAAGAGTGGAATTTACATATTCTTGTCCTGTAAATTAATAAAAAGTGTTCACATTTTTAGTATTAAAAGAGACATTCTTCCATTGGTAAAATCACTGTGCCAGGACGCGGAATATGAAGTTAGAACTTGCATGTGTCGGCAACTGGAACATATAGCTCAAGGAATAGGGTGAGTATAATTTGCATAACAGCTTCTAAATGCAAAATCTTTCTCTAAAATATTTAATGGTAACCTAAAAAGTCCTTTTAAGATTTCTAACTTAATTCATGTATACTCAGTAATAAATTTGGAGTGTACAGATGTGTTCTTAGGAATTAGTGGCTGGTGTTTGGCTCCTTTCCATTTTCAAATTTTTGTTTCTCTGTGATAGTAAAATTGCTGAACTATACAAACAATTTCTTTTTGGTAAATAATGAGTTCATTTACACTTCTTGAAATCATCTCGATTATCCATTGATGTCACTGTGTTTACTTAAAAAGGGAAGGGGATTATGGCAAGTATTAGCAGTTTCTAATAATTACTGTGCAGTTATCTGTGAAAAGATGCTAAATGTGTTCAGCAAGCGAATTTCAGTTCAGTATCAACTTTTACTCTAAGATGGAAGAATTTCAGTATTGCACATACAGAAAAAAAAAGTGTGGAACTTTCATTTTAATAAATAGTACATGTTAACTACCCACACAGGAGTGGTCTCTGAGTGAAAAAATACATTAAAATTCCTGTCTCCACCTCTTACTGTGTCAGGAAGAAAGAAAGCAGTAAATTCTCTTACAGACTTAAAGAAATGATCAAGCAAGGTTCCCTGCCCTGTGTTACACAGTGGGAACAGTTAGGTCTTTAGAGTCCCTCTAGCTTTTTAAAAGGTGAATTTATGACAAATACAAGGATGAGGCTGAAACTGAAATGTAATTTGAAAGATACAGTAAATATGCACTTTAGCTTGTTGGTGGTGGTGCTTATGGAAAAGATGCTTTCCTGTGGCTGTAGAGCAATTTTTTAATTTTTTTTTTTTTAATGGAGAATTATGTTGTGATTGAAATTCTGAGTTACTAAAAAAAGCCAACAAGCAAACAAGCAAACAAGAAAACCAAACCAAACCAAATAAACCAATGCCACTAGAAATTTTTGAAGCAATGTGGTTTACCTCTCAGCCATGGAATACTGCAAAAGTGTACATTCAGACAGTGTTTTAGCTTACTCAGATATAGGGAATGAATATCCATGCCAAGAACTAAACATTACTGCTGTATACTTAATTGAACTTTGGTTTGGCAAGGTCATGCAGGATAGTAATTTCTAGATTCCTAGATAAACTTGTCTTTATTGCATGCAAAATAATTTTTTGTATGTGCTATAGGCATCTCTTCTGCAAGGTCTTTGTCCTGCAAAAGTTCAGAGGATGTGAATAATGTGAAATCACAATATTACTCATCTCAATAAAGTTACTCATTTGGTTTTGTGCTTATTTTATAACAAAGCATAGGTTAGAGTAGTAAATCATTTTAACATTTTCCATATTGAATGGCTTTGAATTTAAAAGAGCTTGGAGCTGTAAAAATTAAAGGTAGTATTTGTCAAAATTGTTGATTTGTGAAACTGGAAATATAACATTCATTTTACTAAATTGAATTACTGAAAAATTTGAGCTTGCATTTATTTTTACTGAGTACATGTATCTTTATATATCTTAAAATTTACTTTTATTTAATGGGAGATTAAAGATGAGTGAAAGAAAGGGTTCTGTTTATCTTCAGGGAGTGAGATTTTTTTCCCATAACTACCAAGATTCGAAGGGAGGAATAGTTCTAACTGTTGTATTAGTTTGAAGATTTTTGATGCCACCAAAACAGAAATCCCCAGAAACATATTTGCAAAGCATTTATTCCCTCCTCCCCATTTGTTGTCATGTCTGTCCTCATTTCCTCCTACAGCTCAATATTCCGGGTGTGAAATAAAGGATGTAGTTGTACCCTTCTCTCCCCTGACCCTTCCTGGGCCGTATGTTCTTGTCTGTCTCAATCACCTTCCTTCCTCTTTTCTTATTTGTTATTGTGCAATCCCATGAGATTTTTTTGGTGTCTTATTTGCGATACCATCTGTGTTTCCATGGGGAAAAGGTGGAAACACTGAATATGTCTTCCCAGTTCTTGTTGATTGTAGGGCTCCAAAAGAGATTTTTCTAATCTCTTAAAGCAGTCAAGAATTGGGTATTGTCATGGTTTAAGCCCAGCCAGCAGCCCAGAAACCACACAGCCATTCAGTCACTGCCCATCCTTTCTCCCCCACTCCCGGAGGGATGGGGAGGACAATCGAAAGAATGTAACTCCCACGGGTTGAGATAAGAACAGTCCAGTAACTAAGGTATAACACAAACCACTACTGCTACCATCAATAATAATAATGATAAAGGAAATAACAAGGAAAGAGCATACAACCACTCACAACCTGCTGACTGATACCCAGCCCAACCCAAGTAGTTTATATAGTGGGTATGACTTGCTGTGGCTGGTTTGGGTCAGGTGTCCTGTCTCTGCTTCCTCCCGGCTTCCCCTCCTCCTTGGCAGGGCATGAGACTGAGAAAATTGTTGGTCAGAGTAAACATTACTGAGCAGCAACTGAAAACATTGGTGTTATCAGCGCTGTTCCCAGGCTGAAAGTCAAAAACACAGCACCTCACCAACTTCTAAGAAGGAGAAAAAATGGCTGTTACTGCTGAACCCAGGACAGGTATAGGCTGGGACATGGTAAACTATGCTGGTTGGCAGCTTCTACAGCAGCTATGCTTTTGTTCCAAGGAGTGAATCTCTTTTGAACTTACTGTGCCAGTCAACTTACTGTGTAAATGTTTCTGTGTTAAGAATATTTCACTCCTCCTTAGTCACCTCTCTCATTAAACTCTGATTTCTAAGTCAGAGTTTACAGGACAATAATCTGCTGCCAGTGTATAGATTCAGGTTGTCAAGACCATCACACGCAGCAGCAGTGCTAGTAATTACCAAGACAAAATACAAAGTCAAAAACAAACAAGCAGAACCCTTTCCTTACTACTTTAAAACAAGCCTAAGAGCTAATGTTTGGACCAGTTTGGAAACCATATTTTCTCTGAGCAGTAGTTGCTTACCCTCTGTAAAGAAGGTTCATCTTTGGAGCATAAGATTTCCAGACGTTTCAATCCAGCATGACATTTAATATTTTTTTGGCTTTGGATGATTGCATTGAGCAGTTTCGCATATTTGATCAGAATAGTTTTTTAATGACACAGTGAAGTAGCAGTATTCCTTCCTTTAATTTTTTTTTCAGACTTTGTTTTCTCTGATTTGTTTTGAGCTAATTTGAATGCTTTTTTAGTGATGAAGTTTTGCATTTTAAATTTGCATGTTTCTTTGGTTGACAAAGAAAAAAGTCCTGAGATTGCCTGGAGGTTTTTATTTAATTTTTCTTTCTTTACAACTTTGTCTATTTTTCAGTCTTGACTGCCAAAAAATACCTAAATTATTATTTCAAGGTTGAATTCTGTTTGGCTGTGGCAGTAGTTTCATTATAAGTTTTCTCTTGACTGCTTGCCTCACTTTGCAGGGCAGAACTAACAAAAACTGTTGTGCTTCCTGAGTTAGTAGAACTGGCAAGAGATGAGGGCAGCAGTGTACGCCTTGCAGCTTTTGAGACCTTAGTGAATCTGCTTGATATGTTTGATGCAGGTAAGAATTTAATACAGGCTTACTAGCCCATTTCTTAATGCTTTAATGCATCTTACAAATGTATTTAAGTCTTGTGTTTGCATTTTTCAGGCATTTCTCATTTTATTTTGTTTATTGGTTCATCCTTCATGTATTTCATGTCTTGCAGTGCTTTATACATAGTAAGTTTTAAGGAAGGTGATCCAGTTGTCCATGAAATCTATTATCTTATTCTAAGTTTCTACTGTAATATAACTAAATGGAATAAGTAAAATTACCATATAATTGATAGGAATATCAGTTTGTTAATATTTAGTTAATGGTATCAATATACAATACGCAATACAAAATGTTAGCTCAGCAGATGCCATTGCTTGGAGGTAACTAATTTGCTGGGGTTTTTTGCTGTTAACTGGTTTTTGCCTCTTAACTGAAGCAAAGCTAGAACTAATTACAGACTGCAGCCTGCTTTCTGAGCTGAAGAACCCATACTGGGGCAATGATATATTTGTGTGTGTATCAGTAAACCTTGCAGGTTTTAACATCTAGTGTTATACATAAAATACATTAAGAAATTTTGGAACAGAAAATATTTCATTATGTCCGATAAACTGCAGTGTGCACAACTGTTCAGTTTAAGAGGTACTAAGTGTCAGCAGCTACTATTTAAATCCCTTTAAACTTGTTGCTGTGTGGCACTGAAAGCTTTCTTCTTTGCAATGATGTAGTGAATATATCTTATAAAGCTTTTAGTTGAAATAGAAAATGTAAATGCTTGTATTTTCCTCAGTGCTCTGTATCTTTCCTGTGATCAACATGCCTATTTCATGCTTCTCCAGGTCTAGGGGTGAGTGTCTGCATCTTCATGTGAGGAAGGAGAAATTATTTGTTGTATCTGGTTCTTTTGGCAGAGTGGTGGGTTACCTACATGCATGGTTCTCAGGTTCTCATCATAAGTTGAGTTCAGTATTGACTGGGACAAACTTTAAGGAGAGCTGTTGTGACTGCTCTAGTATAGGACCATTCTGGGTAACCGCTGTGCCTTGTCCTCCAATCAACTCAACTGCTCTGTCTAGATTTTTTCAGTGGGATGTAGAAGACAACAGCAGCCAGCTTTTCTGGCTCAGTTTCAGTTGTGTTTTCTGCTGTTTTGTTTTTTTTTTTATAACTGGAAATGTACAAAGCAGCAAAGTACATGATAGGTCATTGCTATAGCATGTATGAAAAAATATTTTATATTGTTGACCACTGCTTATTGTTTGCCACTTTGCCTTTTATACTGTCGTTTTCCAAATTCTTCAGTTGTTTATCTTCGTTACTGACTCTGTCTTTTGCACCACATTTCCCACTCCCACTCCTATTTTACTGACTCTACTACTCCTTTCTGATACATAAATGAGGAATAAATATTTACTGTACAGAAACTTGGTGATGAACTACTAAAAACCATGATTGCATATAAACCATATGGAGAAGTACATAAAGAAATAAGATAGTTTTGGGGAGAATACAATAAGTGAAGTTTTAGCAGTTGCTGTTTATGTTAATAGTATGATAGTAGGTTAATTTTTAAATTATTGAGCCTTTTCATTGATACTATCAAGTTTGTGCTTCTCTTTGCCCCTCTCAGTCTTTACTCCTCCTCCTGCATTCCCCAATTGCTGTAACTACTGCTTTTAGCCACTGAAAAAAGCTTTGAGAAAGCAATCAGGGATTATTTATATACAGGTTTGTAATGAATGTGTTTCTAGAATTTGGTTTTGTGCAGTTTTTGGTTTCATGGCTCAACTAGAAAATGAGCGTTTTGGAGGTAGATGACCCAAAATTATATCCTACAGTTTCTTTCCCACATTATCAAAGTATTTCTTTAGGTCAGCCTAAATATTTTGTTCAGCCATAATTATGTGCTGAATTTCAATGTTGATTTTTGCATTAAAAAATACTAATCCCTTTAAAACTTTTAAAATGTATTTGTACACAAATAAAAAGGTTCTAATTAAAACAAGTCAAAACACATAAATTTCTTTAAATATTTGCCTGTTCATTTGATAAGGACACAGATTACTTAGATTTGACTTTAATTTCTAAATTATTTTGTTTCCTTCCTCCATCTTTTTTAATTTTCTCGATGAATTTATTACTTACCAACAGATTTTCAACCTCCTCAATAGATTGAAAAAATTCACTTCTGATGTATCCAGATTTTTATTTTACTGTCATGCTTGGTCTTGACCTCCGTGTATTCCTACTATTGTAGGAAATCTTATTGTAGGAGTACTACAGTATAGTTTCAGTCCCTGTATTCTTGGTGAATGGAAAAGTTAATGACTGTTCATTTATTCTCTGTCTCATCCTTTACTGAGTGGTGCCTTTTCCCTAAAATTCAAACAAACAACAAAATAAAACAAGTAAGTATTAAAATTTAGGCCCTGCATTATAGTAGTATGTTCATCATTCTCCTCACCTCGTTTTCTACCTCCAGTGTGTCTCTGCCAAAAATACTCCTGAAATACTAAATGAGATTTTTCATAACTTATTATGGAAGTTCACTCTCTGTGCTCTTTTTTCAGATGTTGACAAATGACTAACATAAATTATTATATCTTTTTTTTCAGATGATAAGAGTCAAACTGTGCTTCCCTTAGTGAAATCATTCTGTGAAAAATCCTTCAAAGCAGACGAATCTATCCTAGTTTCTTTATCTTTCCATTTAGGGAAACTGTGTAATGGATTATATGGTATGATTTAATTCTTTGTTTATATATTTTTAAATCTTAAAAATGAGGAAAGATTGGAGAATTGGAAGCCCTTGCAAAATATCCAGATTTGAATATTTCAAATTAAATTATAGTTATAAAAGTCTGGAATCATCTATTGCACAAATACTGGATTTTGTGAACTTCCTCTTTGAGTATACATTTCTTTACGTTTTTGTGCGTGTATGTTCATACTGGGTCAGAGATAGAAACGCAGTGGTTTGTGTTTATTGGTTTGACTGATTATTTTGATCTTTTTGTGGGTATTCTGGAGCTTGTGAGTTGGATGGCTGAATTTTTGAAATTAGAAACATTTGAAAACACGGTATGATGTTAAATGTGTACAGTCACTTCTGTGATTGATAACCTTTTTGAGGCACAGTAGAGAGTGTGGCCCTTAAGGAACTTCAGGGGAGAAAGAAGACCTGATGGCTTGTGGATTCTTAGCTTCAGCTGAGGCCAAATCTTTACCTGTAATTTCTCTGCTTTTCACTTGAGCATAGCAGATCTTTCCTTGGTAATTCTGCTCACCACATACCCTCTACACAGAGCTTTCCTGGAGAGGGACAGCACAGAATTATAGCTTTACATTTTACGTTATGATTTCACCATAGACTGTTAAACCCTTTGAACTTTCTTACATATCTTTATAATGATCCTTTCTGATGTGTTAGAAACTATCAAAGTGACTGTTGCTTCACTACAAATAACTTGAAAGGGCTGTTCCACAGTGTCAAACTTATTTACAGAAACAAGGAACAAGGACAGTCCATCCTGTTTTTATGGTGTCTTCCATGTCTTCTTTTCTCTAGGTTGAAGGACCTTAATTACAGATCTCTCTTCACCTCTGATCTTTGTTTGGCAAGTTCATGTTTTTCTTGAAGTATTATGCCTTCGGAGACCTGAACAAAGTGAAAGGCTTGTTTCATGTATCTTGCAAGCTATACTGCCGTTTTGTTTTCAGTGTGAAAACCTGCCTTTTTCTTGTTTTAAGTTTGCACTAGTTTGGCAGTATTTGTTGAAGTGCAGCCTGTGAAGACTTCTACTTTAATATATCTGGAATCTAGTTAGTCTTTCTCTTTCCTGGTCTTGTGCAGGCGATGTGGATATGCCTAAGCATGGTACCATGTCTCTGTCCTACTGGAATAATAGTCTCAATTTTTAAGACCGTATGTTCCATGTCTGAAGGTCATTTTAAACTCTATGTTTTGAAGAACAATCAATCTCCCTCTCAAGTGTTATCAGAATACTGGATAAGTTTTTAAGTCAACATCCAGGAAACCCAATGAAAATACTGAATAGTAGCAGAACAAGGATAGATTTTTCCTTATACAGTTGCCAGTTCTTGTCAATGCACTATAGGTAGCTTTCTATTAACTGTTTTTCCAAACAGTTTTGCAGCATCTTTATAGTTTTCCATCTCTCTTTATTGATTCCTAACACTGCTTGTGAAAAAAATGTTTACTGCCTCTTTGTATTCACAGATCCTTTTATCCAGTCATAAAAGGAAATGGAATTATTTTGACAAGTTTTGCTTTTGCCATGTTGGCTGCTACTCTTTTTCTTGATTTCTTTTCAGTATTTACAAGTAGATGTTTTGTTGGGTGGTGTCATGGTTTAAGTCCAGTCAGCCATGCAGTTTGCTTACTCACTCCCCCCTCTTTCTTCCCCCCAGCTCCCGGGGGGATGGGGAGGAGAATTGAAAGAATGCAACTCCCACAGGTTGAGATAAGAACAGTCCAGTAACTAAGGTATAACACAAATCACTGCTGCTACCACCAATAATAATAATGACAAGGGAAATATAAGGGAAGAGAATACAACTGCTCACCACTGATACCCAGCCCGACTCAGCAGTGAACCCCACCTTCCAGGTCTCTGCCCTCCGTTTTTACTTCCTGGGCATGACGTGCTGTGGTATGAAATACCTCTTTGGTCAGTTTGGGTCAGGTGTCCTGTCTCTGCTTCCTCACAGCTTCCCCTCCTCCCTGGCAGAGCATGAGGCTCTGAAAGTCCTTGATCAGACAAAACATTCTAAGCAGTAACCAAAAACATCGGTGTTATCAGCGCTGTTCACAGGCCAAAAGTCAAAACCACAGCACTGCACCAGCTACCAAGAAGGAGAAAAATGACTGCTACTGCTGAACCCATGACAGTATCCACGCCTTATTCCACACCATTCACATCATGCTCAGATCCCACATTTTCAATATACCATCACATGTATATGTATAAACCCAGGACAGGTGGTTTGTTTTTTTTGGTCCCAATTTTTTAAAAAATTAGAAAGTAATCTGACTGATCTGTAATTATATGGCTTGTCTTTCCCCTTTCCAATGATTAAATATCAGTACCACTTCAGCCCTTGTGCATTCTGATATTTCACTTATTTAAGATTTCAGCAGCTAGTACTTTAAATACTTTTGAATACTGGAATGAAGCGCATCTGACCCTGCACATTTTGAAAACCTCTCATGTTTAAGTATTCACTGACCTATTCTTTCTCTACTTAAAGCTTGAATCTTTGTCACAGTTAATTGTACTGAGCCTTTCCTCAATTGTTCTCTTATTACTAATGTACTAATAAAATTAACTGTAACTTTTGAAGTAATTTTTCTATTTGTATTCCAGTTTGTTCGGAGTTTTCTACTTTTATACCTAAAGCTGTGGCAAAATGGCCTAATTTTTCAACTTTCTGCAGGCATGCATTGTTCATGTGACTGAGTTCCATAAAGTCCTGAGTATTACAAGAATTATGTAAACAGAAATTAAGATTCACTGTTATAGTTAGCTGTCTTTTTTTCTGTAATCACTTTTTCTGTATAATGTGTAGTGACACTCTGCTAGACTGCAGGTGAGGGGAAGAGGAATAAAATTTTACATATTTGATAGATTTGTAAGTAAGATTTGTGTTGGGACGTTATTACTAACATTTGTAATGAGAAAAGTAATTTTTTTTTGGTTTTTTTTTTTTTTTTTTTTTTATTTGAGGCATTTTTACTCCTGAACAACACTTACGGTTTTTTGAATTTTATAAGAAGCTTTCCACACTGGGTTTACAGCAAGAAAATGGACACAATGATAATCAACTACAACTTCAAACTCTGGAACAGGAAAAGAAGTATATTTTGGTTAGGAAGAACTGTGCTTACAATTTTCCCGTAAGTGACACCAATTTAAGGTTAAATAATTTGTGTGGTGCATATAGTTTACTAACTAGGGACTGCATGAGTGATAGAGAAGTTATTTTCAAAATGTACATTTTTAGCTAGACTCTAGCTCTTTCCTGGAAAGTTCAAGTTAACGGCTCAAAGTAGAGGTTGTCCAAAAGAGTCCAGGAAAGATTCCTTTTACCAAGCCTCAGAAAATTATTGACAAGTTTTGACTGAGCAAGTGTTGCTGTTCTGAGATGTTACTGGTGATCTCTTTCTTATACATTTTCTCCAAACATTTAGCACAAATACTTTTAGAAAATGTCTGTGAAACAGAAGTCCCCAGTTTCAAACCATTCAAAGCTAGGTTTTCACATTTACTGTGTGTCGTGGCATTCTAGGGAGTTAAAGATTGAATCTGAATGGTTAGATTAATATTTCAGTCATGTTCGTGCCTGAATACAGAAAGTCTTTTCAAGTTAAAGTGAGGTCTTTAAAAGTGCCACTCATGTTTCTGTAAATTTACTTTATATTTTGACATTCTGTATTTATAGTAAAAGAAAATACGTTTGTAACAAGCCAGTAGACAGTTATTTTTATTCCGCCTTTTAAAGACAAGCGCCTTTTATGTAGGTAGGCATCTGTTGGTTTATTTGAGCAAAACCAAGGTATATACACAAAAACTTGTTGAAATTCAGATGCTTGCTTTGCTGCTTGCTAAAATGTTTGTTGTTTTTGAAGTCGCCAATTGCACCTTCCAGTAGTGTATGGAAATGTTAACAATATTTATAGAACTAAGGTTTTATATCTTGTGGATTTAGTCTATGTCATGAGAAGAAAAGCCTGCAGCAAGTCTGGAAGATATGTAAATCCCGTTTACTTCTTAACTTCAGAGTTTGTCTGGTGCCTGTGTTTTGACACAACCATCAAAAACTGCTACACTTCCTCTTTAAAATCACAACCTGTTACCTCCTAAATGTCTTTCTGATTGTAGCTCAATGTTTTGGTCTGATAGTGTGGCCCTTTAATTATGCAGTTAATAGAAGACTATCTTTCCACAGGCCATGATTGTTTTTGTGGACCCAAAGAATTTCCATTTAGAACTGTATTCTATATTCTTCTGCCTTTGTCATGACCCTGAAGTTCCTGTCAGATATACTATGGCTTTAAGCTTCTATGAAGTAAGTCTACATTGGTTCTTTGTTAGTACTTTCATGTTCTTATTTTGTTTTCTTCTGTAAGCTTACATTTATGACTGTTCGACCAAAATAAAAAGACTTGAGAAAACTTGTTGAAAGGATTCAGTTTGTCAAAGTTGTTCAGCCCCTTCTAACCTCTCTACATAGCCCATATACACACATTAGTCTAAGTTGTGTAACATTTGGCTACAGGAGCCTACTGTTACGCGAGCTTTTAAGGAGTAAAACCTAGAAGAAACTTAGAATGGTCTAGTACTGCAAACATAAGCAATTGTAGGAATTCCACTATTTGAAGGTTTTCAGTGCTACTAGAAAATAATGAGACATTTGAGAGAAAGGCACTTGCCACTTTTGGTCCTGAAAACCTCCTTAAGAATGGTGGAGTTTGCTGGTGTATGCTGGTATTCTGTGGAGAATATTTATATGGGTCAAATCTAAGTTAAATGCTCAATTTATTATGAAACTACTTGGAAATTTATGCAGATGTAGAAGAATGTGTATTCTTATTACTCCATTCAGTTTACATAAGTTCCACTATATTATTTTCATGAAAATTAAAAGATGTACAACTGTGTAGATATTATTAGCTATGTGGGGTGAATTCCAGAAAAGAAAATACACTCTCTCCAGATTGTAGTGACCTATGTAGGATGATCTTCAGGGTTTTCATAGTGTTTTACTGAGAATCCTTGTGTTTCAGTCTTTGAGCTAGCCTTTTATCCCATTTTCTTCCTGGGGAAACTGGTAAGTTAAGAAGCTTGCTGAAAGCATTTTAATCACTAGCAGGGGCCTAAATGGTTATATTTCCACCTTTATAAGAAAGATGGATATATTTCCAGTTCTCATTACCTATTGATGCTTTGTCTTAGGGCATGATAATCCAAGGTAATTGTTGAAATTAAAAAATTAGCATCTAGTTCTGCATAATATTTTGTGTTAGATGTATAATACTTTTAAGGTATTGCCTGAATATGAAGTATTTTAGCTCATTTTAAAAAGCCTGTAAAACTATACCTTGGTCTGAACGTGCATTTGGTGCTTGTTGATTTAATTTTAACACCATAACTAGGCAACCATATGACAGCCAAAAATGGGCGATTTATGATATCCCCTGCTAAGTGGACTTTTTTTTTTTATGTGTGTGTATATATATATATATAAAAACTCCTTGTAGGCATTTCCTTAAAGCTTCATCTTGATTAGGAGCAAGCTTTTATTTTCACTTGGCTTATGTAAATAAAGAAGATCATTAAAAATCGTCATCCAAATATTCAGCATGGCAAAAATCTTATTCCTCGAGGTTTTGTCATGTGAAAAGGGTTAAAACTCTTTTAACAGTCTGGAGATGGAGTGGGGGTGGTTTTTGGAATTTCATATGTGATTTATGAATCAGAGTCGAAAAAAACAGAGGACTGGAAACTGCAGATGGGAAGGTTGGGGAAATTTAAAATCCAGCGCAGGCTAAACCAATTTTTATGTTTTATCTTTTGTAAATTGTATAACAGTCTGACATGTTAATTCTCCTAAGGAGCTTAATCTGCAACATTTGAATATTCCAGAAGGATTTTTTCCTAGCCTTGCAGTCTTAAAATTTTTTGGTAAATGTGAAAAAGTGTTATATTTGAAACCATGTTTGATTGTTAGATAATAGGCCAGTTTCTTAACTCATATTCTTTATATTAGCATATTTTAATGTGATCTATGGGAAAGCATACAACTTTAGAAGTCTGATACGAAACAATTGTTCTTCATCCCATCTTCATGCTTGCTGTAAAGTAAGCACATATTGTTGTAGTGGCCTGAAACTTGAGAATGTTTCACCTTGCTATTTTACTGTCATTTTTTAGGTGGCTAAGCTTTTAAATTCTGGTGTGTATACAATACATAAAGAACTGGTTACACTATTGCAGGATGAGTCCCTGGAGGTAATGTACTTTTACTAGAATTTTATTTTGCTTGCTACATTGAGGCAGATTATCTTGATGTTTAATAACTCTTCAATAAGACAGTAGAGTAACATTTTGAAAGGATAAACAGCTTTTACTTCTGTTTCACAGACGCTTCATAAAGATGACTGCCTTCTGTGAACAAAAAAGGAGGGAAATAGGAAGGTGTTTGAATTTAATAAACCCACACTGAAATTATTAGCTTTTAAAAATATTAATTCTAAATTTTTTTAATTGCCATATTATTTATTACCTTATAAATTTTATGGAAATATTTGGTTTTGATACTGTGTTAAAATAATCCTTGATAGTGTTCAAGGTTTTTGCTTGGTTTTATTTTCATTTCTCCAGTTGAAGGGGAGATTAAGAAGTTGTGTATGGTTCAAAGATTCAGATTTATAGGAAGAATTTCAGTCCAAGGTCTGGTACAGAATCTGTGAGTGTTTATGAGATAGTTTAGTGTACCTCAGTTTCAACTTTCATAAAACATGAATCACTTAGCTAGATTACAGCTGACATAGTGAGACCTTTTTGGACTTGAAAAAAGACAAATATTTATTGAACCAAAATCATAATTTTCTTTTGCTTTCAGGTTCTCTTTTGGTACCCTTTGTTAGACATATTCAAGCGAATTAAGAGTGTTCATAGAACATCTACTTACAATTTATGAAATTCTGACACATCTTTAGAGATTTCTCAAGTTGAACACCTGAAAGTTGAGACCCAAGCAACTGGTGATGCTAAAAAATTCCCTGTTTTGATACCTATAATAAAAAGTATTTGGTGCCTTATCTTATTTACCACCTCAGTCAGAACTGGTGCCAAAAATATTTAATTATATACTTTCCTAGTCTATTTTTAAGTATTGCAACATTTGAAAGTTTGGCTATTTTGTTCATACAGGCTATGCATTTCATTTTAATTTATCAACTGCAGTTTTTTTTAAAGCAAGAAAAATTGCTTTTAAGTTTCAGTTGACAAATATAAAAAAACCCCATTTCTTTGTGTTTGTGAAGACTCTTTTGTTTAAGAATGAACATTCATTTTAAAATATTGTATGCTGTGAATAGCTTAGAAAGCATTGACTATGGTATTCATATAAATCAAAACTACAGTTTGTTTTCCTATACTTGTAACCTACGGTACTTATATTACTACATTAAAATATTACTTAACTACATTGAAACATCAATTTTAAATCTCAGTCCTCATCAAAGCATATATGTCGCATCTCATTCTTTTTTGTTGAGATGGATATGACAGAACAGTACCGTAAGAGATGTCGCTAAGGGTATTGTTGGTGAGAGATAAAAATTGAGTCAAGTTAATTTACAGAGCTCATTTATGCAGCCTTTCTTTAAATAGGTGCTAGATGCCCTGGTAGGTCACCTCCCTGAAATCCTTGAACTAATGGCTAATGGATTAGAAAACTGTGGATCAGAGAACAACAAGGTGGGCATTCTCATGTTTTTTTAATTTGATTTCTAAATAAAGGTAGTAGCAAAGTTTTTCAGACATATGTGGTATGAATATGCTTTTGTTACTAGTTTCTGCTTCGGTGAGATATAAAGTTTCTGTGGTTTTTAAATTGTCCTTAGACTTTATAAACTTAATAATAATAAAAGAGAATTGTGAAAGATGGCATATTACAATGTTCATCCATGTTCTTTTTCTAATTAGCCACAGATTTGCTGAAATAAATAAAAATTTGAAGTATAATCAGTAAGTTAAAACATAAGTTGACTTCATGCTAAAGGAATGACAACTAACACAGATTTTTTATTATTTGGTTTTTTATATTTATGCGGCAACTGCCCATGGTTGCCATTTTCAGACACAGTTTCTGCTAGAAGAAAGCCTGTTCGCTGAAGAAAGGAACTGAATTAGGTTTTAGGAGATCTATATTCAGCTCCCAACTTCACTAATTTAATTTTATGTGGCTCTGGATGATGGTTTATTCAGTGAATCCTTACCTGTAAAATGGAACATAAAAGATCATCTCCTGCTTCAAGGTTCTGTTCTGAGCATACTTCCTAAGTGTATGGAGAAACTGAGATATTCCAACAATATAAGAAATGAATACATTTATTTTCTTGTATGGAGAAAAGTTGAGAGTGTAATTTAAAAAGTGAACTTTTCAGATATTTACTGCTGAAAATCTATATAACATGGAACAAGTGCAATGTCAAATGTGGCACTCTTTCATTTTGCTTAGTGCTGAAGAGACTTTGGCTTGGTTACTGCAGTCTTTGCTTCCCACTGAGAAAAGGTGTATAATTCCTACTAAAATCAATTAGGTAGCTGAGAACAATAACTGCAAAATCAGGAAGCTAGAAGGATAATAGGATTTATTTGGTTTGAAAACAAGACGACTGAGGAGAGTTGTCGTAATGCTTTTTCATCTCTGAAAGGGTATGCTGATCAGTTTTTCTTTGTCAGGAGAAGAGACTGGAAATGAAAGTTAATTTAGTTAGGTACTGGACTAGCTTTTCGAGTAGTAAAATGGAATTTACTGCTTAGGGGAGATTGTTTAAACCCGATCATTACATTATTTTAAAACTAAGTTAGACTAACATCTGACGAAAGTGGTCACAGTGTAGCTGATCCTGTCTAAGGGGAGGAATTAACTTACCCCTTAAAAATCTCCTCCCCTGCTGCATTTTTGTGATATGCTTTTTAAGCATGGTAACATGACATAAAGCTAGACCATGTAAAATTATTTTTATGTTTATATTTTTATTTCTAGTTATTGTCTATTCCTGACTTGATTACTGCATTAACAACAGCAGAACAGAGAGCAGCAACTTCTTTGAAATGGAGAACTCACGAGAAGTTACTACAAAAATATGCATGTCTCCCTCATATCATATCAAGTGATCAGATTTATTACCGCTTTCTTCACAGAATGTTGACAATCATTTTGACAAATGTAAGCCCACATGTCTCTTTCACGTTGTTTTGTGTTTGTTTATGCTATTTAGAACAATGGCCACCCTATATTTGCTATGCGTAGTACTTTTTAATTGTCTTAAAGTACTACATCTCATTGCATATGGTATATCAGGCTGCGGGTTTTTTAATAAAAGACTGAGAAATTGCTCTGAGAACTTCCCCCCAGTTTGAGGAGCAAAATTTGGATTGACAGGTTGTCATATTTTTCCTCCCACCCTAAAGTTCTTTTTTTTCCTTGTGCTCATTATCAATTTGTTTCTAGGTAAGTCAAAACTTTTTCCTTTGAGATATGCCTTCCTTTCCCTGATTCCGTACATTTTATCACATTGTGTTTCATTCCTTATGAAAGAACACTTTATTCTGAAAAGGAATGTTTGTTCTAAGAGATGCTTTATTTTCTAACACCTGTAATATAGAAGGCACCTCCCAAACATGAAATAAGTCGAGGCTTTTAAGAAATAACTGAATAAACATCTTAGGCAGCAGGGATAAAGAACCAGGTATTTCATGAATTGGCCAAACTTCCTAATTCTCCAGTACATCATGCCAATTATTCCAAAATTTAGAACGTTAGGTGCTTTTCTAGCTATTTCTTTCTACTTCTAGAATTTTTATACATTTTTAGTCATATTTCTTCAGGTATGTTTAATTGTGTTCCCTTTATTTCTTTCAAGAATGTCCTACCAGTCCAAAAAGCAGCTGCTCGAACTCTCTGCGTTTATTTGCGTTATAATCGCAAACAAGAACAGAGGCATGAGGTTATTCAGAAACTGATTGAACGTAAGATAATTTTTCCATGATTACTTAGAGGTGCCAGTTAGTCTTGGCTACAGATCTATTTCTATATATAGTTTTATTTATTCAGTGTAACTTTCTGTCATCATTGGAGGGATTATACTTAAAAGACATTCAGTTGCTCATATTATCACCTGGCAAAACATATTGTGCATATGCAAGGAATATCTGAAACTTGTGCAAATGAATTGGGAAAGAGGCAATGTGGGAAACTGTTAATATGCCAAGACCCCTCCAGCCCTGCTCCTTGAATCCAAAATCGCTCAGCTGAAAGTGCTGCAATATACAAAACAGAGTTCCTCTATAGAAATAAAATTCTCTAGAGGCTTCATCATAAGAAGTACTGAGTAAATCTTCTCAGAGATTAATTTATGAATGGGTTAGTCTCCTAAGGTGACTTTCTGGTCTATGCTGTGTGTTTTAAAGCTAGGTTAGAATTTTGAATATTTCTCATTAGCAATCCTTAAAGTTTACACAGTAATTTTCATACACCAACGACACGGTTTGGATACATCATTGGGTATGACGTGGATGGCATACAGGGCTTTCTTCAACACAGTAACTAGTTCAATTACTATTTTTGATTTTTCAAATGGTTAGAGAGACCGATTGTATTTCTGAAAACCAATGCTCATTGGCAGGTATGGTCACTGAATTCAGAAGGCTAGGTTTTCACTGAAATAACGAATTGAGAGGCTGAGAAGGTGCGTCTTGTGATGAGTGTGATTATCATCTTTGAAATGTTAGGTTAAGCTTTGAAATATTATCTATCTGACATTGAAAACTTAATAGATAATATCTATGCATTGTTATTTTTCAGAACTGGGCCAAGGAAAAAGTTATTGGAACAGGCTTCGGTTTTTAGATACATGTGAATTCATTATGGAACTGTTTTCAAAATCATTCTTCTGTAAATACTTCTTTCTACCTGTTCTTGAACTTACACGTGATCCAGTGGCAAATGTGAGGTACTGTGCAAAGACTATGCAGCAGTGAACAGGAAATAAAAACTTTAAATGCTATATATAGAAATACTGCTACAAGTTTCATGTCTTGCTTAACTAATGGGACTTGATTAAAAACATACAGAGCCTTTAGGGTGACCAGTGTTTAGGGTGTAGGGCACTGTGGGAATGATATTAGAAAACCACATAAGTAGGTCAATCTGAGTGCTGAGGGGACTCATCAAAAATGTCAGATTTTGGGACTGAAAGGAGCAGTGAGGCAGAGGAGCCAGCTGTAGGTGAGAAGAAAGTAATTTGCTGTTCCATGAGTATAGAGGGAGAAATGTAACTTCACAGTCTCCATTAATTTCCATCCATTTCAATCTCTTTATACAGAAAGTAAAACACACAAGCGATTCTTTAAGTAGCCTGAGCTTAACCAGTTAGCATAGGTTTTACCTTATTTAAAAGTTTTCTACTTCATTTTTAAAGTAAGTTGAAGAGTAGAAAAATATAAGGGAATTTGGTATATGTATTCATTTTTTTTTGCTTTCAACAAACATTTTAATTAAAAGCGCTATTGATACAATATTAAAATTTATTGGAAACTTGAAATAACTTGCAATCCCTTAACTGACATTAAAATTCTTTTCTGGATTGTTCCCTAACACTTTTTACAGAAAGGATGCAGCATATATAGTGGACGGAAGTTTAGAAGTCGGACGTAGTTGTTAGCTTATGATTTTAAAACAAACATAGGGAGATATTCTAGCTTTTCACGGAGTGGTGTAACTCTGTAATGGAAGTTATGAAGATTAGAATGTTTTGAATGTGTGAAAACAGAAAGATGAATTTGTATATAATACTGACTTTATTTTATGTCAAATGCTAGCATGAAATACAAAAATTAATGATGATTATTAAACATCTGCATGAAAAGACAAATATATGCTGTTTTTTTTCTTTTTTTAGAATGAAGCTTTGCTATTTGTTGCCAAAAGTTAAATCTACTCTGAAGATACCCACTGATAAACATTTACTTCAGCAGTTAGAGTTATGTATAAGGAAACTTTTGTGTCAAGAGAAAGACAAAGATGTCCTGACTATTGTAAAAAGAGTAAGCATTTTTCTTTTCCAGCAGCCTTTTGCTTTGAGGTTATCGTTAAAAGAGGATCAATCTTATTCTTTCCTTTGATTCTCTTAATGTAAAAACAGGAGACTAAAGATTTCATTGTCTATCCTATAATTTTTGACAATTAAGAGAAGATGTAGTGCAGTGTATTCTGTCAAATTTGAGAGTTAATGTTTCCTTGGTTACTAATATTGAAGTTATTTTATAGTGACTGAGATTCAGGACTTTAGCTCAATGACCGTTTGTGCAAAAATAGCATATGACTAAAGATAGGATTAAATATTGATTTTAGTAAAAATGGTCAAGTTTTTAAGGTAGAGATATCTAGAGATATATATTTAGAATATACAGATAAAGGATTCGCATGATTTTGAAATGTTACAAATGTCTTTGTATGGTGAGTATTCATGAAAAAGTACATCTTTAAGGGATGCACATGCTTTGTTTCAAGTAAGCCATGAAGTGAAGTAGCTAAAGTAGGTGGCTTCCTTATAGGGCCAGTCTGCAGGAGAGATTGGGTGGACACCTGTGGGAGCATCCTGGCTTATTCGCAAATTCATGAGTTGTTTTTATAGCCTAGGTTCCTAGTTCCATGCTTCAGCCATTCATGCTTTTGTGCTGTCCTTGAGTGTAGTTTGAATTCTAAATAGATAGTCTGTCAATTATTAGTCTTTGTGAGTCTCAGCATGGCTCTGAGAATACTCTGACAATTTTTAACTGCATGTGTAGCAAAAAATGCAAGCATAGGCTTCAAATGAAGAAATTGCATGTTTAATTTTGAATATGACTATTTTGAGCTTCCTAGCTGGACAGTTTTTTAGTTGAAAGTGTGGCATGCTGCTGAGTAACAATAATGTTTTCATTTTCTTTATAGACAGTGTTAGAATTGGACAGAATGGAGATCTCTGTAGATCCTGTAAGTACTCAGTAACTTTGATACTTACAAAGTACTTTTAATTCCCATTTTCATGTAGTGATTTTTTTTATTTTTATTGATTTTATTTTGAAGTTTCAGAAAAGATTTTACGAAAATGATTTATTGGATCAAGAAAAAGAGAGACAAGAACATCTCCTTTTGGAAATGGTATAACTTATGAGTACAATCTGTTCTTTTTTTAACAATTAGTAGCTAAATACTAATGAGGCAATAATTTTAAGGTAGAGGAAGTGCACATTATCAAGACACCTTGTAGGTTCATAATCTGTGTGCGGTTTCATTTTACAATTTTTGATTGGGTTAAGACATAAGTAGCATATAGCTTCCTTTTCTGTATTAGCTAAATTTTGCTGTATCAGTTAGAAAACAAACTGTAATTTCTGGAAAAATATTCATGTGTGATGCCTTGATAGTTCTGAAATACAAGCCCTTCAGCACATCTTTATGAAATCTTTTTGAGGGGGCTTAGCAATTTTTCAGGTGTGTACAACATAATAAATCGAATAATGAAACACCTCAGAATTGACAGACTGCTTCCATAGGCAAAGTAATGAATGTCCTAACTTTTATGCCAAGGAAGCTGAAGAAGGCTCTGTGTGTTGCAAGCTTTCCAGTTAATCAGAAAAAAGGCCATTGATATCTGCCGCCTCTCAGGAGGGAGATTTAGTGCAGGTTTTATAGAGCAAAAGGTGCTGCAAGTTACTTACTTAGGATTTGGAAGAGAAGCCTGCAGAATAGTTTTCCAGCTTATAAAACTATTTATCTTCAGTCATGTCTGTGAGAGCTGCAGCAGATGCTTTGCCCCATAGCCTACTACATTTTCACAAACCCTAGATGAGATTACTGCAGTCCTCTGTTCTGCTACCTCCTCTCCACCCTAAGATGGGAGAAGCTAAGAAGCTGATAGGATTTAGAAAAGACTGAATTTCGTTGGCATGGTTTCTCTGACTTGAGAAAATGAAGCTGCTCTGTAGTAAACCAGAACAGGTTCAAGACTGTCCAAAAACCACATTTTCCTCTTTGGGATTCTACAGAGCCTTTATTTCTGGCCCACTGATGTCAGTAGGTACTGCAGGTCTTCTCTTGCATAGCAAAGGTTCAGCTTTGTTATCAGGACCTGCCTACATATATTCAAAGACTTGAACGTAGCTTTAGCAGTTTTTAGGTGGATAAAATAAATGTTTTTATAGTGAAAGCAGTGGCGGCTGTGGTAAAATAGCCCCTGGTATGCTCTTTGTTACCTTGTATTGTATAATGACAATTTTTTATCCTATTTCTACAGCTTGACTTTAGAAGAGCACCTGTATTTTTATGATATATCCCACTGAAATGGGCATACCTTCTGTATCACAAGGGTCTCATTAAGCACTGTCTGTGAGAGGCATGTTTTTGGGGAACTGGAGATGTATACTGTAAATTGTGGCATCCTGGCAATGTTCAAGGCCAGGTTGGACGGAGTCCTGGGGGACATGGCCCAATGTGAGGTGTCCCTGCCCCTGGCAGGGGGGTTGAAACTAGATGATCTTAAGGTCCTTTCTAACCCTGACTATTCTATGATTCTATGTTGCAAATAGATCAGGAATGGGTGAACCTACTTAAATGTATCTGACTGCTACAGATTTTAATACTGTATATGTTAATATTTTTCCTTAATTTTAGTAACTGACTTGTAGAAACTAGATTACAGCAACCTTGACCTGAATGAATAATATTTTTTTTTTTTTTAACTTGGGGAGTAATTAGAATGAAATGGAAAAAAAAATAAAAATAGAGTAGAACAATTACGGTACACTTGGCACTTTTTATTATTAACATAGTGCAGAAAATAAGCTAACATTAATTAGCTTTTTGAAGGTGGAGTGGTGTCTATTCAACAACAATCCTGAATCAAGGATTGGCTTCTGAAGTTATTGATATAGCTGTGTTAACACTATATTCTGTCTATTAATGTGCTCTCAAAAGGTTCTAAGGTTAGCTAATATTACAAAAGGGCAAAGAAATTCCCTAAAATTGAACAATTGTAATACTTGGTTTTGTTTTCATAAAGGCTTATCAAATGCGGAACCTCAGCTCTGAGGTTCCTTCATAATTACAGTCAACATTTTTTGGTGTGACTTTTACATAGGTTATGTTCCCTGATTTAGTTTTGTTCTACTTGATTGGTTATCAAGATATTCACTAGGGGCTGTACTAAACGCTGGAGAGAGTAGGAATTAACTGTTACTTTGGTGATTTGGAAGCAATTCCCAGTTGGAAGCACAATTTATTTTTTTCTGAGGAATATCTAAGAAAATTATCCATTTTTTAGGAACAATTAGAAAAAGAGAAGCAGCAAAATGAAGGAAGATCTACAAGTATTAATAACAAAATATTTGAAAAGAAGCGTAAGTTTGTTTATTTGCATACATTTTGTTTGTGCATGCACTGCTCTTCTGCAAAAGTAGGATAAAGGAGCAGAGAAAAACATTTTATACAGTAAATAGTTTTAGAAAGTGGCAATAAATCTTTTTTTCTATATATTTCTAAAGATACTTATAAACACTGGCCTCATTATATTGGAGGGAAGACTTTTGGCTTTATTAATAAAACACATGACAGTTTTAGTTCTCTGGTATATTTGATTTTGGCATGTAGTGTACGTACTTGTCTGTGGTATTTCGGAAGTCTTAGTAGCACTGGATTTGATATTATTGCTCTTTACCCCAGGGCTGTCATGCGTTATGACATCTTTTTTTTTTAAAGTTAACCTTTAAGAGAGGAGTATTTATACTTGGATTTTTTTTAGGCAGAGACAGTAAAACTTCATCAGTGCTGGCAAAAAGTATCACACTCTCTGTTCCTGGAAGCTCTTCTGCTACATCAGCAGGTAAGAACACTTTAAAAATCTTCCAGAATGTTTTGGTGTCACATCAGCAGGTTAAAACTCAGCAAAGCTGCTGTTGGGATTTGTGGGCTAGTTTAACCTTCTACACATAGGAAATGATTCCACTCCTAAAACTGAATGTTTTCTATGTTTTTTAGTTTTAGTTTAATCTTTAGTATATAAATAAGTGACATAAAGTTTATTTATTATTATTGAGGTATTTACATCAGTTCCTTCAGCTAGCAAAAGTTGACAGAAAATTATATTAAAAGTTATTTTAATTACTGGGGAAATGCTATTATATCTATGTTAAAAAATTTTCCTACATATAATTTTAGGCAAAGAAGACAAAAAATCCAAGTTGGTTCGAAGCCAGTCTTTCAGTACTCAAGCACTACATCCAAAATACAACACCTTAGACAAGTGTCCTAAGTATCTTTATTATCTTCATTCCTTACCTCATAGGCAAATGTTATGAAATTATATGCATAAGACTCTATAAAAGCAGTGATGTGCTCACTGAATTGTGACCTTAATTTTCAGCCTGTTTAATTGATTAAGGCATGCAGTTTTGAAATGAGGGAAGATATATCACTTTAAGGTGTGCTGAATCCTACTCATTTATTCCTTTTAAGTTAATATGTCACCTTTTATCATATATTAAAACAAGTTTCAATATGAACTGCTAAATCTAAAGAAATTTCAGCATAACTTTCTCATTTAATTTTTTCATATAAACTCATAAATAACCTCCAATATTGTATAAAGAGCAGGGTCATATAATTGGGAGAAGCATGTTGCATGTAATAAGCAGTTTGGTTTTGATTTATTTGGTTTTTTGGTTTTTTTTTTTTTTTTTTTTTTTTAAGTAAAAGCTCTGCTACAGGATATGCATCTTCAGTATCAGGAATGGGAAAGAATTGCATGTTATCCTTTACTGGTAAGTAGGTTATTTTATTACATTTTATATTAATTTTTGGTGGGAGTGCTGAATATGTGGGCCTCACATATACCCTATTTACCAGGCATACTGTAAGATGTCATTCTCCTAAAGAACATAGAATAATATATATCCGATATGTTTGGCCACTTAAATGCTAGTCTAGTTAGTCTACTTTTCTTTTTTTTGTTGCATTTTTTGTTTTGCTTTTTGTTTGTTTGGGTTTTTTTGTTTGCTTGTTTTTTGTTTTGTTTGATATTTGTTACATGTAGGTTTGAAGTTATATTTAAATGTAGTAAAAGTAAAATGTGCTTGACATTTCTTGATATTTTGGATGTCATAAAAAGGTTGGTTTTGCAATTTGCCTACATCCATTTTACATGAGGAAAAGGTTTTTATGTATACCTTCTCTTGAATTAGGAGAGGGAAACTGCTGTCTGGAAGTGCCCCTCTCTGCTTTTACTGTTGAAAAGTACGGATCATTAAAGACTGGAATGAGATTAGTGACTTCCTGGAGCAACCCGTCTTTTTTCCATTCAGTACCAATAGACACTAGACGATTAGCTTGGATTAAATAGATGCATTTTAAGCAGCTGAAGACTGGCCAATTAAATCCCCCTATTTTCATACATGAAATATATTAATCCTATCTTCCAAAATTTGTCTTCTGATTATTTTTATTTCACATTTTTTCCACAAAAGAAGAAGAAATGCTAAGTTGAAACCATTCTGTTACAGAAAGTTCAACTTCTGGATTATTGCCATAGGAAATATGCCACAATTGCCACAGGAAAACCAGCTCATTTTGTTTACTCTCTGTGTACGTTTTTCAGACAAAATTCTTTGTCTGAACTGCAACTCTTTATTTCAGATGATTCATTTCGGACTCATTCTGGTGGTAATAGTGGGAATGCTGCCTTCCCTTCCAGTTCTTCTCGCAACATATTTAACTCAGCTGACCAGAAGAGCAATGGAAATAAGGAGATTCAGTCCCGAAAGATGAGCATGTAAGTGGTTGACAAGAGGTTAAATCAAGCTTATGGGTAACATTTTTCAAATGGAACTGAAGAGACCCATGTGAAATTAAGCCTGTATTCATGATACATCTTCACCCAGATTTTGAAATACTAAATTAGCATGGTAGAAATGGGATGTGTGCAATTACAAGAGTTTTTAAGATTGCATTCCCTTTTAGTTAGTTTTTTGCATTGTTTCCTCTGCACATGTTCGCATTCAGGTGTCCCTGCCCCTGGCAGGGGGGTTGGAACTAGATGATCTTAAGGTCCTTTCCAACCCTGACTGTTCTATGATTCTATGATTCAGCTGGAGCATTATGGGGAGGGTGGAATAAGACAAAGTGAAGGTTATTGCATTTGATGTATAGTAACTGCAGTCACAGTGATTTAGCTGCCTGTAGTTGGAGAAACAGAAAATATGCATTGTTAGATGATTTAATTTTTCCTTTTCCTTTTTATGTACTTCCATATTTTTGTGTTTGAGAGTTATGTTGAAGTGGTAAAGCTATTTGTTATTAAGGCTGCTGCTTTCACCTTACCTTAATCATTTAGATGAAAAAATTTCAATGCTAAGCATCTCCCTCAGGCTGGTTTTCTTTAAACTTCACCCTAAACTGTTCAACATTTTGCAAAAATGAAATCAAAGGTGATTTTTTTTTGCTCCTGTGATAAAACTAAGTCCTAGAAATTTGCTGTGATGTGTACATACTTAGTCAAATATCTGTAGACTCTAGCAGCTACTTCCCTTCGTATTCCTTTCACACTATAACTTGTAGTTCTATATTACTGTCATTGGACTGGCTGTAATTTTGGGTGCTCAAACTGAGATTTTTCTTTGCTATTGGAGATTTGATTTCTTAGCCAAGTCAGAATGGAGAATGGAAAGGAGCCAGCTATTTCAAGAAAGGGAGGTTGTTTGGGAAAGTAGGCTTAAATGTAATTGGAACTAGAACTGGGAGCTGAAAAAAATGGGGAAATTCAACCAGGCGCCTTGGAATTCTGAATAGGTATGAAAGACCAAGAATAAAAGAGTCCAAGATATGAGGTTGTAACTTGCCTCAAAGATAATGGAGCTGAAATAGGTGTGTAGACGGAGTCTGCACCAGACAGGGAAGAGGAAACACCTTACACTGGTTTGCCAGTTATAAAGAGAAAACAGTAGTGAAAGTGATATCTCTCAAGTGGTCCTTTCTGGGGTTTCCAGGCTCCTTTAAAACACAAACCAAAACACTCTCCCTGTCACCTTTACTCACAGATAGAAGTTAATAAAATTCGCAAATTGTAAAATAAAACACTCAACATTTTAACAAATATATGAAGTTGTTCTCTGAACAGCTTGCATTCAACTACTTGTATACATTATATTATGATACACAGTCTTTTGCTGTGCAAGTATGTAGTGCTTTTCTGCTGGAATTTTACCACCTCCACTGTACAAGATAAATTTGTTCTGGAATGAAGTCAAGCTTGCATAGTGACATATTGTTTTTAAAACTGGATTTTCTTTGTAGAAAAGGTTGGAAGATAAGTAGTGAATGAAGGTGGACTGTTTCTATTAGGTCAGTGGTTTCACAGCACAAGTACTTTAAAGTACCAGTTCAAATTGCACACTACCTCTGCCTTGGCCAGAATCCAATGCTTTCTTCTAAATGTTAACCCACAGTACTTCAGACTTTTCATAGGCAATCATTAGGTGGTCACTCATTTCAAAGCGCATGATTTCAAACTCAACAGTTAGATCAGTAGACATGCTGATGTTTTCAGCTATCTATAAAGTAAGTGGGACATGTATCTTGAGTACACAAAATGGCATACAATGCTCAATATTTTCAAGAATTAAGTGTGGTCAAAACCCCATATGCTTTCACTCTAATCACTGTATACCTCTGTTCCTTCTGCTTAAAACCAAAAAATTAGTTCTAATGCCATAAATTTTTTAGCAGTCATTGCAGAAATTCCAATTACTCATCTGTCTCACAACATTTTGGGGAAAATAAATGGATTAACACAAAGCAAAGGCTTTTCTATCTATCTTTCACTTAAAATAAAACTGATATCTTTTGCTTGAATACAAAGGGACAGAAAAAGACTCACATAGAGCAGTTTGTACATTTGTCCTCAGGCAGAAAAGTGGAATGTAAGAGTCATGGCTTCAAGTCTCAGTGTACCATTGAGGTACATTGGTGAATACCTTAATAGGAGGCTATTTGAAAGTAGGTATCTGATCAAACACCATGAACTGGATGATTTCCCTAGTTCAGAAAGTCCCTGAACTGCATAGTGTTTCTGGAGAAAGAAGAGCAGGCTTAGGATGACCTACATTTAGTACTGAATATGAGTTTTAATGTTCTATGTTATTATGGTAAAATGCATGTCTCAAGTTGGCATACTGTCTGCTGCACTGTAGATTCAATTTCTCTTTTGTAATCTAGACCAATACTTAGTTGCACTTCCATAACACAATGGAGCAGCTCTATAAGGAGATAATAAGAGGTACTGATACAGGAATAGTTGGTGTTCAATGCATTTTTCCACATAACCCTGTTGACCACAGACATATTTAGACCTCTTCTATCTTTCTTTTGTTCAGAAAATCAGCCCTGGAACTAAATATACACATATTAATGAAAAAGTCAGTTTCAAGGAAGAATGAGGGGTACAGGTTTTCCATCCTGTAAAGTGAGAGTAGATTTATTGTTGCATAGAAATCAATTTCGTAATAATGAATTGATATCAGTATTTCCCAAGATGTCCTTAACTGACCTTTAAGTCATCCACATTGGTGTGTCACCATGTAGTAAGCATTATATGCGTAAGTACTTCAAAGTATAGTCTTTCATGCAATCATATGTTTGCTTAGGAAGTTGAGCACAAGATAAAGTTCTGCCACTGATCTACTACACTTTGAGTTAGTTACTTAAAGCATCTAATCATGTTTTCATACTGCTATTCAAGATGCTAAGATTTCTGAGGTACAGTGGGTCTGATATGTGGTTTGGACCCCATTTCTAAGATGAAGCTAGTAAGTATTCTGACACTGATACATTATCATGATGGGTTTCATCAGCAATTTAAAAATGTGAAACAGGACAATAGATTGTGTTGTTTGTAAATGGTACTGTAAAATATTGATGCAAATTAATATTGCCATAGAGTTCTAAAAATTAAGTCCCATTCTTTGACGTATTTCTGACCAATAAAAACAAGTTGATAATTGACATAGCTACAATTCTGTGAAGTTGAGAACAGTATGTTTAAAGATTAAAAACTAAGCCTATGAAAAATCAGAAATTGCCCAATTAACATGGTCAACAGAAGACATAAGGATAACATCGTATTCTCTCTCTTGCCCACCTCCACTTTACCCAGACTATTATGGGTTAAGATGGAGACTTCTGGCATTATTTGTAGCCGCCAGCAGACCGCTTGGACTGCCTTAACATCTCACTTAGAACGATCTCTACACAACCTTCTGTAGAAAGCTTAATGGAGAAAAATACACTCTTCTTGTGAAGAAAGCCTTCAGATTGTGTCCATTTGACTTTTTCAGTGGGTACATTAGAGCAGCTAGTAATTTTTAAAGTACAGCAGCTAAGAGTTATATTAAAATGTTATACACAATAGCAGTTTATGTTATGTTATTTAAAAATACATCCGAAACATATTATGTGTGTTTCTTCTTTTGTATGAAGAAAATCCAGAAAATCAAACTCTTAAGATCTTCTGACAGAAAAAAAAAGGGAACCAGAGAGTGGTGGAAGCAGCACTCTGGTGCGATAATGTGGGAGCAGCAGACGGACTCTCTAATGCCTGGAATGAATAAAATGCATCTTGCAATGTTAAAACTTTTTGTCTTTTAAATAAAATCCCAAGATGTAAAATAGGTTCCAATAAATAATGTAACAGTTGCAGAATTCTAATGTTGTAGTGAAATGTTATGAAATATAACTTCAGTTGTGTGCTCTAATCTGCTGCAGCTAGAGAGGATTTTGTTTTCTTCAATTATGCCTTTGTAGTTCAAATTCTTGGGTTTAGAATACACATATCCATTACTTAATTGGCTTAGTTACAATTTTAGCAATTCTTAGCATCATTGTTTTATGAAAGAAATAGAAGGAAATGTAATGAATATGCAAAAGTAATCCCACATTTTAAGGAATATTCAAACCTAATTTAAGACCAAAGTCCAGAACCATTGATCAATCTATATCATAGACTTTAGTAGCATTATGCTGTGAATTTGGAGGTAATGTTTATACAAGTACTAAGTAAAGTTCATAAAAATACTGTGTAAGTTTCAAAGCAATCTAAAAGCAGATGTCTTCAGATGATATAAAAAAGTTTTATTTCATAAGTTTTGTTGTAAAAATACCTGGTTTAATTTTTAGTATTTCAGATTGTATTTTCACTTGAATAATTTATAATGATGAAACTAGTTTTTAATCAGCTGTTATTGCAAGCTATCATGCTTCAGTGATGTCATCTGCATTTGTTTGTATTAATGCTAATGTTACTATCAAAATTTGCCTGTGGGAAAACATGTGATTCTATTTTAAAGAGTTCTATTTATGACACTACTAAAGAGAGAGCCTATGAAGCTATTGTCAGCTTCTCTATTTCAGAATGGAAGCAGCATAAATATATTGATATCAGAAATATGTGGTTTTTAAAATTTATTGGTGTATGATAAAGGTGATCTGATCTGTGAATGCATATGCGTGTGTGGTTACTTTTTTATAATGTAAAAATATGAATGGTGATTTACTCAAAATAAAGCGTAGGACAATGCTGTACATGCATGTTCTTGAAAAAAACACTCTCAGGGCATCTTTTATAATTAAAATAAATAAAATCATTTACCTGTAGAAGGTATTTATTTAAAATAATAACAACACTGGATGTATGCTGTCTTGTGTGAAGTACAAAATGTGTCATTCGATTTAGCAGTGTTTTGCTGTCTGAATTCTTAAGCTTCTTTGATAGCAGTTGGATATAGGAGTATTCTCTGTTTAGTCACAGACATTGTTTGGATTCTGTGAAAACACTCAGGTTTTCAGTTTGTTCTGTAGCCTGGCATAGGATCTTGTAAATCACAGATTTCTTTAAAGGCTTCTTCAAGTATGATGTTTAACATTCGATATCGGTACAGATGCACAGATGACCTATACTGGCTCCTCCCAGGTTCTGCTTTTGTCTCATTAATAAAACCAGATACTCCCAGTTCCCCAGGGACAACTAACATCCCAGCTACAGCTGCTCACCCATGGGTGGCAGGAGACTGCTAAGTCTATTCAGTCTGACTTCTGCCAGGGACCAGACTCAGATCAGAAGTGGTCAGCTGCAGAACAGGACTCAAAACTGTGTTTAACCCTCCAATGCCTTTACTAGAGCAATGCAGATCAACAAGTAAGTTCAGAAACTTGAATCCAAGCTATTTCTCCCCTTAATAAGCATGTGATGAGTTCTAATACAGTCTGTCTTTTGTTTCTTATTGGCTATCATATGTCTGTCACTTCTGATTAATTCATTTAATGCTGATAACACATGCTCCACTCAATAACCCTACTGTGTATTTAATCCCTGCTATGTAAGCTTTAATTGCTTTTTTTAGACATTTTTTGGTCTGCACATCTTCCTTGTACTATGCTCCTGACTTTCATAAGTCTGTCACACTACAGACCTCCATCCCGACAGTCTTTTTTGGGGCTGCTTACTTCTGGGTTACTTCTGTTGGACAGCACCAATACTTCTGAACCCTTTGCAGCATTGTTTTTACCCGCAACTCGGAATAACAGCTATAGGTCAGCTGTACAGTGTTAACCAGGTGGCTCTTATATAGAGCAGCATTTCTCCAATTACTCATTCAGAAACAGAAATGAGTGATTCTTTTTCTTTCCTGGTACATTCATACTGCAATGTGGAGTTAGGTTAGATGCCCTTTGTATTTTAGTCAGATACCAGTCTGCTAAATACTTTTGTGAGTGGCTTACACCAGTGTCTGGATTGCTGTGGGTAGACCTCTAGTGGTAACTGGCATGATTTTTAGAGATGTTTATCAGCTTTACCTTGTAATATATCTTCTAAATCTTCTCTTGCAGATGCATCTGTCTGTGTGTGTTTACTGATAGACACCTTTGAAGCTTCTATGTCAAATGATTTTGAAAACTCTTCTACCCCATTTTAGGCAGCTATTTGTGAAGGCTGTATGGGCAAGCAAAGTAGTGCTTGGGCTTCTTAGTTATATATAGCTGGAAGTATCTTTTCACGTTGTTCCATACTTAATTCATAGGACTGCTGCTATTAAAAATGTACTAAATGTTAAAGATCTTACTGTTTGGTTGGAATCACTGCACTGCTTGAATAGAGTGAATTGTATCTTGGTCATAGAAATATTTTTCTGAAATATTTTTGCAGCTCCTTTTGGATTTTAGGATCAGCTCTGTGAACAGACTTATTCCACTTTTATGGAGGTGCATTTTTTTATGCCAAAGTCTGTCTTAATTCAGGCATAGCGTCCTGTTATGTAGTTCACCCTGCCATCTAGATGATAATACATGCAGAAATTCTGGTTTTAGGAGAGGCACAGCTTGGCGTTAAGAAGCAGTCCAGATTCAGATTTTACATGTTCAGGATATCTAAGTTATTTTTCAGAATTATTTTGTCTTTAATAGAAAGAATATTTTAAAAGCAGACACATCACGTACCCGGAGAAAATGAGGTGCTTTCATACTCTGAATAAGCACTTTGAAAGAGGTCACACTCCAAGCTGCTGCAGACTTCGTGATAGACTAAGTGTAATTTCTGCAGTAATAAAACCTCTAGGCAGAGGCAGTAAATTCACTTGTAGGGCTTGATCCTGCTTCTATTTTTATAAGTGGCAAAATTTTACCAACACTGGGGTCAGTGGGTTCTTAAGTCTTATTTAAACAGATTATATTGAGGAACATCAAGCCTGCAGTGTTTGGGAATGAGTTTCCTGAATATTTCCAAAGTTCAGTTTTGTGTTTCCCTTTTTTTTTTTTTTTTTAATTTCTTTGGGGTTTTTTTATTTGCATGGTACATTTTACAAGACTCATTTTTGTCACTTTGGGCCTTAGTGAATTTTGCTTGTTACTTGGGCATTAATATAAATAGGATGGCCTATTGCTAGCTGGAGAGACAAAATAGGTTTTTATATTTTCAAATTTCATTATCTTTTTACTCTAATGTAAATTAAAAAAACAGTGTCTTGGTTTCAGCTGGGATGGAGTTAATTTTCTTCCCAGTAGCTTGGCCCAGCACAGTGTTTTGGCTTTAGTCTGAGAACAATGCTGATAACACACTGATGTATAGCTGCTGCTAAGTAGCACTTACCTTGGTCAATAACTTTTCAGTCTCTCATGGTTTGCCAGTGAGGAGGGGCACAAGAAACTGGGAGGGAGCAGGGACAGGACACTTGACCCAAAGCAGCCAAAGAGATATTCCATACCACAGCATATCATACCCAGTATATATGGCCCCCAAGGGTGGCCAGAAAGGGCTGCTTGTGTCAGGCTGGACATTGGTCAGCAGGCGGTGAGCAGTTGTATTGTGCATCACTTCCTTTTCTTGGGTTTTATTCCTCTTGCTGTCTTTTTGTTACCTCCCTTTTCATTACACTTATTATATTTTATTACAAGTATTAAGCTATTCTTATCTCAATCCATGGATTTTGCCTTTTTCCAGCTCTCCTCCTCATCCCACTAGGGGGATGAAGGGGAGTGAGCAAGCTGCTGCATGGTACATAGTTGTCAGCTGGGGTTAGACCACGACAAATGGAAATAAGGCCTCTTACGTAGCCCAGTAAGCAAAGTGCTTTCTTTATTTACATTTCTGTTGGATCAACTAACCTGCCAATGAACAGTAATGTTTTAAAAGTTTCTTCAAAAATCATAAAAAGGAACGGTCGGTCCACTTTGATGACAGGAGGCACTGTGAATGCAGTTATCTCTGACCCACTAGCTGCTGTGGCTTCAGTTCCTTCTTCATCCACTTCAATTACTGCCTTTTGGACAACCTGAAATGCAATTTAGAAATAAGCTATGTGATAGAAATAAATATTAACATGACAAATGTTTACCAAGTGCAAGGCACTCAGTTTAAATAAGCTTTTATTAAGGATTAAAAGGAGTAGGCCTGGGCAATCTAGCTCTGTCTGCTAGACTGGTAGACCCTTGTGCTGTCTACTTTAGCAGCAGAGGAGATAGTACAGCCACCATGACCCCAATGCTTAGCGTGGATGCTAGTGTGCTTTTCTACGTGTCTGAGCATAGAAGTTTTGCTCTTGGAAGTGGTAGCATGAAGCAACCACTGCATTTGTATAGTGCTCCTCTTTGGCACCTAACATGGGAGAGTTTCTCAAAAGTGGGAAATCTGTTTTCATCGGTCACAAAAACTGACTGGCTGGATATGTAATTCACAGTTGATTTTGTGAAAGCTTAGGCAAATTCGCCAATCATCTTGGCTTTTTTTCTCTATATTTTTTTTAATTTCTATATTTCATAGCACAGCGTAAATATGCAAAACAATGAGGTACAATCCTGGATTGGTCTGAGGATCTTCCATCCCCGTTGAAACTGCAGCCTGGCGAGGTGTGATACTTTGCCCATTTTTGTTCTTTCAGACTGCATGTATTTCTGAGTACTGTCTCTGTATTTGGATCTGTATCAGTGAACTGCTTAGGCAGCTAGTGCATTCCCAACTCCCAGACTCCTAATTCTAGGGCTGACTTATGTGAAGGCAGTTGAAGGACTTCATCAGTGTTGAGCTCTCTGCTAAACATTCTTAAATAATGAAGCTGGATACCATCACTCACAGGGACAGGATGCTCCTCCGGCACTTTGTAGCTGATGAATATATTGCTTTAAATTTCAGCAAGCACGTACTTAAGTGTAATTTTTTCATAACTCAATAGAGTTAACTGCTGGCAATCAGCATGAAATAGTTGTATGATTAAGAGAAAGGGAGAAAAATGCTGCAGATTGCCATTGTGTTTCACAAAAGTGAAATAGTTTATACCAAACTGAAAATTACTGCGCTTTATCTGTTACACATTTATTGTTAGAATGTTATGTTTTACCAGAAAGGTTATTTTGTTAAACCAGCATAATTTTTAAAAACTCTAGTTCAGGGCTTAGTGTTTTTGCAACTTGTATAGAGGTGTTTATCATACTGCCTATTAGCAGTTTTGGCAAATTACAAAGGCTTCTGTAAGGATTTGGTCTAGGGAGACTTGCAACAGCATCACGAGTAGCTTAGAAGGTTTCTTTCCAATAGGGTACATATACGTGAAAGGAGGGTGCCTCCCTCTCTTCCTCCTTTTCTCCTTCTTTACCTCCTTCTTTACCTCCTTCTTTTCTTCCTTCCTGCCTGCTTCCCTCACTTTCTTCCTTCTTTCCCTCATTCTCTCGCTCCCTCCCTCGCTCTGGCTTTTCCAATTTGACTGTCATTTTCAATGTCTTTCTTGCTCTTGTTTTTTGTTTAATTGTACTCGTTCCTTGCCAACCATATTCTTCTCCAGGCAGAGCTTTCCTCCTTTGTTGGGTTAACTTTGTGTTGAACACATGTGAAATATAACTGCCACTTATGTATACCTCATGCTTGAAGCGAGATTCATACTGGTTAAGGTGTGTGGAGTGCATATGTTTGGCAGATGAGATCCATTCCTGTTAGTGCACCTGTAAGTGTATACGACATTGTCTCTTGCCTGAGCCATTTATGTGCTATGATAATCCAAATAACAAATAATTTTGGAAGGCTTACCTGTGAAACTGCTACATATTCTTGATCTGTGAGGTGACTGAGATCTGCTGAACGTGTAAAGAGATTTTTAATTCCAAGAGCATAAAGTAACTTCTTCATTTTGTATTTTTGCTCCAGTTTGAACTTTGGAAATGAAATATCCATTTTCCTGTTTGGAAAAAAACCCCAAGAAAGTTCCTTGTTATGCTTTGTTGCTTTGTTGAGATAGACATAAAAGATATTACGGCCATTGAGTTTTAAAGCAATACCTGGGTTTCATGTTTCCCAGCCAGGATTCCACAAGCTCTGTAGTCAAATGGTCTTCAAGTGAAATGTAATCTCCCTCCTTTTCTGGGATGACAATCAGCATGTGGGCTTTCCCTCTGTAAGGTATCTTTATCACAGTGCATCTTAAGTTCTCATCAAAAGTTGAATTAATTTTATCTGACTTGAACATCATGGGTACCTGTACACGTCTGTATTTGTTTATGTGGAAAGTCTCCATTTCTGTGAATTTGGAATTAAATGGGTATAGCCACTTGCCTAGGGAAAGAAAAAATTAAATAATTCTGTGCATTCAGACTTGCTCAGAAACATGTTCAGAAACACTTCAAAAATGTAGAGGATATTTTCTCTATCTATCTGGTTGAAGTGGATGTCAGTTGTGTCTGGGATAAGTGGATGAGAATTGCAGTATATTTAGCGTATGTGCTTTAATTTTTTTTTTATTTTTTTTTTCACAGCAGAAAAAAGAAATAATGCAAAAAATAAACTCCTTCATTTGCAGGAAAAGAAGAGAAATCTTTTCCTAAGGTTGATTAGTTGCCACCCAAGTTCAGAACTGATAGCATTTTTGTCTATTAAATGCTATATGATCATCCATCTTTAATTAGCATATCACCTTCTCCAAAATTCTCCACCAGCTGTTCAACATCTTGTCATTAAATTAATTAGGCAATATTTTGGATGGGGATTCAGCAGTGCACTGACTTGTAAGGTGCAAGGGAATGTGACCTCCTCTATACTAATTATTCTGATCTCTGCTGTTGCTTTCAAATGTAGTCACAGCCATCTATCTCTTTTCTCTGACTTTCTGCTTTCTGACTTTCTAAGCCAGTGTCAGAAAAACCCCAACAACAGAAAAAGGAACATAAGATATCTGGCAGTAGAGGTCTGCTCCACAGAACAGTCTCTGCCCTCTACAGGTATTTCTTTCCCTTGCCCTATAAGGTAATATTGTAGGGTACTTTGGTTCATCTGGGGAAAAAGATTCTCGACTGAAATAGAGATTATTTCTTTTTCATTATTTCGTGTATTATGCACAGTTAGCCAATTATTTTATACCCCATATCCAGCATTCAAAAGACTATCATGAGTAAGGCTTTTTCATTTTAAGTGATCAACAAACATCAAACATTCTTTTTAGTCATAAGGAAGTATCATTCAGAGATGGATTGAAATTGTTTGTTGCAGGGCTTTTTGTTCTCTTTCGGACTCTGCTGTATGAAAGAAAGCATAGAAGAACTGTGGTTCCCTATCATGAAAAATCATTCCCTATTGAATAAATGTAACAGAAGAAACTAAATTTAGATAGAGGCATAGAGCGAACAGGACACCTAAATTATTTTAAACTTCATCTAATGTAGCTGAAGTTAGAGTCCTGATTCTTTTGTTAAATAATCATTTTGCAAAAAGAAACAACAGTTACCTTTAAAGACAACATAGTCCACAAGTAGCAGTTTATTATGGCGGTTAAACTCTTCAAAAAGCTCTGGGATTTTTCCTTTGGTCCTTTTGTTAATGTTTTGATTTATGACAAATTTTGCCTGCGTGAAGTTTTCAAAGTCCACTCTCAGGAATTCCATATCAAAGTACTTCCTGGATAAATTGAGGAAAGACTCCTTGAGTCTGAAGTCCTTTTGTATAAAAGAAAGAGTACCTTGCACAAGGAGAAGTTCTTCATTCATTGTGATGTTATCTTTCAGTTGTTTAAACAAAGTTGGTAAATGATGGCGATCTACTCTGTCCTTCAAAGCATGGAGGTTTAGACCTTTTACTATTTGTCTGTGTGTTTCCCCTTTGGCTGCCAGCATATATGCAGTCATGAGAGCTGATACAGAAAGGGGAGAGATGATGACATTGTTATCATGTGTCATTGCAATTTTTCTATATAGGTTAAATCCAAAATTTGCAGTCTTTTCAGTGAAGTTGTAAAGAGTGAATTCTTCAAGACTTTGGTCTTCAAAAGGCTTAGAGGTATTTTTGTGATGATGCCACTCTTCAGAAATAGTGACATTTTTATTTCTTTCCAAGAAATTATTCTCTTTTTTCTTCTGTGGAATGTTAAGTTTGATGCCAGCATTGATGATTTCAACACATATTTCACTTAAGAGAAGTAGGTAAAATCCTGTTTTCATGTTGACATTCAGTAACGAGCTCTTTCCTTTTCCTAGTTAAAAAAAAAAAAAGGCACCACAATGACTTTTTAGTTTGTTCTATTCAAAATGCAAAAGATCATAGATGTGGCAAGGTAGTCTTTCTACATCGTCAGTGTATTACTCTAAGCCTAAGATCTGGTTCTTGTCTGAAAGTTCAAATTTAGATTAGTGAAAGAGAGAACTTTCCAACATCATGAAGTGAATCCAGAGATATATCATGATCTTCTGGTACTTGTGGTTCACATAAGAAGTATTTCACCAATTTTTCCCTTGCCAAGTTGCAATTCCTTTACAAAATTAAACCCAGATTTCAAGTTACAATATGCAGCTCAAAGATTAAAAACTGTCTTGTTGGACCTGTGTCTCAGATTTTGCTCCTGTAAAATTTTTGACATCTATATGCCCAAGAATTCTAGGCAGCATGTGCTGAAATTACATGCTTGCCTTTCATAATTTCATTTCACCTTTCATCCTTCTGCTCCAGGTTTTTTATTACTCCCTTCAGATCATTTTCCTGATCACACGCCAAAGGATTCCCTGTTATTTTGTCCTTTACTGTCCAGCAAATGCTGAAGCAGGATTGTCAGTACCATCTCTGAAAATGCCAAGTTTAAGTGTCAAATAGCACAAGGATGAAACAGTTGTTCTGTGCCTAAAATTACAATTTTTTACACAAATTTTGATTTCTGAGCAAAGTTAATACAGGGTCTCTCATCTTAACAAAATGTTCGGAGAGGACTGTACAAATCTTACAGGAGGCCTTGGACAAACTTTAGCATCATAGAATCATAGAATGGTTTGGGTTGGAAAGGACCATAAGATCATCCAGTTCCAACCCCCTTGCCACACACAGGGACACCTCCCACTAAATCAGGTTGCTCAAGGCCTCGTCCAGCCAGGCCTTGAGACATTACATGTGTAAATTTGCACATACACACTTTTCAAGCACAAAATGCAAATAAGCTTATTAATTCATCTTTTCATCAAAGCAATATATGAACTTCTCTCTCGCAAAACAGTGTTGAATTGCACCTTATGGAAAAATTTTGGGTGGCCATAATCTTCAAAAATGCATTTTCCCTTTGTAAATTGGGTGTTCAAATTGTAAATGGGTGTTCAAGACCACCAAACCTGCACAGAATCTTTTTGTCTAGCAGTGGCATGCAAATGGATATATGAGATTAAAAGATGGATTAGACAGCCATCATTAAAGTAGTAAGTGTTTCAATAATCTAGAAATTACATGGCAACTATTAACTACTTTTACGTTAGAGATCTGTAACAGCAAATTACAGTCATTGTATAATTTGTGACTTGGCATATGGGAAAGTTGGTTTTATTTGATTGCTGTTTATTCTGAGTTCAGCTGAATTTCACAGTTGCCTGATTCAGGCTGTGGGAGTTTGTCCTGAAAAGGTAAGTTGATGTGAGCCCTGAGACATTTGGGTGCCAAGTCACAGGGTGCTTTTGGCAGTCAGGTGGTGTGCTATTTTCATTGGAGATAATAGGTCACGTTCTGTACTTGGTGCAACACAGATGGGCTGTAATGACTTAATCGGGAGGCACTGAAATCCCTGAATGTTATGGCACCACTTGAGTGCATGGCAGGAAACAGAGTAAAATATGCAGTGTTCTGTGGTTGTGAATGTTTTTTGATTTTTTTTTTTCTTTCACGTCAATTCCTGCTTAATTTTCAGTGAGGTTCCGTGTACCTGGATTTGCAGGACTGGAAGAGAGAAGGGGATGACTTGACTTTATCTGCTGCCCTGCTGGCCAAACAGTGCATGTGTCTTCTGCACGGTTGGGATATTTACTTGCCCAACTGCAAGCAGTGCTGTTAAAGAGTTATTACAATAACTGCTAGCCATTTCTGCTACTTATGTAGTGACCCACTTCTGTGGGAAGTAACACAGGCCCTGTGATACTGTTCCTGCCACAGTGCTGTGCCTGCCCTGGCAGCAAAGAAGTAGTCCTTTCCCCTGGGAGTCATCCCTGCTTCAAAGAGGTATCCCTGCTTCAAAGGGGTATCCTTGCTCACTGCAGTGTCGGCTCTATCAAAGAGGCAGGGATTGCAAATTTTTGCTTCTGATCATATTCAGTCATGCAGAAAGGGCTTTCTGCAACAGCAGCAGTGTGTCTACAAGAGCATCAAGCCTATCTGCTCACAAGACATTGCAAAGCACCAGCTCTTCATCGTTTTTTCTGTGCATGGTGCAATTCCTATGCCACATCTGGCAGTGTTGTGTTTGGCAGACATCACTGTTGCGTCTCTCTCTGAGAGTTCTGGGACAGTACACAGCTCAGGCAGGACACCAGATCCCCCCAGGAGATGTGAAGGGACTTAATGGGGAAAGCAGTGAGCTGCCTTCCAGAGGATTCACTTTCCTAAACCAAACAGATTTCATGCTGAAAGCACAGAACAAATGCAGAAGCCCTTGTTTACAGGCACATCCCAGACCATTCAGCACATAGAAGAGTCCTGCATCCTCAGGTATACACAAATGCTACTGATTTGGGTCTTATGAATATCACAGGAAGAAAAACCCCATAATTGCACTAAGCATTCACTGCAAATCTGAGATTAGAAAAAATTAAAGTTAATGTTACAGCAGCTATGTCATTTACCATTAACCTTTTGTAATTGTTAGAAATAAAGCATGTCCCTTAGGCCTAGGAAAAACAGTTCTGGAAACAATAAAGTGATATATTTTTTCACATTATAGACTTGCATTTTTAGACCTAGTGAAGCTAATTTTAGAGAACTGACTTTATGCATAATGTAGACAATTCATTAGTAAACATATTAAGTATTAGAGCAAAGTGAACATTCTTTCCATTTTAAGAAATACTTCTAGTTGTCTCAGATATCAAGAAGTTTCTTGCTCAAATATGTTTTTCTTTTGAAAGCATTAGAGCAAGAGAAAAAATATATTAAAATGCTGATTAAGATCTAGAACCATTTAAAACATCACATCTAGAGAACAAGTGATAAATATATAAAATTATGTGTGTATATATATAAATATAATAATCCATCCCTTTACAATTTAAATGCTTAATATAAGTCTTGTCTTACCTATTAGGTAGCTGCCCTGTAACTTTTCTCAATCAACTACGTTTAAAAACAAGATGAAGGTATCTGTCCCATATAGAAGTTTTTCAACAAATATTTGCTCTTCCAAGCCAGTGATAATCTGGTTTTGTCTGTTACACAGTAACTGCTTTATAAATACCAAGTACTGTGATTCCCATAAACGGCACAATGAGTGAGGGTTATAGTCCAGTAAGTACATTGTATCTTTCATGAGGAACAGAACAGTACACTCTTTGCATCCAGCCCTTAGCACCCCGGTAGGATTTGGCCCTGCACATCCAATCACCCATGAGAATTATTTTACAGACAGGCTCTGAGCTGCTGTGTTGTGGAAGCAGTATCCAATCCTGCTTAAAATACCCCTTTTCGTAAAAGAATAGGTCACTATTCACTGTGGCAGGGGAGAATATGAAAGAGGGAAGGAAAAGGTACAGAACATTTCTAGGGGTGTTGTTGGCTCTCTCGCTCGGCAATTAGGCCATTTCTTCAGGGGAAAGACCAGGGCTCTGCTCCCTGTTTCGAGAACATGTCAGGTATTCAGTAACATATCAGTATGCCAAAATTAACCAACTGATAATGCTGAGTGATGTTTCTGTTATAAAAGACAAAATGTGGGAAGCTGGTATTCCTTCAAAAGTACAGAGCTATGGGAAGTAAGGTAAACTTTTTGAATTTTCAATTGGTCTTGCTTGGACAGCTATGGCAGGCTGCTTTTGGGTCTTGAGCATTATTAGTTGGGAATGCACATTCCTTAAGACAAATAGTTTACTCAGCAATTTCTGTAGTGTGTGTGCATGATCTAAACTCTTCACTATTTTGATAATTGGCCTAATTGCAAATAAAATATAAACATGGAACTCTCTATGCTCCTCTTGCACTCTTAAATCACTTTTAAAAATACCAAAAGAAACACAACATTTAATTCTGATTTGGATTGTAAAAGAAAAAGAATTTGGCCTTAAAATTTGAGATAAGGGAACAAGTCTCTGTTTTTCAACTGAACTGAAAAAAAAATACTATATTCAGTCTAAATGGAAACGTTGTGAGAGGAAAGGATGGCATTTTAGAAAGCCCATAAAGTACTTGGGTATCCAGTACTCAATGCAAAAAGGCTTTTGTTTGTTGTTGATGAGTACCAACCCCCCATGGCAGGGGGGGTTGGAACTAGATGATCTTAAGGTCCTTTCCAACTCTAACTATTCTATGATTCTATGATTACTTCTATGAAAGTGACAACACTGTTTGCTTACAAAGTGCAAGATTTGAATAGGAAGTGCTTAAGACCTGAACATATATAGCCCCTTTGTGGTCTGACCAGGTTTGTATCCACCATTGCAAAGACACATTACTGGAGGGCACTTAGGGGTCTTGTACTCTTGGGAAGTTCAGCACTGGGGACATGAAAGATCACAGGATCTAGGTACATAAATTCTTCCTTGGTTTAAATTCTTTTAAAATATTCTTCCTTTTAGAAACAATCTTGGTCATGATAACCCCAAGTACAGGCATTGTATTGAAGAACATGTGAATATAAGACAGAGTTACTGAGTGAAGGCCCTGCCCTAACATGATGAAATATATTCCCTAAACATAAAAAGCCCCACTGTGAATGCCCCAGAACTTCAGTTCTCTGTCTGGAAGACTGGACTTTTTTTTTTTCTACTTCCTAGGCTATATTTATTTGTGTTTAATTCAGTTTGAAATTCAAATGTTTTCTCATTATATGGAAGAAATTTTTATCTGATATGGTTGAACAAAACTGCATTACTAAGATGTGCATCTTCTGGAGACCATGGTGCTGTGGCTGTGGCCCAAGAAGACAGTACAAGGAAAACCTGATGTACATAAAACCCATACCCATCTTTTGTGCTCAGCAAAATTATCAATGTTATTTTCAATTACAATAGCAATCAAACCTCTTCCTAGCAATCAAACCTCTTTCTAGCCTTAACATCATGACTCTGACATGCGTAGTCACCACTGGAAGCCCTGCCTGAATTAAGATCCAACAATGTTAATATTTAATATTCAAAAAGACTTGTTTATAGATGACAGTGAAAATAAGGGTTTGAAGAAATCTTTAAGTCTTTGAATCTCTCAGTTAAATCTTTTCTGGACTACAAAAAGTCCATCATCCTTTAAAAAATTACATCAATCCTACTTTACCTGGAAGAAAAAGGAGGCTGCTATGAGAAATATTGTCTGTGTACAGAGATCTGAGGGAATTGTCTTTCTCTGTAGTTACTCACAAAGCCCTTGCTCATTTTTTATGCTGGGTAGCACCTTGCTTAGAGTATCCTCCACACACTATTAAAAGTAATGTATTCCTCCCACCAACTACTGTTTATATTGTCAGTCGCACCTTGGATTCAGCTTTCTGAGCAGTACACCACCACACAGCATATGGGTAACGCTCTGCTAAACTATATGACAAAACCACCCCTGAGACCAGAACAGTGAAGGGTAATACAGGTGTATTGCTGTCCTGTTTCATCTCTGCTGGGCGCCTGTGCCAGGGCAGTGCTAAGGCTGGGCAATAGGCAACTGGTATGTCAGCAGCTGAGCTAAATACTGTCTGTTCTCCAACAAGTGGTTTTGTATGCATATACAACTCTGAAAACTTGACAGTGATTATGTAGTCCAGGTTCTCAACAATCTGTCAAAAGGCCCTGAGACTCTTGAGTACCTGGGGGGGGGGCGATGCTGGAGAGTCAGGCCCAGCTGCTTGTTCCAAATATTCAGAGGATTTGTATTACAAACCCCTTTCCTCCTTTTACAGTTCTTGCGAGGCTGGCAACACCTCTGCTTCAGTGGGTGTTTTTCCTCTTACTTATTTTCCCCCATCTCATTCAGGAAACCTTCAGTGACTGTAGAGCAATCAGTCATCTCAATAATTGGTTTGTTCTGGGCTCAGGTTCTCTGTGCTCTCTGTAGTTCCTTCCAATTACAAGCTCCTTAGTAAAGCAATAGTCCTTGCTTAAGTAATGCCTCTATTTTACATGCCATGCCACATTTTAGTAATGTTTGTAACTTGGCCACAGCTGAGCTTCAAAGTAGGCTATGAGATACGATGGGCATGATTGCAGAACTAAGAAACCAGATTCCAGGAAGGAAACTGGTGGGTTAAATAAGTGTATCTGTACAAGGTTCCCAGTAAGAAATTTTTTAGGAACTGAGTTTCTTGTCTGGCTCAAACAAGGCAATAACCAAAAGATACATTTCACTCAAGGCCCTGTGCATTTCTGTTCCCTGCTAGTGGCTACCCATTTGGTTTCTCAAGGGCAGACACAGGATATTTACACCTGTCTTGATGGAGCTACTTGACATCAGTCAGAAATACTGTCCAGGTTGGAATCTGATGAGAAAAAGAAACATTAAGGTAAAAAGTGTTGATTTAGGAATATTTTTGCATTGAACGTAATATAACCTCTTCCACATTTCTTAGACTAAACAAAATACTACCAGGAGTAGTGCAGGAGATTCACAGAGATGATTTTCAAGGATGTGTATTTCTTCTGAAGTTTCACTGTGAAATTACTCATAAGACATGAACTAACATGTTCTAACAGTTCTAAACCAGCTTTTTATATAGTCTCTTGAATATACTTAGTTTGTTAATGAGATGATTCATCAAGGTGGCTGCTGCTTCTCCCACTCGAAGACTGCACATTATAATTGAAATCAGTGGGATGCAAACATTCTGATGGCTCCACACTGTAAGTCTGACCCTTTTCGCAAAGAACTAGGACTATGCAATTGTTCATATGGGAGGATTTGTGTAGTAAAAGCATCTTTGGAAGCTGTGTATTCCTGTGTCTCGCTGGGGTTGGATGGGTGTGTTACTGTACAAGATGGACAAGGTGTTAAAGCTGTAGTATTTCATAATGCATGGCTAAAATATCTCTTCATATTTTAAACATCAGAGTCAAGCACTGTCTAATTGTCCTTGAACACACAAATAAAAATCTAATTGTCTGCTAATAGGACATCTTACTATGGAAGCTTTTATAGGGAATGAAAAAATGATGAAACACTGTAAAATAACAGGTAAAACAATCGTGCCTGGGGCATGCCTTGGGTAGCATGGTTTAGTGGGAGGTGTCCCTGCCCATGGCAGGGGGGTTGGAACTAGGTGATCTTAAGGTCCTTTCCAACCCTAACTGTTTTACGATTCTATGATTCTATGAGGGAAGTAGCACGAATCCTACTTTATTCCACAGGATGGCGTAAATGACCTTTTGAAATCACTCCCAACCTTATTTCCTGTGATTCTCTAACTCGCAGCAAAGGAATGTTTTCATTCTCAATAATTTATTTGGCCTGCATTTTCATATGCAAGAATTCAAGAGCTGCAGCAGCGGCTTGGTGTTGGCCTAGTCCTTGTGGAGCCAGCAGGTGTCATCAGAACCTTTATTTCTCTGATGAGAAGAAGGACAATTTTGTGTGCTTGGACATCTGCCCTTCTTTGTGCCTTTTTCAGGTTGTATCGTGGGGCAGGACTTAAGCAGACAGGACACAAATTTTAAAAAGGCATTGGAAGATATTTCTGTTCTCTTGGTAGGGCATCTCACAGTTTTTCCAGTAGATGTGAAATGCAAGTGCATTCTTATTTTAAATTCCTGGAAAAAAATCAACTTTAAAGTCAGGAATTGCAAAGTGTCGGGGATGGGATGAACTCAATGCATCTTCAGAATGGCAGAAAGTTTTGACATCAATGACTTCTGATCACCTGAACTTGGAATATCCTCTATCCAAATTCCATACTTACATTTACTGAGCATGCATCTCCTTACTGCTGTGATAACCAAGCTGAGTTCCTGCGACTTACAGTCTTTGACTGTCTGGCCTGAAGCAATTACCTGATGGAATGAAGAAATCTCTGCACTTTGGCCTCTGTAAAGGACAAGCAAATGATGCCCTCCTGCACTTGTGAAATGTGCTGAGGTTTACTAAGTACAAGTTAGTTACCCACATTGCCAGAGTGGCTAGCAAAGATCTCTGCATTGTGGGGTTGGGTTTTTTGGTTGGTTGGTTTTGTTTTTTTTTTTTTCCTTTTAAACATGGATATCAACACAGTAACCTGCTGTAGGTCTGGTACTAGTTCTCATGGCTTGAGCGTGGGCTTCCTGTAGGCTGCATGTGGTGGGTATTCAAAAGCAATTCTTCCTGTCTATCTGGCTGTGCCTTCACAAAATATTTAAGCAGAGGTTAGTTTCTCTACAGGACTTGGTTTCTCTATTTAAACTGCTTCAGCACTTTGCCTGGTCTTCAACGAGACAGTGTCTGTGTGCTTCTGTTCATTCCTGCATGCTGGTCTTGGGACCAGTCCCTTTTCAAAAGACAATGTCTGAGTTTACCTGAAAACAAAAGAGTGGAGAAGCAAGGGCAGATAAACAAATCTTTCAGAAGATACAAACATTTTCCTCAAATTCTATATGAAGCTGTCATAGGGCCACAGCATAGTTCTTGTGAGGTTGAGTTAAAAGCATAATAAACTACATGCTGCTACATACAAGAGACAGCCATAACAGTCTCAAATGTAAGGCCAGAGACATAGGATACTTGTATCTATCACTCAATCATATCTATAATATTAATTTTCAAGAAACAGACATAGTAAAAATCCATTATCAGTTGAAAAATTGTAACTAATAATTCCACTGTTTCTTTCCCATAAGGAAAAATATTTAGACCGTGAAGTAGCTAAATGAATAGCAACCCCTGTCTGTGAGCTGTGTGGGAACTCAAATATGGTTTCCTTTCTGTTTTATAAGAATATTGCATTTAATATGTGGGCAGTGCCAGATGTGAGGTTTTAATTATTCATTTCTTTGATTTAAGTGCTAATGTCACTTAGCAACCCTACTCATCTTCGAAATGTAGCTTTTTAAGGATGCACATACATTGCTAGTGAGAATAACATTAATATTAGAAAAATTATTTGGGAAATGGAGCAAATGCATGGATTTCCCTCCTGATGGAAACTGAGTGAAAAGTTTATAGTTCTTTTGAGAGGTTTCCTTTAGACTACTACACCGTTTGGTTGCTTTCCTGGCTAAAATGCCATCCAACTTTGCAACTTTGACTCAGTGAATTTTCAGCTGGGTTGTTTTCTTTAAGGAAGCTCAGGTTAAACTTTGTCTCATCCTGTCTCACCTTCTCTCCATTCTGTTTTACAAATTGGAAAGTATTTTGGCATCCAATCTGACAAAACAATAAAGGTCTGAAACATACCAAATTCATACAGATTTCATGAAGTTGAATGACCTGATCTAGATCAGAAACACTTTTACTGCCTGCACTGTGGGAGGAGCTGATGAGCCCATCTCTGATAGACATCACAGAATCCACACCAGAGCAGCTATGGAAACCAGGTTCCAGTGAATCTGTAGGCCAGATAACTATTTCTATATTAAAAAAAAATGCATAGGTTTCCTTTTTGATATTTTTGTGCTGGCAAATTAAGCCCATCAGTGTGTTGGAGGGAAATGAAACCTTAATATTCACTTGGTGGAAGACAGAGAGTAGTAAGACATGTTTATGATGAGCAATTTTTATGTAAGTATCCATACTCAATTTTTATGTAAGTGTCCATACCCTAGAGGGTGAGGGGACAGCTGGAAGGAGGGAAGAAGAAAAGGTAGGCAATCAAGGTTGCAGGAAGCTGAGACTTCATTGAACAGAGGGATCAATTGAACAGAGTTTCCTTGGCTAGCAAGAGCATTTTGCCATGTGGTTGGTGCTGTCAATGCAGTCTCTTTGGATGCTGACTCACTTGGAGTAGCAAGTTGTGTTCCCGCAGGGTGCAAACAATCGGCCAGCTTAAAGCACCTTCACAGTTAGGGCCTCTGTGGAGATTCAGCTGTAGGTTAGTCTTGCTTTTCTGTGCTACAGCCATAAGCACAGTATTAGCACTGCTCTATATGCCTTTTCTTGGAAAGTTTCATGGTCTCCTGCAGTCAGGATTTTAAGACAAACTAAAGTGTTTAAAAGCCTGTAATACACTGCATTATATATCCCTTTAAAGAGAGTGGTGTCTTCAGTGTGGAAGCAGTGCTATTTCAGACCTCTCCTAGGTCTGTGGCCAGATCAGAATAAGTCACTGAACACATCCAAGACACCCTTCTTACCATCCAGAAGGCCTCATCTAGCATCTTCAGTTGTTCCTTCTTAGACGTTTTTGATTGAAAGCACCTATTTTGTTTCCTATATAATGAAACAATTTTCGGATCCCACTGAAGTCACTCCATAGTGAATGATAGTAACCTTGGTCAGCAGCTGATTATAGAATGAATATGAGATTTCTGCATCATATAATTTGCCTTTTGATAGAGGTATTCATTTTTCTTTTTGGCATTGTAATAAGCATGGAAGCATTTGCATTGACAGGAGGTTCAAATTACAATCCACCACCCATTCTTCCTCAGTGAGCAGTGGTGCCTTCAACTTCCAGTAACTGTCCTAAAGAACAGCCAGTCCTGCGGTCAGACTTCTTGTCAGCCAACGTTTCTATTTAGTAGAAGATAAATGTTGGGTGAGTATCATATTCCAACTACATTTTATTGAGATAGTACATATCAAACAAGACTTTGCTCTCTGACCAACAGGAAAACAAGTGCTCTTGTGAATACCAGTGCAGTAATAGCATGAAATTGAGGCATCTGTATCAAAAGAGCATTTGAGAACAGCTTCAGTCTTTAGAATCATGGTTCATACACTTGAAACCCAAACTTATATCTTCAGCTTGACCATAGTTATCTGATAGCTTAGGCATATCATATCTATAATATGCGCAGGAAAATCTAAGTTTGGACACAAAGATGTTCTGCAGTCCCTTACAGTAAGGATATAGTCATTGGACCTACTTTGATACCTGTCAGACTCAGTGATAATCCTCCTTGTCAGTACTGCATATAGGTAGGAGTGTATAGACAAATGTGCCAGGCGTCAGGTCTCAACTCCTTCTTAGACTTGTATATGAGTAATATGAACCATATGTGAAAATATGCTCAGATGTTCAGACTCCTGCTATTGTTTATCAGATCAAATTGTTCTTCCCAGATGATGTGTAACATGGTGGGTTACAGAAGAGGCATATCTGCTAGCAGACACTTTGGAAGCACTAAAGAGAACATGGAAAATGGAGAACTGTTTTTTTTCATCTGAAGAAACCTGTAAGATACAGACAATTACAATAATAAAGAGAGGAAAGCTAACAGTCTTTTCAGTGTGGATATGTTTTATCATTGTATCAGACTAAGTTTAACTGACATAGGGCTGTCTTCATGAGGAAATAATGCAGTGGAACTGTGATGGGAAAATATTGCTACTCTAAATCCTTGTGTAAACTTTCATTCCAGCGTAAGAGTGACTTCTTGGTTGAGTTTAAAATCTTTGCCAGGTGACAGCAAAAAGGAATTTCGTATGACAGAACAAAAGTTTCTGTACAAAAACATTTTACTTTAGAACTACATAGCTTTAAACCAATCCTTCATATCATAGGAGAACTTTGCTCTTGTGTGCATATAGTATTAATGTGAAGGTGAAATTATTAATGAAAAATATATATATATATTATTAACACAGCTGTTTCTGCCTTTTTTGACCAAAATTCAACATGTGAAGCCTTGAAAAATCACAACTTCTGCTGCTGGTTGGCACCATAGGAGTAGGTGTATCTCCCCGCTGTGTCTGTGTGACTCCTATGCTTACCTGACAGAGCGATTCTCACCCTAGGTGTGGCCAGACCTGCCATGGTGTGATGGGTTTTGAGTTCTCACTGAGAGCTGGGCCAGTGAGAGACTCATGCTGCCCAGGGGAAGTGGCATAAACAGTCTCTGTATGAAGCAATTGTATGATGACATAACCATATTACTTCACTGAGCAGGCTGTTGGTTTAACTGTCTTTGCTCAGGTAAGGAGGACCAATTTAGTAATTAATGGTGCACATGCTACAGTTTATGTTGGTAACAGCACATCTAGTTCAAGCAGATGCGGTAGATGCAGATATTGAGGCCAGTCTGCAGCATGAAAGCCTGTAAGCAAACAAAATAAGATGCAAAAGGAAAAGTTGAATCCAGGCTGGAAATTTGGTCGTAAGCACTCATAAAATGAGTTCTGCTGAAAATAAAAATAAGCTATGTAATGGATTCTTTGCCCAGAGGTTTATCTCCTAGTTTAAAATCAAGCAACAGCGTGTGGGGGTGGAAGAAGTATGCAAAGTCAGCATGCTCACTGCAATGCAAACATAAAGGCTATCTTAAATTTACTCCGAGAGACTGGGAAAAAAAAAAAAAAAAAGATATAAGCTAGCAAAGCATTTTCTCATAGAATCTCTATGATGCATTGAGAGTGTCTTAGCCACAATCTGCTATAGAGTCATTTGGTTTAATTGTAACAGTGGTTAATTCTTTTGTGTTCCCAAAACATACACCAAAGATGAGCGTGTGTGTGTGCATGTGCATTTGTGTGTGAATGCACCTGCAGGAAAGAAATATGGTAACACTGAACACAGCTAAATGCTAGGACATCAAGAGAACAGGCGTGGAGCTGGTGGGACAGCCTTGTCACACAGTCTTGGTCACTTCCCCATCTGCATGCAGCGTGAGAGTCACCCCTTTCTGAAGCACTTCACAAGTCATTGAGGTGTACCCTGGGCTGGTAAATGTAACCTGTATTAGTTACAATATGATATAAGCAGTAGGCAGAGCCTAGCTGAAACAAGATGTGCTTGCTGTCCTGAAGTGTCTATTTTTGACTCTGCAATGATACAGTTGCTATATCTGAAATACTTGGCGTTTACTTTTATCAGGTTAAAAGGGACATTTGGAAATTAGTATTTCTTCTGCAGGGGAGATAATACCTCCAAATGTGGCAGCAAACACACTTATACTCCCAACTCCAGACTTCCAGCTTCCCCTGCTGTCCCTCTGTGTGCTACCTGGGGAAGGACAGCACCAGCAGGGGCCCAGTGTGGATGACACTGGGACTGTTGCATCATGGTCAGCGGTTCTCCGCTTGGCGGTGAGTTTGGGAGCCACAACCCTGTCACTCCTTCCACCCAAAGTCCTGTTTATCCTCAGCCTTCACTGTAGAGATGTCCCTGATTTCTCAACCCAAGTGGCCTCGCACAGAGTCAGGCTTGGCACCAGCATTGCCAGTCCTAGTGGCCATGGGCAAAAGCAGAGCGAGCTGGCCTTCCATACTAACCAGGGAGGCTGAACTTTCCTGCAGCCATCAGATTAAACACACCCTTTGTTTCTTGAACTTTGCGTTTGTATGTCACTAAACCCTGGAATAATTGGAAAGGTTTTCTTCTGTGACCAAGGAAAGCCGACTTCTTGAGGAATAATGCATATGATATCTACCTGTTTAGGAAGACTGCTGAGTCTGCCATGCTTCCCTGACTGATGCCAGTGGGCTACATAGGATGGCCTCACCGCCATTGCCCAGTGTGGCAGGCTGAGCTCATTGCCACTCTAAAGTCACTCTGGAAGTGTATCTTTTCCCCACTAATGTGTGAGGAACTCAAGATATATTTTGAGAATATATTAAAAGTAAATTCCTCCAGTATATATTGCTAAAGCTTCAGTTAAAGTTTTGGGTGCTATACAAATATTAAGTCATGCTAGACTTTTACCTGTGGCCTAGCATGTTATGTTAGTTAAACAGTTATCTCCCTCACTTTGAAGTCAGCTATTTCAACATACTAGGGAGTCTGATAATCTTTCAGCTGTATCATTTAGCAGGCAAATAGATTCTCTGTGTAAAGAAAATACCAACATAGCAAACCCAGGGATATAAAATAATGGATAGAACCAGATCAAGCCATAACATGAGTACTTCAAATCCATATACTCAAATTGCCTGGAGAGAGATCAACAAACACAACCAGATTCTCACACTGGTCTCCTATGACCGAGAAGCCGCACAACCACGTTCACACCTGGCCTGCAACAAACTGTCCTTGAAAATGCTGATAGCCATCAGTGCCCCAATGCCAACAAAACTGTATGTTTCAATGAGAGCTCTGGTTGGAGGCTGGGCACTCTGGGAGTGGTGATTCTGACACACGTGAATGGGCACACACGGGTTTTTCCATAGCAGCCTCTGTGGAGCTGTCACAGAAGGAGAGTCACAGTCTTTTACACCTGGAAAGATTCGTTTTTAATAGTTTTTTCCATGTAACCATGAAGAAACCAACCTACCAGAGTTTTTAGCTGTGATTTCTCATCCTCTTGATGAGCTACTATCCCTTGCCAGTGAGTATGGGCATGCCAATGCCTTCCACTAACCTGCAGCTGGTTGGCTCAGTTACTGAAGATAAGACAGAATAAATAATGATGAAATCTTGTTTCTTATGGCTATACAGAAAAAAAAAAAAAAAAGGAAAAAAAAAGGTGCTTTTGGTCAAGTTGCTAAATGTCTAGTGACTGAGTAACAGTTTATCAGTATACCAGATAAGATAAGAAGGCAAATAAAAGGGAGTCATACTGATGCCTGTTATACTACCTTCCTCAGTTTCCAGACTCAAGAAGTGGTTTGAAATACTCTCCACGGGTCAGGTGTCCTCTGGCCATCTCAGCAGAGTGGAGGGGTGCCTGTTAGTCCTGGAGTGGTCACCAGAATGTCCCTGGGCTGTGGGACACAGCCTCCTGCCAGGGGGTGTCCCCTTGCACCCAGAGGGAGTGAAGGTGGTCAGGGTGTCCTCCCCCTGCTGCACAGATCTTGTCCTTCCATGACATGGAAAGGTCATATCACAGCCCTGTGCCAGCCTTCCTCTGTGATTTCTCCACCCAGCTGTGAGCAAGAGCTAGAACCACTGTGGTCCAACATGTGGCAGGGAGCTTGATGAGAAGGCAGGCCACGCAAAGGTCCCTAGAGGTCCTTGGTGTGCCCTGGGGCTCCTCACCAGCTGCCTTCCCCTTTTGCCAAAGAGATGTGTTGGACATGTCTGTTGTCACTGATACATCTTTGCATGTGATATGTCAGCCTTTCAGGTGTCACTTGGTAGAGGGAAGAAAAGCTGTAGACAAGCAGGGGTAGCGGGTGCTGGTGCCTTCGTGGTGAAAGCTCCAATTTTCCCCAGCCCTAGGGTCTACTTCAGTATCTCTGACATCCTGCAGCAATTATGAGGACAAAGAGCAAGTGAGATATTAGACATGCTTGTTCACATCTGTGGCCTGCAACAGCCTCCAACTTGAGTCTCAGTCAGGGGAGCACTATGTTTTCTGGCAGCATTGTCTCTTCTTGAAAAGACAGGGTTCTGGTCATGCTCCTCCTCCAGATCCACTTATTTCAGAGATTAACTTGCACTGTATGGAGCATTTTCATATTGCATATAGGAAAAAATAAAGAAGTAAGGCTGTTCTATCCATTGGCTCTATGCAGGTATGGGACTCGCTGATATTACCAATTTTTTTGTATCCAAGGAGCAGAGTAGCTGGCTTGAATACCCATCAATTTATTGTACTCAAAATCCTGTTCTGGTAAAAGAAACATGCCTTGTATGCAAAGATGAGAGTTTATTAGTAGTATATTTAAAATCTTAAGAGTCTCACCCAAGTATTATTAGTGCGATTACAATACTAAGACTTGCAGTTCAGATTATGCATAGTTAAAATTAATACACATAAACTTTTTAGTATTTTCCCCATTCTGTGGTTTTATGCTTACCCTTTCTTCACCCCATTGGCTCCTCAGATCAATGGCTTCAGCACAAAGGATAGGGGATAGCAGGACGGCCACATCCTGCATCTTTACCAGGAGGAGTACGAGGGTGGTGGGTGCAAGCTCTGGGGTCTGCTTGGGGTCATTTTTATACACTTACTCACATGCTCTACCCCTTGCTTTTCCTTCATTGGTTCACAGGTCCACATTAAACTTCCGTTTACTAACTGTGTTGTGTTTTACATACACTGGAAACTCAATCTCTGCTTTCCTAATTATCTCTGAAACTGGTTTTAGTCAACTCCCAAGGCTGAAGTCCTTTGATGACTAGTAACTGAGCCCTGGTGAGCTGTTTATAGCCCTGAGGCTTCCAGTATCACCCAACACCTGTGCTCTCAATTCCCTGCTATCATCCTGCCATGCCTGTACTCCTCTATTTGTCATTCTAGAGCCATAGACACTTCACTCTATGCAGAATAACTGCTTGTTCTTCATACCTCTAGGTACAGAAATGTCTATATGTGTAACAATATATGTGTTATACCATACGATTGTATAAAGTTAAGAAAAAAATAAACAAACTAAGTAATAGCATCTGATTGCTGGATAATTACTGTTGCAAACAAAGAAGCTAAACAAAACCCCAGGCAGTCCAGGACAAGTCCAAGCAAAGCCTGACAAGAGCAGAGACCCAAGTGCTGCACTGTTAGCTTCACACAAAGCAAGTAGCTGTGTTACAAGCAACAACACTGCTATACTTGGAAAGCTAAAGGCTATGCTGACCCACACCTTTCTTCATGCTGAACAACAACTACCAGATTGCACCTGCCTGAAGTGTAAATGGGGAGTTTCTCCCTTGACTCCTCTTTGTAGAGGGGAAATAAGGACATGGGATGGGAAGTCAGATGAGTTTTGGTTCCCTTCTCCAGGTACAGCCTTGGATGAAGGTGAGAAAAGAGCAAAACATACCCCAAATGCCTCTTTCTAGAAAGAGTGTGTGAGTCAGGAAGGCTGCTGCAGTCTTAGGATGTGGTACTTGGCTGTCAAATTATAGCTGATGTCATAGCCCTGGTGCCATAGATGAAATGTGACTTTCTGCTTGGTCACAGGATAAACAGGTTGTCCACACCTGGGATCACTTATTCTCACACTCTATAGCTGTGTCAGCTGTATCAGCAGCTAATGAACCTGGTACTTAACTGCTCCTGAGATGCACCTGTGGCTCATCAATATCTACACGTTAACGCTTATCACATCAATGTGGAATAGCTCAGTGACCTGAAATCTTGCCTTTCTGCCCAGCCTTCCCTGCTGTTCTACAAGTGCCCTTAAGGTGGTCTGCGGGGGGGCAAGGAACCTCCCACGTTCTATTTTTTGGGAAGGAGAAAAGTAAAACCTGGTGGTGGGGCAGGTGCCACAGCCAAGTCAGTGGTGTCCACCTCCTGCACAAACAAATGGTGCTGGTGGGTGGGAAGGATAAAATGTTAGTCTGCAGCAGGGAGAGTGGGAGGGTGTGAAAAAGAAATGTGAAGAGTGAGCTTAATGGGGAAAAATCTGTTTAGTGTTACGAGAGCAGGATTAGGAGAGCAGGGCTTGGTGGGTGGGGGCAGAGATGAGAATGGGCCACATAACAAGCAGTGTAGTACAGCACAGATGTAGGCAGGGAGTAAGCTATCTGCTGCTCTTTTGTGCTAAGTAAGTGTGGTGCCTGTCTCTTCTACACTGGCTGGCATATCCTGCAGTGAAAAATCACAGCACTATGTCAATACAGCAGGAGCTATTGCCTGATGAACAAGCCTGGCAGATGGCTCCCAAACGCTGGTCTTGACATTGGCAGGAAATCCCCTGTGAGAATGACAGACATCCCTCACCTCCCCATGGCTAGCACACAGGTAACACATAACTCAGTGTCCCTCACCATCACATTTCACAAACACAAAGAAATAATATAGGAGATGCAGTAAGAGGGAAGGCATGAGCTGTCACGTGCCTGTTCTGAGTGGCAGCATGTCTGCCTCTGTGCCTATCTCCTATGGCCCTGTGGGCTCATTTTCTCAGAATATGGGAGGAAAATAAAATTCCCATATCCTGCTTCTGAAAAGGGCATGTGTCTGTGAGAACACCAAGATACTGAAGGTGGGAAAGAAAGGTGTCTCCTTTCCAAAATATGGATTAACAGCCTCCAAAAGCTGATTGAGGGATTCTCTTAGTCTTCAAATCTCCCAAAGAACCACATGGGAGATATTTTCCTCCTACTACGCTGTATTTCTATGCATGTGTCTCCATCCACGCCAAAATGGTTTGCAAGTGAGTGAGCAATATTTAGTCCTGCAGCTGCCCCAGATAACTGCATGTGGGACCTGTTTCTTCTCCATCTCTTCTTGTAGACTGAGGGTCACTATACTGAAATGAATTATGTGAATTTTTCAACTGGTGCAAATTGGTATGACTCTAGGAAATTCAACACTTAGCTAAGGATCTCACTTCTGAGCTCTCTGATCCCTAAGGTTTTGCTATTGCTTTGCTGAATGCCCGTTCTCCAGCAACACTTCACAGCTGGAACCAAAATGACTTAGACTGATCCTATCAATGCGATGTCAGGCTGTAAAGTCATCAAAACAGATGGAGGTGAGTGCAGGAGGAAGCCGAGAAGATGATGTAGCGCACATGCATTCTTTTCACTGGGAGTCCTGCCATCGATGTCTGTGAGTTGTTCATACACTTGTCTATATCTACTTAGTCAAAAAAAACTGTCAAGCACTATGTATGGGAGTTAATAGAAACTTTTTTCTCAGAACACAGAGCGGAAAGGAAGCTTTCCTTTTGACTGTGAAAGGGGACAGTGCTTTGCACCAGACTGATGAACTCACACTTACTGTTAATTTCACAGAAGGCACACAAGACCTTGCTGAAGTTGTGTTAGCTTCCCAAGTTGTCTGACTCCTTGCAATGTGAGTCCCAGTGCCATGACATCATTTCATCTCCTTCCAAAAACACAACTGTAGGGAAGAAAGGGGCAACTGTGCTCTTTCTGGTACCTGTTGCCAAAACAGGTCTGTGGAAAGTTGTTACTAGCCAGTCCTCTAGCTGCCTGAAGTCCTACCTGGGTGCCTGCTGCCCTGTGGGTCAGGCTATATGCTTAGTGCGTGGTCACTACCTACTTTTTCAGTTGGAAAAGGACAGCACTTGAAATATTTACAATTTTATAGACCCTCATTATATGTTTTCCACAAAGCTGATGGTATACTTGTGTAATTGTCACCCAAATACTTCACCTGCCCATCCAGCTACATCCTGCTTTTGACCACTGATGGATACACATGTGAGAAGCCAGCTACTTGCACGGGCAATATACAAGTCCATCAAGTTGGAAATATGTGGTTGAAAGTCTTCAGGTTCAAGAGTGGACTTGATCTTCCTGCTCTCTTTTGAGCTGCAAGAAACTCAGGAATATTTGCTGCTAGATTAATACCAAAAATTATAATAAGTGTCTGATGGAGAAAGCAGATTTCCTTCTCTGTTGATGACAACTTTTCACATCACCAGTGCTGTCTCCATTAGAAGCTTCTGTTTCCCATGACCCTGGATTGTTGATCCAACTCTTCCCATCCCTTGTTTACTTACTTATGGTAAATTACAGCCATTTCTGCTTTGTTTGCAAGAGTGTTAATCATTTCATCTGCCATTTGGCTGACAACCACATATTAGGCAGGAGTCTTCCATTGTAATTTAGATGTCTCTCTCTGAATGTTGGCAAATCTTAGGTCTTATCTTGGCTTTCAGTCAAGTAAAAGAGCCATTGTTTGCTAGGTGAATTTACAACATTTTCCTTGCTTCCTCTCTAGCAACTGTCATGGTCAATATCAATAATTTTTGACAAAGGCTTGCTAAAAAAGAGCCACATACTAAGCTGGTACAAATGAAAATAAATCACATCATGCAGTTTCACATCTTCTTTAATCAGTAATAACAAGCAGAGTTCATATGTCACTTCAGCTAGTGATAGTTGGGTTAACTATTTTTCCTATGAAGAGGGTACTGTTTGTATCTCTATCAAAAATCAGCATGAGGAAGGGACGGTTGAATTCAATGGCTGGAGGAAGAGACACTGTCATTATTTCAGTGGCAGTTGCTGCTGCCGCCTCAGTACCTCTCTCATCAACATCCAGAGAAGCCTTATGAACAGCCTAGGAAGAAAGAAAAGACAGTCATTCTGGGCAGAGAACAGCCACCTGAGAGATGAATCAGACCCTTCCAAAGCAGTCCTGCTTCTGTAGGATCCTCTGAAAAGTGGATAGAGACAGCAGAGATGTGAGCTGTGTTGTTGTAGTCATGGCTACTTTAAAAGAGGACCAGGACAGAGTTACAGAACTCTGTCTCAAAAAAGAGAAAAAAGCCCCAGACTATTTTTCCTTTGTTTAAAAGATTGGATAAAGAATGTGTGTTTGGGAGAATTAGCGACTTCCGTTGAGGAGCCAGAGGTGAACGTTCCTTTCATATTCCAGATACTGCCCATGAAATATTGGCTGATATCAGTCTTAGAAAAAAACAGACGTGCAGCAAACTAATCCAACCTCCACTGTCCCTGAGGGCTAAACTCCTTATAAGCTTGCAAGCTGAGGCCAGGGTGAGCCCAGCTGCAGGCAAGCTGGGAATCTGGGCGCTGTATTTAGCTGGTGTTTCCAGATGCTACCACAGAGGGGTTTCCCTGCATGTTTGCGAAAGAAGGGAGAGGGCCAACAGCCATGGACTTACTTTTGAAACCTTTAGATCTGGGGTACCAGTGATGCCAGAGAGATCTGCCTGGTCAGTGAACACATCCACAATTCCCATCTTGCTAAGCATATTTGTTATTTCATAGCTCCCAGAAATAGAGAACTTGGGGAAGTAGAGGCTCAGAAGTCTGTTAGGCAGAAGAGAAACACAGAAGGTGGTGAGAAGGATTTTTCACCAAGGTAAATGATAGTAAGAGAGCTGTGTACTTCTCATAAGTGTCAAATCCCAGAGGACTGGACCCTGAGCATAAGTGAGAACTAATTCAATTGCTGGAGCATATTCTCATGGTGATACAGGCACTATCATTCATCATCATCATAACAGTAATAGCTATCTGGTGTTTTGTTTCAGCAAATCTGAGAGCACTCTGCAGTGGAGAACAGTAACGAGAGTCCTTCTTTAGACCCAGAGAAGATGAGGTGTGTAGGTGGCAGCCCATGTCACTCGAGCAGTTGAAGATCTGAAGTGGGGCACAGGGAAGTGGGGAGTAGTGTGGCAAATCCCAGCACCTCAGAGCAAAACAGTGTGTCTGCCAAAACTGTGTTATTTGGCATGGCTCCAGAGAAGGTCTGTGCCCTGCTGCCTACTGCTTTGGACACCCTATCCTTTTATCGTCGTCTTCCTCCCATTGGCTGGCCATGGTCGAGTTTGCCTTTGACTAGGAGGTATCTGTAGGCAGCTCCTGCTTTATATGCTTTCTGTTGAATTTCTCTTCATGCACTGTCTAGGGATCCTCAGAGCCTTCAAGTCACACGCTGCAGTGATTACCCTTTAGGTAGCTGAAGTCCTTTGCTCTCTCACCCAGAGACACACTGGGTTGAACAGCAAAACATACAGGATCCAACCTGCGCAGCTGTAGCCTGTGTGCGATACTGCCCCATGCATTATAAGATGATGGGACCAAGTGTATTAGTGCTGGTATCAGCATAATAGCAGAACTGAAATTGCTATCTGGTTTTCAAAAAACTCATTCCTATGTTGGAGGAACTTGCACCAAGAATTCATTTAGATCAAGATCTTCCCTATTTTGCAGCTGAGAATTACACATTTTCATTTTTCAATTTTGAGGCCTCGTGTTATTAGTTCATATCCAGTTTGCTACCCATTATGTTTTTATTCACTGTGCTGGCATTTCTGTAATGATGCTTGAAGAATCATGGGTGTGAACTGCACTGCCTTATTAGTTGTGAATCACGGCACAGCTTGGTAAATAAGGCACATATTAACTTGATATTACTCATCTACTGGTGCTAAGATATCCTCCTTCCCAAAACCTTTACAAACAAGGTTGTAAAATGTGCTAACTGATTCTAGTGTCAATGGTAGGAGCTAACAAAACCTCATCAGATTTTTATAGTTTCAAAACCAAAATGCCAGAAAATCAGGACAGCCACAGTTAATTACTAGCCTGTTCTAACAGACACTATGTGCTGCAATGGTGCTTGTAAGGAAGATATCTGTGTAGGACATATTACGTATGTACGCATTACTACAAACTGTTTAAGTTATGGTTTATTTAAGGTTTAGACATATGTCTGAGTCACAGTGTGCCAGTAACATATGAGAAGTAAATCACATTAGCTGAAACCTCAGTATAGAAGATTTGGCTTAGAATTGCCACCTTCCCACTCAATCAATGGACTGGTTTAGAAACATCAATCTAGGCTTGTTCTTCAGGACTCCTGGGAGCTCATCAATATGGTCTCCACTCTGATGGGGTGAACAGCAAGTCACTCAGGCATCAACAAAAGAATAGTTAAATACCAACCATCTGCACTATTTTTACAGACAGGGTACACAAGCTAAAAATAACCCACTCATTTCCCAGAATCAGTAAGTTCATAATGTTTGCACTCCCAAAAAAAGAAAAACGACTATAAATCTACGTGCTGCTGCAGCTGACTGGCAGAAAATTACCTCTTGAAGAGATGGTCTGACCATTCCTGGATGGTTTCCTTGACCAGAGTTTGTTCTAACTGCTTCATTTTGCCTTTTGCTGGCAGAACCAGAAATGCGGTAGCACTCCCATTATAATGAAGCCGTACCACAGTGCATGACAGATCCTCATCAAAATAGAAGTCAAATCTTCCTGTCTGGTGCATCATGGGGACTTTCACAGTAGTTTCAGCATCCACAAAGAACTCCCTTTCTTCAGTATGCTCTGGTTTAAAAGACTTTTCCCAGTTGCCTGATACAGAGAAGAAGAATGCAACTGAATATCCCATGCACCATGCCATAATAAACTGAATTTCATATCACTAGAAATAGTATTCATCTATTGCTCCATTTGTTAAATTCAAAATCCTCACCATAGTGTTTTAAAATATGTATCACAGTAAGGCAAGAACCTGGTCAAAAGAGTGCACAAGATTCCGATTTCAGTTTATTTTTCAGATGCCAGTAATGAGCTAATTAGGAATTTTGTTTACTACCTATCACTACATTTCTATTCAGGTGATGTAAGTGGCCCTTCTGTAAACTGTCATTTAAGAGCTTTCCTAACTCCATCTGTATATGCACATACTGTATGCATTTAATTTCTATTGACTTTAATCATAATCCTCAATTTGTAGATAAAATTAGTGTAGAATGTCGTATCGGAGTGCTGTTATGTCAGGCTTAAGAGCGCATCATCTAACCCACATTCAAAATACACTTTGTTTCTACTTTGTTCCTTAAAATGTCCTCCACTGTTCATCACTAGCTTCTTCCATATATAAATAGGTTGGTGTGAACACATAAAGCACTCTGATAGGAAAAAAAAAAAAAAGAGTATGTAGTAAATTAGGCCACTGAATCATGCACACTTTTAAAGAAAGGCATTAAAAGGATTAGGCCATGCATGCTTCTCAATGCCTTTACAGAAAATTAGAAGAACACTGGACAATCAGAGTTACAGCTAAATCTGTGAAAGCCAGCTTAGGCTGCATGGAAGGCTACAACTTCAAGCAGAGCTCCCTTGACTGCCAGAAAGAGAACCAAGCCTGCGTCATCCCCACCTGTCTCCCCATGCCAAGTAGGGTCCTAGCACCTGTCCACCTTCTTCACTACGCCATTAGGGACCGCTGTGGCCCAGCAAAGAGCATTAGAAATTTCCCCCAGGCCCATTTTCAAATGAGGTAGCTGACATTAGATCTGTTGATAAGAATGAATAACATGAATGCAAATCTTAAAGAACTTACCTTTAAAGAAAACAAAGCTACCCAGAAGCATTACAGTCTGTGGATCCATGTCCTTCACCAAATTAGTAATTTTTCCATGTGTTTTCTTCTCTACATAATCATTGATTTGCTTCTCGGCTTCCCTGGGATTGTTAAAATCAGTGGTAAAAGCCTCCAGCTGATAAAGAGCTTTGGCGTCATCTAAAAACTTTTTTAGGGGTTTCAGCTTCTCTGTTAGAAAGATGGCATTCACCATGTTGAGCTGGACTTTGCTCTCAGGATGGCTCAGCATGTGGATGAGGTTGTGGAAGCCTTCTTGTATCTCTTTCTCCTGAATCTCTGTAAGGTTGAAGGAGAGTCCTTCCAGGATCTGAGTCTGAGTGGTTGATCTAGCCCCTAGGGCCAGCATTGCAAATGCAGTGGAGATGCTTACAGGGGAGAAAAAAACGTTCTTATTAGGTACTTCCAGTATGACCTCTTTAAAAAATTGAAATGCAAAGTCAGCATTGTTTGGAACTAGTTTGAGGCAAGCAATCGCTTCACCTGCGTGATGCATATGGTGTTTAGGTTCATTTGGATCATGTCGATTGTGGTGGTTGGGTGGGAGCTGACCATGGGCAACAGCATGAAGACCTGCCAGTAGCAAACTTATGTAGAATGTGATCTTCATCTTCTTGTATTAAAATCCTATGGAAAAAAGGAGAAGCTACTACTAAGTAAATTAATTAAGTAGAAATAGTTATTCTGTCATTCCCACTGAATAAGAAATCTCTTTCTTTCGGCCTCAGCTTCCATGCTCTCCAACTCTGGTCAGGTTTTTTTTTTCCAATTTTCCCAAGCCTCCTGGCAAATGTCCACCAACTCTTTCTGCCACCCTCACCCTAAATACCTGCAAAGGCAAAATTCAGCATGGACTTGCTGAATACACAGCACCCTCAGCAGGCCAGAGAACAGAGCATATCCCATCGGAAAACACACATGGCTGATCACTGGAGGGCTTTGATACCACTGTGCTTTTGCCACTAATGGTCTAAGATGATTCCTAGGAAGTGCATCATAGAAGTCTGGGTGTTTTGTGAGTAAAAGGAGGAAGAGGAAGTTCATGGAAGTGGACAGCTATCAATAGCCACATATAGACAGAATTTGAGCAAACAGGCATGAAGGAAATCTTTAAATAAACTTTTGGTCAGATTGATAGATAAGACATCCTGTTTCAAGAGAAGACAAATGTCAGTGGTTGTTTTTCAGTAGCAAACCAAATATAAAGCCTTATGTCTCGAAGGAACAGGAGTTCTTTCTTTCTGAATGAAAATGATGTAACAGTTTAAATAAGAACCTGAAGTAATGTGTTGTCTCTTAATCAACAAACCAAACCATTGGAGTGGGTTCATTTTCAGCATAGCAGAGGGAATCAATATCATTAACAAAACCAAGGCCTTATTTTTATCAGACGCTATACTGGTCAAAGGGTGATACATTTATCAACCTGTTACTCTTGACTGTGGTAGCTGCATTCATTTGCACAGCGGACACTCCATATAAGCTCTTACAAAGAGACCTTGGAAATGCAGATATGAATATCCCAGTGGGCCTCATTTCTGAAGAGGAATCTAGGGCAAAGAAAGGGTGAGAGAGTTGCAAAGGATTTGGGGAGATAATTAGCCAGATTTGCTAAAACTTGTGCTAGGAGACATGTATTAAATCTGTTGCACCTTTTCTGCTCTGGCATGATTCAACTTGAGAGACTGTCTTCAGAAAGTGAAGCTCATGGCCCTGCTTTCTCCATAACATCAAAGGGAGCAATTTGTATTAGTAGTTGAATATGCAGTTACAGTCAGACCTGAATAAGAACACCAAAACCTTTGAGCTGTAATCAAATATTCAAACATTTACATATTTGATATATGTATTTCTAAGAAGCAGGCCTATTTGTAATAACACCTACTGTGTTACTGACAAACGGAAGAATCATAAGGGTTCTTGGTACTCCGTTTTCTTCAATTACTCTGCACAGTATTTTTAAATTATAGTTTGGCCTCCTCTGATTTTGACACTGAAATGATAGTTTTGATATATCTAGCTATTTGTAACTCAGCATAAGAGCTCCAGTTCTGAATATTTAAAACTGCTATCAGTAAGCCAATATATTAGTCAGACTTTGAAAAGAAAGCAGCTTTCAAAACACAGCATCAGAGCCTAATCTATTTCAATATACCCAGGCAGATTCAGAAGCTGCCTCTGGGTAAATTACTCACTGTGAACTATTTATTCAGCTGCAGTCATAATTTAATAAGAATAACATGAATACTAAAGAATGAAGCGTTTCATTTTAAACATAAGTCACCACCTGTTCTCTATCTCATCACATTTATTATTTATTACAAAGCACAGCAGATAGATGGACTTTTCTATATACACATTGAACTGCCAAATTCTATTTATTTGGAATGTAAAGTGGACATGGAATTTAACTGACCTGGCCTGAACATTATGGCTAATGGATATACCATGGTTTTGCTGTAAAAGCTCTGTAAATTATTGGTTACAGAGTTCTGAATGGTTTTTTTCCTATCCAGATATTTTTGCTCTATACAGTTATGACATGTTTGCATTTTGTGGTTACTTTATGTACTTTCATGGAATTATTTTCATTTTGTTACAGCTCTGAATTCACAGATAATTAAATCCAATTTGAATTTGAATCATCCGTTACTCAGTACTGGCCAATCATGCAGTCAAGACTCATGAGTCAGCTCTCATAAAAATCTTGATAATGGTTGATTTTAAAGTCTTAAGATTATAAAAGACTCAACAGCTGCAGTTTATAGAGGTCTTTGTTATTTAAGACTTAAAGGTACAAGTGGCTCACTCCATTAGGCTCTTCTTTGAAACATAAAGGTACTTTTATCATAGAATTTGCATTATATAGAATGGAATTTAGAATATGATTGAACATTGTGACTTCAAACTCCATATTTACTATTACATTTAATAGTATTGTAGATTCTAGGTTAGCAAATGAACACTCAGTGATAAATTGACAACAGAGATCCTTTCAGTATGAAGCAGGAGATGCAGATTATCACATGGGTCTAATGACTGAGAGATTTTTGTACCAAGCATACTTGCTAACAATTTATTAAAAAGCAAAGATCTGAGAACCTACGCTAGAATGCTCTTAGGGAATTCCCTAACCAAAGGGACTAATATTGCAGGAAGCTTCCTATTTTAAGACCTTTACCCATATGATTTCCAGAGAGACAGTTTGTCCATAAACACTGGAGTAGCAGTGAAAAACTCTTCAATCTAATTCCAGATCTACACTGACTATTGAATACCTGCAGGAGGAAATCCATTTACCTCTCTACCTCTTTTATTCTCTTTGTCTATGTAACAAAATTACAATATATTTGTGGTATTCAAGAAAAGGTTGGTTTCATGAAGAGCTTTCAGTCAAACCAGACAATAATGCAAGAGTATGCCAACACCTGGAGGACAGTGTTCCTTCAAGCAATATATCTGTAATAGGTTTGGTGATAACACTTGTTGAACATATTACCTTTTCCCTATCACACAGTCTTTCCTACCATGAAACCCAGAATGGCAGTACTTATTTTGCACCACATATCCTAGAAAGAAAATGGAAAAAGAATGGAATTAGCTGAAGTTAACCAGAATAACTTCACCAGAAGTCCTGGAAGTGAGCTGGATAAAGTTTGCTGACTGACAGAACTTGCTTCTTTGTGGGTACAGCTTATTTATCCATTTTAAGGCTGATTTTTATCTTTCTGATTTGGAGAGACAATTCTGAAGACAATTTTCTGCCATTAGAGTCCATCATAATAGTCCAGGAGATGAATAGTCACCCCATGCTGTTCTCATAAGGGGACCTCACTGGTAATCTCATTTCAGACAACAGAAAAATTTGCACTGCTTAGAAACAGATGCAGGCATGGAATAGAAAAGCTGTTTGCTCACCAGATGGTGCTCCTTCCCTCCTGATTGCCTCTAAATGAGGAAATCTGAGAAATCTCTTTTCTGAAAGGTGCCCTGTGCTGGTATCAGGCACACCAAGGCATGGTCCCGTCACCACAAGTGGCGTCTGATGAACTAATCTCAGCTACTCAGGGCTATATCCAAAAAAATATTTGAAAAAATAAATCACCTGAAAATACACACCAAAGTCACACAAAAGAAAGACTTGACTGGCCACATCTGTGTGTGAGAAAATGACCATGGAAACCTACTGCCCAGAATCACCTACACACAGGAGCACCACAAACTCTGCATTCTCCACTGTCTGCACATGGACAGACTCGGGGGATTTTTCCAGGCTGATCAGCTAGACATTTACTTCTCCTGTGATTCAGAGTTTTGCTGCCTCTGTGCCTGAGGCTCTGAGAAGATTGTAAGTACATGCCAAGGACATTGGATTCTGCAGAAAAGTAATTGCTTTTTCAGCGGAAACATAGAAACCAAGTTTACACTGTCATTTAGAAATGTACGTTACTGTTCACAGAGCTTTTCCCAGTGTCATTTATCTTCTGTAAAACAGCTTAGCATTGGAGATCTCACTTGGGAACGACATCCTCCAAGAATGGCATCACCTACTTCTAGGCCTCCTTTACCTGGAAAAGTGAGCTTTCACTCTTCTCCCAGGCCACTATCAATATTTGCTGCACATACTCAGGATGAAGCACCACTGAGGCTAGAGAATAAAAAAAAGATAAACCAGTACCAGTGTAGTGGTTAGGGCAGTTGGGTGGGACAGAGCAACAGCAGTCCCAAGAACAGATCAGACCAGGCTCCTAGTTTCTACTTTCCAGTGTGCACCTGACCACTGCCCAGTCTCTGGCTCTACGCACATGTTAACCTCACTGTGATCTTCACTCCCCTGAGCATGTGGACACCATTTTCTCTCTTTTCAATGATCCTGTAACTTGATGATAATTAGAGCAATAAGGATATGTCACACGCAAAAGGGAAGCACACCTTAGATAACCCATTCCATAAGCAAAGATATTTAAGATCTTGAATATAAAAATCACCAGAATTACTTAAAAAGAATTACCAATACCTTAAAAAAATAAATAAATAAAAAATGTTCTAAGTGCCCATCCTCAGGCTTTTAATGGAGCAGAGTCTGTTTCCTTTAGCAGGAGTTATATGTGGGAAAGACCCACTTTTAGATGCTTAGGATTTCCTGACTCTAGAGATCACCTTACTTTCCTGCAATGCAGCTGGACACCCCACTCTGGCTTTTAGATTCCTACTCCTCCTGACAGCCACCTGGCAATGTGCAGGCAACTCCATGCCTAAGCTGTGATGCCTATATTCTTTATATCCATCCAACGCTATAAAAACCTCTTTATTACAGGAACAACTGCTAAGACAGATTTCAGTGTAAGATACAACCCCAAGAAAGATTTAAAATCAATTACATGCAACAAGAGGACATACTTTTGAAGTCTCTATAGGAAACAAAAAAACAATCACTACTTACAGCAGCTTCCAAGGATCCTGCTGTCTTCACTAGGACTACTCTGCAGTTCCCTCACTTATTTATACCGTTAAATAGCATTAGGAAAGCAAAGCGTCCTCTAGAAAACATTAACCAGGACAGGCAAGTGTTATTACATTAGGAATGGTGCAGAGTAAACAGTGAAGACAATTTTTTTGGGGAGGCACCTGATTTTTGCTGTACATGCATGGCCAAATCCAGCCTTTGCTTAAACAGTTGTAAGAGCCCTCCTGCATTTCTGCAGATCCTCCTGCTGGGAATTCAGCCCCTCACTCTAGCAGATATTTCACATGCTTCATGAACTTCTGTAAACTGCATGAATTCATACTGAAATTAGTAAAATTGAACACATCCATAACACTAGACAAGAGCCTAAGGAAAAGACAACTGGGTGCATGTTGCAGCCACATCTCATCTTAGTATTTTGCATAGAGATATTTTGCTTCTTCTACACCAGACTTCTAATAGCTTTCATATGGTATATTTAAGTAACCCACTATTCTTAATTATCTACAATGCCATTAGTAAAGGCCAATTTCTGGGGACATCACTAGTAAACTTAAAGCAGTAGTACTGATGTTTTAAGTGGCTAAGGGTTGCTATAGGTGACAGAATGGCAGAGATGGGCACTCAGGAGCCCAGGGTACCCAGCACACCCACCCAGACTGATGTTTACCTGGTACCTCATGCAGCATGGACTGAAGGACAAACTGTTGGCCTGTGCTATTGTGTGGGCTGGCACTAGGTGCAAGCACTGCTGAAACACAGGTGAAGAAGTGTCGGGTTGATGCACCAGAGCATGCTTTCAAGCAGAAGTGGACCCATGTGGTCACGCAACCTGTGCTTTACATGCTCCCTCCTTATAGTCAAGCACCATGTACGAAGCTATGCTCCTGCAAAATCCACAGAGGGGCCGCCACAGGGGCTGTATTAATGCGGGTATAACTGAGGGCCTAAAAAAAGCTCAGGCCAGTGTCCCACCAGTACCCATGCAAAGGTAAGCAGAGAAGTTCAGTGCAAGTTTTGATCCAGCCTGCTAGAATACATGTTTGAATTGTTTACCAGCTGGTAAACCAGCAGCTGGGCCCATTCAGCCTGCTTCTTTTTAAAGTAACAAATGAAAAGCTTCTGAAGTTACAGAGCCTTACCTACAACACGTGCAGTCTAAGATGAATGAAATATACACTGAGAGACAAGTGAGAACACAATTAAAGACAAAAGTGCAGCTACAGTTAAAGTTAGTGAGAAAAGTTAAGAGAAACTAACTGACTTTACATGGCTTTGTTTAAGAGCAGTTCAGTGTTGCATGTGAAAGTGACCTTTACCTGCTGATGTTTCTGTGGGAGTGCAAAAGGAAAAATTAATAAAATCAAATTTATTCGATATCAAGCTCCAATGCTATATGCAATGTGGTATCCAATTTCTTTTCTTTCATGTATATATCAGTTTCAGCCAATCATGTAAATTATCCTGAAATTTGCAGAGACTCAGTTTAAATATTAGGTAGCAGAATTGTTGCATATGAACTTGCAGCTATCTTTTTGTGCACACAGAGGGCTTATGTAGGCTCTACACTGGTATTTTGAAAGACAATATTTAGCAACTGCTGTTAGGAATCCCTCCATTCACTCCTCTTGGTCTGGAACATTAGGTATCATTACTTCGAACCCCGAGTTACTTGGGTTTTTTAAACATTATTATTATTATTACTACTACTGCAAGATCTTCATACTTTTTCATTTTCAGTAAATCAGCAACATTAACAAGTCATCCAGCATGAATTCCCTTGGAAACAGGCTGGCTGTAGTCCAAAAAACCGAATAAATTATTTAATTTGGAAGAACTGTATGCTTGCTTCTGTGGCAAAGAAACACTTTCATCTTTTTTAAATATTTAACTAATTACCTTGAAAGCCATTTTAAAGCATGATGGGTTGCTGTTGTTCTGATGATGCCCTCTGGAGTACAGAGAGCACATGAATCCCTCCTACGGTAGTGCTGAGATTAAATGTTAGTGTGGAGCTGGTGAAGGCTGTATCTTTCTCTCTACTGCCAGGGCATCTTTAATTTGCGGAGCTGTGTTTCTCACTGTGTTTCAATGGGAAAAGCACTCGTAATTACATAAACATTTCAGCAGTGACCCACAAGTTACCCAAAGTGCCAATACAGATCAGGTACAGGTATGTCAATTGTCCACTCCAGCCCTTCCAAGTGAAGACTTAAAGCCTTCGCCTTTAAGTTGCTTCTCCCTGGATTTCATGCTGTACATTTTTCTTGCTCCTTTCCAGCTCCACACAGTAGGTCCAGGCTCACTCCAAGGAGGAGTTGATTCCATCCTCAGTAAGGGAACGCACACATAGCACTGTCCCCTGAGCCACCCCAGTGAGTCTCTACCCTTGCTTTCACTCTACCATTAGTTTCTTTTCCACAAGTAAACAATCACAGACCTGGCATAAAGCCATTTGTTTTTCTAAGGGTATAAAAGCAGGACCCTCTTGTGGCCAAATCTGAAGCCTCATCCATGAGTGGACGTGCAGTGTAGGAACTTTCCCAAATACCTGAAACTCCTGGCATCAGCTGCAACAGGGCTTCCCAGCTTAAGTGTGGGCCTGGATGATGATTCGGTGGCAATTGGTGATGTATTTGTTCTTGATCTCTGTTCTCTCTATGCAGTAATGACTTGATGCATTGCTAATTTTCTGCTGTACTTTATATATACAGATCTCTGATTTGCCTTATTGTACTTATTTACTATATATAGAGATATACACAACTCACCTTAATGTGCTTATTCGCTTTAGTGTGCTTGTTTAATAAATTGTGCATGTTACACAGCTAGTGAATGGTCATTTTGTTGCATACCCTACCTGTCAGCAGACCAGGGCTTGTTCAGCTTGGAGAAGTGAAGGCAAATGGGCTAAATTAAAGAAAAGATGGAGCCAGAAGTGCACAGTCATAATGTGCAAGGCAGGGGACGCAAGCTGCAGCAAGCAAATGTTTATGATAAAAGTAATGTTCACAGGGAGGCGAAACACAAGGACAGGTCACCGTATGAGGCTGTGAAATTGTCCTTGAGGCTGTACAAAACCTGGCTGGGCATGGCTCTAAGCAACCTGAACTAGATCCTGAGCTGGTGCTGCTGAGAGCAGGAGGTAGGATTGGATGACCTCCAGAGGTGCTTTCCAACCAAAATGATTCTCCTTTTCTAATAAAAATGACTGTGAAACCATGCTCTCAGGAGTCTCTGTCTCCACTCACACTGCAGGTTTGCACCTCACCCAGCAGTGAAACCTCCCTCTGTTTCTCACCACATGACTCCAGAGGCTTTTCCCTGAAACAGTCTCCCTAGCAAGGTGTCATCTCCCTTATCCTCTGGCATGCCCCAGTGGAGCCAGCATGAGGCAAGCCGACAGCCTCCCTCCCCGCTGCCCAGACTCAGGCTCCGCCAGACCGCAGCACATAGTGTGCACGCTGGGAACAAACAAATCTGGTGAACCATCTGCTGAGTTCCCGGCATGCCAGAGCCATGCACCCCTTCAGGATGCTGCCTGGGCTCAGGCTTGCAGCACAGGACTGTGCTTCTCTTCCCAGAGACTTTGAAGGTTTCCAGCACTGGCTGTGATCTCAGCAGGGATCCACATAGCTGCCTTGATTTCTCTAACCTGCCTGCAATTATACCTGATAATGACATGCTTTTAAAAACCTGTGTGGGAGGGGAAAAGGAAAATGGTGAACCTTGGAACAGGCAAACTCAAATGCGCAATTTCAAAATTAGAAGTAAGTTGCTGCTAAACATACTGACATTTTGCTTCATGTATCTCTATTAAGAAGTTAAGTTTTCAGATGTGTCCTCAGTGGAGCATTCAAGCAGTTGAGTTTAACTCCATTTGCTTCCTTAAAAATGCAAAAAAGTATGACTGCGGGTGTCTCTATAGGTCTGATTCTTTGCTGTCTAGCCTCAGGACAAGATAAAGCATCACCAAAGGTGAACCTGTGTGATTGTAGTGAAAATTGATTATTGACAAAAGCCTTTAGCACAGAAGAAAAGAGTTTGGAAAATGTTCAAATGCGTGCTAGTTTGTTTTGGACATTTACATTTTTTTTTATTATCTGAGTAGTCTGATGTTCTGTTTTCTTATGCCATGAATACCCAATACACGTGAGTGGGTCTGAGAACAAATTTTGACAGCTCTCTACCTTTTATCTGGGAAAATTTCAGTCCTCTTTGTGTTTATTTGCAATTGTTCCCTCTGAAGAGCCATCAGGAAGAAGAAGATTCAATGAACCTGTTGTTTTTATGCACTAAAATTGTGCGGTCTGAACATACTCAGTGTTATATATTTATTTTTGTAATGATTGGTTCTTTCACCAAAGAAAAGCCTTAGATTTCTGCAGGTTTAAAAATGTCTGCACACCTCTTGCCCTGTGCTGTGAGACAGATATCCATAAGAGATTCAAACCCTGGAAGCTGCTCAGGGAGTGCCAACTTCTGCGCATGCCCCATGGGAACAATTTCTTCTTTCGAATCCCTCCTTAAAAGGCACATCACCCCTGCCAAGATGCATTTAGATCTCTCTGAAATGGCCAGGAAATTGGAGAGTGGCCACTTACTGAAGTACCTAGCAGACTGAAAACTAGCTTTTAGTGTAGCTTGATTTTAAACCCTGTTAAGTCTTATGTCTACTATCACCTGTGATTGCTCCAGCATTTGTATTATTTTCTCTTCCCCCAGAATCTCATTCATTGTCTCATCCACCATCTGTAGTGATTATTATGTACTTAGACTCTTCAGAAATAGGTACTGTGGGATATTGCATGTGATCAAATCTGGGACTCTTGGATGGGCATTCACATGCCAGATACCTCGGAGGGACATATTAACTGCAAACTCCTCCTGCATTTAGGAAATGCCAGGATGAAGTTGGCAGTGCTGAGCTGTCTGGCCAGAGAGCTGGAGTCCTGCTCTGCTGGCACTGATTTGACATTACATTTCTCCAGAGGCAAAAGCGGATCTGCCCTGTTCCTGTACCTTGTTGCTGCATCCTGCCCCTGGGCTGCATTTTGCCTTCCCCTCCTGTCATACCTGCTGTCTTTATACCAGTGATAATGGAAATACTGAATCAGCCTACACAAAGAGCACACCCCTGAGAAAGCCCATTTTTTCCTTAATGCTGGATCACTAAAACCTCTGAAAACAGTTTCCTGCCTTGCACCAATCTTCTAGAGAATATTTCTGTACCTTACGTAAGAATGTTGTCTAAGACAATAATGCCTTACTAAACCTAAAAAAAGCTTAGCTATTGCTTAGCTAAGCTACACTTTAGCTCAACTATTTTCTAATGACAAGGTATGTTACTCTGCCATTGGAGGGGATTAGGTTGGTCTGATGCGGTTTGTTTTTGACAAAACCATTTTCATTTTGCCATCCTGCTTTTTTTTTCCTTATTATTCATAGTCTTGTTATTTTCTAGATGCTTGACTAATGGTTCCAACATTTTTCCAAGAACCAGAGTTGGGCTGAGTGGCTTATAATTCCCTTACTTTATTTTTTCTCTTAAATAATCACCCACCCACCCACCCAACCAACCAAACTTTTAATCTTTTTCCAGTGATCTGAAAATGTACTTTTTAGTTTTGGGTGGGTTTTTTTTGGTGTTTTTCTTTGTAAGGTTGGCTTGTTTTTGCTTAGAAGCACACAGTCATGTCTGCCACTTTGCAGGTGCTGGAAGAGACCTGAGATGTTCAGAGGGGCTATGGGGCATCTGTAACTGAGGTGAGGAGCTGGGGAAAGCTGTAAATGAAGGGAAATGCATGTAATGGTGACCCCCGCATATAGACTTTTTCTCACCACTTCCCCAAACTACTGCTTGAGTAAGAATTACACACAATCTTAAAGACAAAGTAGTGCCTGTTTATGTAGGATTCATCACAATTGATGCTGACAGTGTTAACCCCTCCAAATGAAAGCTTTTAATTGCCAACAAATTGACCACTGTGGAAATACACCTTAATAGCCACCTTCTGTTGTTGATGTGAACATAATTTACTGATCGACTGTAATCAATGAATCAGTGGTGAACTAGTGTCTGCGTAGCCTGCTATTCCTGACCTAAGGGCATCTGATGTTTCTGATTGTTTTGTTTACTGCTTAGTCCTCCAGTCAAGGGAAAAGTAAACCATGGTGCATAAATCAGTGCTTTATCCCCATCTAAAATATCCACAGACAAAGGAGTAGCTGAAGGGCTGCTTGTGAAATAGTTTTTACCCTTGGCTCAGAATTTATTCAGACAGGTTATCTTCCATCCCCTTTCTTCATTTGTGCTTTATCAGGAAGGGTGAAAATCCTGCTGGCATTTCCCACAGAAGATAACAGAAGGCGGCCCAGCAGCTGTTGACCCTCACCCAGGGTGTTCATAGTATATTGTTGCCCTGCAGATAATACACTTGTTTGGTGATCTGCAGGAACATCCACCTCCTCAGTTGGTTCACCAAAGTTTTTTTCCAGTTGGTTTCTGGCAATTGAAGATAGAAAAGCTTATGTTTTTAGCATTTAGATGTTTGTCTTAATCTCCGAAAGTGTCAGCTTTACACACTTTCTCTCCAGAATGAAAACTGAGAGAAGAGTCAGGAAATGCATATTTTGTATTAGTAGTGTGTACTGAAAAGGCCATTTAAGCTTTGCCAGAACAGGAAATTGAGGGTTTTTTTGCACAGACCAAGCAAAAGTCTTCATTTCAGTGCGAACTGTTCATGATTTACTGGGGAGCTATGACTCCCTGTCTATGTATTGGCTAGTCTGTGGTGCTTTCTGATGCCCGGAGATAAACCATCCTCAGGAAGGGCCCAGGGAAGCTGCTGTGACCTGACAGCAGTGTGGGCAGTGCAAGAGCTCATCTGGTTACCACAGCTCAAAGGATGCACTTCACTTCATCACATGGATGCAGAAGGTTTGATTTTCCTGAGTGAAATCTCTGCCAACTTATACCTGTAGTTATTAAAAATATATATTTTGATGTAATCATATTGATTTTGCTGGTAAGATTGCTTCAACCTAAAACTTTTTCACTTGTCCCCTGGTGTTTTTATTGGCATTTGGACTGCATTTAGAGATTTCACTTTTGTATTTGGGAGGATTACACAAGTTTGAATGCTTCTCCATTGTGGCATGTTTTCTGCAGGGTCAGAAACACTCGGGCACTTTGCAAAAAAAATAAAAAATTAAGCAGGTACAGTTTATAATTATCTTCTTTATCATAATTAAATAATATTTTGCTATTGCCTTTGCATTTGTTCTACATTCTTCCTTCTGACCAGAAGTACTGTCTGGAACATTTGTAGTTATTTGTGGTACATTTTAAATACTGTATTCAGCACATGTGTGGTATATAACAATATAATTCTAATTCTATCAGATGTGTGCAATACAGCTCTAAAATCTCCATGGTGACTGTGAATTATGAATTCTTTTGGGAAGTCCCTAGTCATAATCCCCTGCTGGGTCTTATTGCACAAGTATCTGACCGTGAAATGCCCATGTGTTCTTCAATAGTTCTTCAGTGAATTTTGCAATCATTTTAAAACAGTATAATTATGTCTTCAAAAGTTACAAAGTTGTTTGCACTAAATTGTTTTTAAAATGAAATCTACCCTCTTTCAGCTTAAAGCCATTCCCCGTTATCCTATCTCTACATGTCCTTGTAATAAGTCCCTCTCCAGATTTCTTGTAGGCCCCCTTTGGATACTGGAAAGCTGCTATAAGGTCTCCCCAGAGGCTTCTCTTCTCCAGGCTGAACAAGACAAGCTCTCTAAGCTTGTCTTCATATGAGAGGTTGGGGGCCTCAGAGCTGAATGCAGTACCGAAGATGCGGTCTTAGGAGTCACTGCAGGTGTCCATCCACTGAAATGCTCTAAACAATATTACTGTCTGTAACTCAGTCCCTGCCCCTTGTGTTTTGCTTTATGCATAGGCAGAAGTAGAAAACAGTATAGCATGGCTGAATAGCATCACCAATAGACATCCATGCTGCTATATGTACTGATCATGATAAATGCTAAGAAGTCAGCAGGGGTTCAACATGCTTTTACTACAAAGGCAAGGCAGCATGGCATGAACTACTGTACCACTGGTTCTTCCCTCTCGCTGTTGCTCACAACTCACCAACTGCAGAAACACTACAGCTGGTCATTACTAGGGAGGAGTTGGGATCTTTAAAAAAGTGTTATGTTTCAAGTCTAAGGACAAAAGAGGCTGTAAATTACGTGCTTTAGAAACCTGCAAATTCCGCATTACAGTTCATCATCTAATGGGCTATCTGTGGTTTCTTGTTGGTTTTCATCCAGTTCTAATTTACTGAAAATTACCATTCTTGATCCTGGCCAGAGCCACAGCATTCTTCCTGCACTGCTTTTTCAAATGTGAATGTGATTTATTGAGCAAATAACTGCACATTTCACGTTGCTAGATCACTCTACTCTGCTTATACTACTTGAGTCCAAAAGATGCAGGGCCTCCTCTGGCTGAGGTGATTGATTTTCATCTCAGACTTTGGATGAGCTGCTGTCTCACACCCGTCAGTACTGTTCTCCTCAAACACACCTGAAAAAAAAAAAAAACAGGAAAAAAAGCAAAACTCAGACGTGTTTCTTAAGAGGCAACACTTTTAATAATATTTCATTGATTATCAGTATTTTCCATGCATCTTGCGTGTAACCTGTGTCTTCTGCTTTCATGGCATTCAGGAGCTTCAGTCACCAGGAGTTCCTGCTGAAGTGAGCGTGTGTGGGAAGAGAGCCTTTCCCCTTGCAGGCAGGTTGATGCCTGTTCATAGTCCTCCACACCCTTCAGTAAGCCCTGCCAGTCTCATCCCCAGATGTGCCCCTGAGTTAATGAAACACCATGCAGTGCTAGCTTCCAGTTTCAAATTTGCACTTTGAATGAAAAACACCTTCAGGAAAACACTTTTCATTTTCTCAGAAAGAACTGAAAGCTTCTCCAAGTCATCAGCATGCCTTGTCCAACCTCAGCTGAAAAGTTGTGCATTACTGAGCTAGGGTAGGTATTATAAGAGTCAGGCAAAATTTAAAAGAATATCTTTGTTAAATACTTTTTAGGTTCAGAAACTGTGAATGTTTTAATTTTTCATCTGGAAAATATTGGGGGAGAAACTATTCAGTAGATTCAGCAAAAGCTTCAGGAGCTGCTCTGGGCAACCTGACACAACATGTTTGGATGAAGACAAGTTTTGACAGGAGGATTTCACCCTGTCAGAGGCTCTTTCCTCTTCACCATGCAGCTGACCTCCCTCTAAGTAGAGTAGACCTCCCTCAGCATTTGTGACAAAAAGAACACAAGCAATATCTACATTATTTGCTATTCCTCAGGAATGAATATCTATCTCTGATCTATTTAATATTTGTGGTATAGTTTGGGTTAATAACACTGTTCCACAGCTGAGGAAATATGAAGAACCCAAAGAGCTCTGTTGCTCTGACCTTTCCCCGTGCATTGTAAATAACCAACTAGAGCAGGAACAAATGTCTTCAACAAATGGCCAGATTTAGAAGAAGCTAAAAAGATCTGAGCACCAGATCCTTCACAAAATGAGCCCAATGGGACCACTAGTAGTGACTTCCAGATGTGCCTTTTAGCTTGCCATCTCCAGTCACCTCCATGCCACCATCTCCCAAAAGCTGGGTGTGTAAGTTGGGACCTTGACAGGATTGAGAGCTGGGCCAGCGTGAGCCTCATGAAGTTCAAGAAGACCAAGTACAAGGTCCTACACCTGGGTTGGGACAACCCCAAACACAAACACTGGCTGGGTGGAGGATGGATTGAGAGCAGCTCTGAGGAGAAGAACTTGGGTGTGTTGGCTGATGAGAGGCTCAACATCACCTGGCAACGTGCACTTGCAGCCCAAAAAGCCAACTGTACATTGGGCTACATCAAAAGGAGCGTGACCAGCAGATCCCTTTTCCTTTCCTGCTGTACCTGTCAGTCCATGCAGCAGCAGGAAGGAAGATGAGGGAAATGTTGGGCAGTGGCTGGCAGATCTTTACCAGTGAAAGGAAATTGGCAAATCTAATTTTAGTAGCACAGACAGTGTAGTCAAAGGCTGAGTACAGCATATGGGGTTCTTTTGTTGTTTTTATTCTTCTCTTAAATCAGGGGCTGTGGTACACAAAGTTTTCAGAATTGAGAGAAGGTGTTTTTAGCGAGTTCTTATTCAGAGTTGCAGCTCATCAACACTGGGCAGGGGTGTCCTTCATTGACTCTGAAGCAAGTATTATCTGAAATTATTAATAAGCTTTTGGAATAAGGATATGAACTGTCCCTTCAAATCTCTTTGTAGCTTCCTAGGTTTTTGGTCTTCAGGATTTCCCCAGAAAGCCTGAAAACCTGCACTAGAATCTGTTGGGAAGATCTAATTTCCTTTTCATTCCTGGTTCTAAGAGAAGAGGTTGCTTCCCTGAGGAGCACTGCCTTGGTGTCACAGGACTGCCTCTGCTACAAACCCCTCTTCCTCCTGTTAGTGCTATTTGCGCACCCTGACTCTCCCCTACTAGAAGCTTAAGATGTAAGGAATAGTTGCTAAATGCATCTTCCTAGTGTCAATTACAAATATTGAGGACACCACAAAGTCAACCTTTCTGCCTTGAGCTCCAGCTGGAATTTCCATGTGTTTGTTCTAGCACAGGATTCCAGTGAGGGCTCTCTCTGTTCCTTAATATTTGCAGATCAGCTACTCAGATCTTCCATGTATGTTTTGACCAGTTAGCACACCAATGCACAGGTATCATGAATCGGCAAATGTGATCACCTCAGAGTGAGAGGCTCTGTTCCAAGTGCAGGTTATTATTACCTCAGTAGAAGTGTTATGTGGAGTCTGTTTCTTTAAAAGTTTAATTCAAAGATCATCTTCACAGCAGTGAAAGCCTCATCCTCCCTTACAGAGCAGACTTCTTGAGGCAAAAGGACTTTTTCCAAGGAGAGTGAGAAAGCATTGCCCCCTTAGTATTGTATGAAAAGGAAGAGGCTAGACTACATTTATATTGCCAAGGTGTAGGTTTCTGGCTTGTTCTGCCCTCAAGTGTATGTAAACATAGCAACTGATACAAATTTGTACTCCAATGGGCTTTTTCTCTGTTTATATAGTATTTCATTCCAATGGGCCTTCTTTGCCTCTTTCATTTTCATTTCTGTAAAATAAACAAAAGGAGATTTACCCTGTCTATGGGATTTTGCCACCCAGGCAGGCAGCCACCCAGTGCTCATGAGACTCACTGTAATTTTTACTCAGTTTGGTCCTCATTTGGACTTTAACTGATCTTTTGCCATCAGGAAAACCAAACACAATCATTCATGTTATAATGAAATTCTTTGTTCCTGAGGCTTTAGAGAAACAGTGAAGAATGAAACTAAAAGAAGCAAAAGATAAATAATTAGGAAATAACCAATGAATCACTGTTTAGATAGTTATTTTATATTTTTTTTTACCATGGAAATCTTATTTCTGCAATGGCATATCTACCCTGGAACCAGATGGCTGGATTCATCAAGTAGTACTCATAATTACTTGGTGTTCTGAAAGTTTTATTAGCTAGTAATATTCCTGGTGAAAGGCAAATATGAGAAATGAATGGAAATTGATTTTTTTTAAGTCTGAATTTTTAGGAAAGCTAGTTTTCTAAACTGGTTTTGGAAGCTATTTCTGTTGTTACGCTGAGGCCCTTGCATGTGTTTCAGATCAGTTCCATATCAAACTGTCTCAGTTTTAGAAGTGTAGAGAAATGAATATACCCTCTATTTCCTTGGTGCAACTGAGAAATTTTCCCCTGAACCCTTAGAACATGTGATTCAATGGCTAAGCTGGATCATGTTTAGATTGTATCTAATTTACTTTCCTTCCGTAATAGCACAGGGAATGCAAGAAATAGGGACCTACATAAGAAAGTGACAGGCATTCAAAGTTTTTTATTAAAGATACCTTTTTTTGATTTGGAATTGTTGATGTAATCCAACTAATTTGAAATTTACAAGAGGACAACACACCCCCCACCAACAACCCTCATGGACTACCAAAAATCCTTACACCAAGCAGCCTGAAAGATGGGAAATCAAATTGTTCAAAATTGGTCCTGCCAGGGAGAACAAATCCTGTTGCTGCTTTCTCCCATTCCTACCCATGTGCACATGTGGGCCGCAGCAGGGCTGTAGGTGGGGAAGAAGTGACATTTGGGGAACCAGTATGTTGAGCTTGGTCTAATGTCATCTGCTATTTCTGGGAGGGACCCATGCCTTCCATGTGAACTGATTCATGTCAGCTGACCACTTTCTGAACAGCTACAACACTTCAGCTATCGATTATTTTTAGGTTGTAAGGTGAATGTTCGTAGAATCATAGAATAGTTAGGGTTGGAAAGGACCTTAAGATCACCTAGTTCCAACCCCCCTGCCACGGGCAGGGACACCTCACACTAAACCATGCCACCCAAGGCTCTGTCCAACCCAGCCTTGAACACCACCAGCGATGGAGCATTCACAACTTCCCTGGGCAACCCATTCCAGTGCCTCACCACCCTTACAGTAAAGAACTTCCTCCTTATATCCAATCTATACTTCCCCTGTTTAAGTCTGAACCCATTATCCCTCGTCCTATCACTACAGTTCCTCATGAAGAGTCCCTCCCCAGCATCCCTATAGGTCCCCTTCAGATATTGGAAGGCTGCTATGAGGTCTCCACGCAGCCTTCTCTTCTCCAGGCTGGACAGCCCCAACTTTCTCAGCCAATCTTCATACGGGAGGTGCTCCAGTCCCCTGATCATCCTCGTGGCCCTCCTCTGGACTTCTTCCAACAGTTCCATGTCCTTTTTATGTTGAGGACACCAGAACTGCGCACAATATTCCAAGTGAGGTCTCACGAGAGCAGAGTACAGGGTCAGGACCACATCCTTCTGGTCACGCTCTTTTTGATGCAGCCCTGGATATGGTTGGCTTTCTGGGCTGCAAGCACGCACTGCCGGATCATGTTCACTTTCTCAACAACCAGCACCCCCAAGTCTGCTCTGAATCTCTTCTCTGCCCAACCTGTAGCTGTGCCTGGCATGGCTCTGACCAAGGGGTAGGACCTTGCACTTGGCATGGTTAAACTTCATCAGGTTGGCATCAGCCCACCTCACAAGCGTGTCAAGGTCCCTCTGCATGGCATTCCTTCCCTCCAGCTTATCAACCGAACCACACAGCTTGGTGTCATCGGCAAACTTGCTGGGGGAACACTCAACCTCACTGTCTATGTCACCGACAAAGATGTTCAACAAGACCGGTCCCAACACCGATCCCTGAGGGACACCACTCGTTACTGGTCTCCAGCTGGACATTGAGCCATTGAGCGCAACTCTTTGCATGCAGCCATCCAGCCAGGTCTTTATCCACCAAGTGGTCCACCTATCAAATCGATGTCTCTCCAACTGAGACACAAGGATGTAGTGTGGGATAGTGTTGAACGCTTTGCACAAGTACAGGTAGATAACACGAACTGCTCTACCCCTGTCGATCAGTTCCGTAGCCCCATCATAGAAGGCCACCAAATTGGTCTGGCAGGATTTCAGGGTTGCAGACTGTCCCTCACAGAACACAGTAGATAATGCTCAGGTTGGGGGCACTTTGTTCTTGAATGAGAGTTCTTGAATGAACGAAGAGCAGTGTAAAGGCATTGTGCATGCAGTGAATGCCACAGACCCTGCAGAGGTTAGGAAAGAATGGCTGTATTCCTGAATTAGACAGAATATGTGGCTATTTAAATGCTAAAATCATTCCCACCTGCGGTATCAGCAGTTGATATGTATCTACAGTTCCCATTGACTTCCACAAAACATGTAAGCATGCAAAATTTTGATTCATATGTGGTGAACTTGCCTAGCGAATCACAGATATACAAATAAGGACTAAGAAATTTCATGGAAAACATTAACTGAGCTAGTGATAGTTACAGTTTCAAAAGACTGAAATCTTGATGGTGTCCCTTTGTCCTAAGCTGCCCCAGCACTGCCTGCACTGTCATATCTTTAAAGAAAAACAGCTGGAAAGAAAATCCACTTGACTGTGCATATAAAAGCTATTGGCTAACCCAGCAGTTTTCCCAAGGGCTCATGAGGAATTCTTCCTCAATCAGCAAAGAGCTCCAGGTGTTGTTAGAAATAACTCAAGTGGGCTCCCAGTGCCGGGTTCTCTAAGCAAGGAAGTTGAGTGTGCAGGAGTTCTCCACAGTTTTAGGGAATTCCTCTAGCCCACTTGGACCTGAGATTCCCAGATGCATTTCTGACCTCACAAAGCAGTTGTAAAGGTGATACCTTAGGAAACTGAGAGTTACAGTAACCCTACAGAAAAGGGGGATTTAAAAAAACAATACAGAAAAAGACTCCAATGTAACAGGATGTTGTAGTACATTTCTAATATACAATTTTATGTTAGCCAAGGGCAAATCATGTTGTTTTTTTTTCTGACACCTTCTAATTCAGTGACTATTTATGGTTACTATTTCAATAGATTCCTTTCAGAGAAATCCAGAAAGTTCACAGTAACTTTGAAATGCAATGTGTTATTTTTCAAATATGGCAGTTTGCTGCCTACACCATTTCCTACTGCTGCTCCTTAACCTTAATTTTGCTGGATACCAGGTCATACTGTTTGGAAGTACAAAACGTAACCACTGCTCAGTTAATCTCCATCCTCACTTAGGGTTGACTGTAGGTAGTGCCAGATCAGGGTTCCTGTGACTCCAGCAACAACATTATTGTCTCTGATCAATTCAGTAATGCCTGTTTTCCCAGACAGGACCTTTGCACCAAAAGTATCAGAGATAGGTGATTAAAGAAGGCACAGAGAGACCTGTCTGTTGAAATCTATGAAAACTGGAGGTAACACGTTGTAGTATTAATGCAGTCTAGTTTTACTCATTGTGTTTACAGATCCTGTATGTCCAGTATTCCTCGTGGTAGACGGAGATGCTGCTGTTTTTGTTAACAAGTGAAGTCATCAAGGATCAAAACCCATGTCCTTGTTTTTTAGCTAACTGCCTGCCAGTGCTGTGCAGATGGAGGATGTAATTGAGGCTAGTTATTCCCTGATAACAGAGGGGTGCAGCACACTGTGCTGGCTCCAATTTTTGTCTCCCTTGGGTCACTATGTTTTAAGTGTGAGGAGCATCAGGACATCAAAATGTAGCCAGGGTTTCTTTGTCCTCTTCAGAAAGATTTTATTCTCCCACCCTCTTCTTTCCATGTTGCTCCCAAAAATGCAAAAGCTTTGCAGTTCGCTGGTGTTGTCTTGGCCCAAGGTGATATGTTTTCTGATAGGTAGAATTTCAGTTTCAGACAGAGCTAATTTAGGGTGTCTACTTCTGGGCCACTCTGTTGCCTTAGTTTTATGGCAGACTTTCTGAACATCTATAAAGTTTTCATTTTTTCTGTTAAATCATCATGTTCTTGATATACTCCATCTAATTTCACCATGGAGCTAAAATTCCTGAGCAAATCAGCTCAACACCTGTGCTCGTTTCCAACATTTTAAGGCCCTTTCCAAACCCCATCTAAATCTTCAAGAAAGTCTTTGAACTTAACTGCCTATTTGAGAAATCACTGGCCTGCCTTTTAAAATCTTTTTGAGTGTTTTTTATTTGCAGCTGTAGCGAAGATACGAAAGCATAGCTTGGAAATATTGTCTTAGCTGAAGTAATTTTTCCACACTCAAATAACTGCTTTTAAGCCATAGGGCACCAAATGGACTTGAACTTTTCCCCATAATAAAATCCCATAGTTCTGATAAGAAAATAATCATTTTTACAAAGGTTTCTGTTTCAGATATCTAAAATTTACTACTAATCAGAAAGACTGGGGTTGTTCCTGATTTTCATTTTTCAGAAGTGGGCAGATAGGGAGGGAATAAATGATGTAATGTGAAGAGTTTCCTATTTACTTTCATTCTTGCCTTTCTTCTAACATATCACAAATAGCACACAGTTAACTGTTCACCTAAACCTCACCATTCCCAAAGCAGGGGAGCAATGACTGTGCAAGCTGTATTAGTAGTTGTGGATAAATAGACTTGCAGTTTGGCAGCTCTGTGCAGAGCTGAAATCCTTGGCTTGGCTCCAGCAGCTGAGGTTTGCTCCTTCAAGCACTGCTGAAACAATTGATTTTCTTTTCCTGAGAAGGCAAATGAGTTAGACAGGTATAGCTGACTAAGATTTTCCATGGAGCATTTTTCAAGCATTGCTGGCTTTCTTTCTTTAGAATCTGGACACAAAAGAATGATTATAGAGAAAATATTTTGAATTAAGCAAAACTTTAGGTGTGTTATAGGTGTGTGAAAAGGTTGTCTAAAGGTCTGTGTTTCTGTTTCCTTTCTAAGCCACTGAGCCCTGCAAGGACTTAAAAAATAAAGACACTTCTGAGATTCACAGTGCAATGAGAGGAAGCGAAAAGATGGTTGTCATGGGCTCAGCAGCAGCAGTCATTTTTTTCTGCTTCTTGGTAGCTGGTGCAGCACTGTGTTTTTGATTTTGGGCCTAGGAACAGCGCTGATAACACCAGTGTTTCGGTTACTGCTTAGTGATGTTTTGGTCTGGCCAAGGACTTTCTGAGTTTCATGCTCTGCCAGGGAGGAGGGGAGCCGGGAGGAAGCAGAGACAGGACACCTGACCCAAACTGACCAAAGAGGTTATTCCATACCACAGCACGTCATGCCCAAGACGGAGGACGGAGAGGAGAGACCCAGAAGGGTGGGGGGTGCACTGCGTGGTCGGGCTTGGTTTTAGGTGGTGAGAAATTGTATTCTTTCCTTGTAATTTCTCTTGTCACTATTATTATTGGTGGTAGCAGTAGTGATTTGTGTTATACTTTAGTTACTAAACTGTTCTTATCTCAACCTGTGAGAGCTGCATTCTTTTCGATTCTCCTTCCCATCTCTCCGGGAGCGGGGGGAAGAAAAAGGGGAAAGTGAGGGGAGAACGAGTTGCGTGGTTAGAGAGGCTTAAACCACGACAATGGTTTCTCAGCTGAAGGGGATAGATTTGTGGTTTCTGAACTGAGGACTTGATATGCAGAAAATGGAAGGTATAGGGAGTTTCTCAGCCAGGAGGAGGAGGCTTATCTGTGTGCAAGGGTCTGTGGCACCAGAGATGAGTGAGGTAAGGAAATGTTTGTCTGTTGAAGATCCAATGGCTGCCTATTTGGCCTGGGTCATTTTATAAATACGGCTCACTCATGCTTCTCCCCAACTGTCTGTTTGCAAGTGAAGAATAACTTCATGCAACATTTATTTATACGTTAATTGTGGATCAATTCTAGTCCTTTTTTGCAAAGTGTCTGGGGTGTGCACAGGGTCTCTTCTTTGCATTGGGGGGTACAAGCGCTCTGTCCTAGTCTTCCTTATTTGGGTTCACAATTTTCCCCATGAAAAGGATGCCATGGGTGATTTTGTCAATAATCATCATTAAGAAGGGCCTGTTGAATCTGATGCGAGGAGGAGGAGGAAACTCTGCAGAATATGGTACCACTTCTATCAAGGTTGCTGCAGCAGCCTCTGTGCCGTTCTCACTAACATGAACCAGGGCCTTGTGAATTGCCTGCAAGAGAAGCAAAGATTAAAATCTAGGTACAGAAGAGTGAGAAGCATCTGGAGACAAACTTGCTTGCTTTAACACTGTGGGAAGGTAGTTTTGGATGCTTGCAGATACTGAGCAGCATAGTTAATATTTATTCTTCTGTTGTACTAAGATTTTGTCCTTAGTATCTAACACAGAAGAAAAAAGATTTTATATTGTATCAATTTCTGCGTATGCAAAAAGTTCTTCCTGCAAAAACACAGTAGGGACAAACTTTATAGGTGTCTTTCTGTAGCAGAGCCCACTGACATGACTTTATAGGGCTTTCTGTGATAGGTATAGCAGATACATATTTCTGATTTCACATGGTCTTATTTCATTGTCTTTAGTCTGCTCTTTATGGTTTTCCTTCATTGTGAATAATACATCTGAAATTTCCTCTCATGTGGTCCTTCTATCCTACCTTTATTTACTTGTCCTGTATCTGTAATCCAGGTGTTTAGAGGTGAAATAAAGTATTATTCAGTATGAAGAATCACAAAAACATTGAATAATATATGTTGGAGGGACCTCTAGAGGTCATCCAATGAAACCAAACACCCTACGCGGCATCAACTCTGATGCTAGATGAGGTTGCTCAGGGTCTCATCTAGTCAGGGTCTGAGTATTTCTAAGGATGGAATTTCACAGCCTCTCTAAGTAACCCATCCTAGTTTTTGATCATCCTCATGGGGTTTTTTACATACATCTGATGATATTCCAGAGTGAGGTGTCCCTGCCTATGGCAGGGGGGTTGGAACTAGATGATCTTAAGGTCCTTTCCAACCTTAACCATTCTGTGATTTTATGAGAATTTCCTATTTTCTATCTTGTGTGTGTCTTGTCTCTCATCTTATCCCTGTGCACTTGCAAAAGTCTGTGTCTTTCTTCTTTACACCCTCCTAATAGGTATCTGTAGCCAGCACTAAGAACCCTCCTTCACCTTCCTTCTCCTGGCTGAACAACTTCAAGTCACTCAGCTTGTCCTCATATATCCAGTGCTCCAGCCACACAGCCACCCTGCTCACCCTCCACTGCATTCACTGTTATTTAGTGCGTCCTCATCTCCCTTGCATTGGGGAACCCCAAGCTGGATTTGCAGTACTCCAGAGGTGATTTCACAAGTGTGGAATAGAGGGGAAGGCTCAATTGCCTCCTGACACAAGGCATATTCCCAGGGACACTATGGAAATCACTTCGCTTATCTGCGTCTTAATATCTTCTTTGTGAAATGGGGCTATCCATGACCCACAAGTTTGCTGTCCATACAAATTCCAAGCTATTTCAATAATCATAGACTGGTCTGTGTTGGAAGGGACCTTAAGGATCATCTAGTTGTACCCGCCTGCCACAGTCTGGGACACCTTCCACTAGACAAGGTTGCACAAAGTCCCATCCAACTTGGCAGTAATGATGCAGTAATGAAAGGTGTATACATAGGATAAGAATGACTATTCCCACACTTATGTCATAACTATGACGCTAGTCATGCATTAATTATTTTACACCATCTTTTGGTGAAATTATTCTGTTTTTCTTTCCAGATCAGTTTTCTTCTTCAGAGACTTTCAAGTGAATTTGCAGGATTGCTGTGCAGTAAACAATTTGATATTAATTAAACTGTAGGAGTAACAGCCATTTAATGCCTAACTTTTTCCTTCCTTTATTAATGTCAATAAGCCATGACTACACTCCAGATGTGGGATTAGCCTATTTATGGAGATAAAACCTGCATGAAGGCAAGGCAGATAAATCTCTTGATTACTATCTCTGTTTGCATACTTACTTTGGAAACCTTCAGAAAAGTTTTTTCCGCCACTCCAGAGAGATCGGCCTGGTCACTGAACAGCTCTGTCACACCCATTTTCTCAAACAAGCTCTTGACATCATAGGTGCTGGAGATGGAGAATTTTGGAAGGTCCAGGTAGATTTTTCTTTTCAAAAATGAACAAAAAATGTGAATTTATTATTGCAAGATTTTTCAGTGCTGTCCCTTCAACAGCTGTTGCAGGTATATACCTATTCCAAATGCCTAGGGAGCTAAGGCTTGGCTTTCTAAGACAGTGATAAATCCTATGTTACAGGAGCAGAAATTGAGCTACCTGTCCCACCAGCTGCAGTCTGATCAGTGGTGCAGGGAGAGATTGCTGGTTAATGAAAGTGACTAGCTGGAAGGTATCGTTCAGACTAGAGAGAAAAAAACTCATTTTTAACTGGATTCTTCCTACACGTGACAGGCTCCCAAGCGCAATGTACCTGTGTATGGGGTGGGGGATCATCACAGCAGGTAGCACTTCCATTGCTGTGACTGGGGAAGAAGAGGAAAGTGTTGCCTGTCTGTGCAAAATCACCCAATACCTGTTTGAGTTAAAGAAACCATGCAGTGCTTGTTCCTTAGAATCATAGAATACTTAGGGTTGGAAAGGACCTTAAGATCATCTAGTTCCAACCCCCCTGCCACGGGCAGGGACACCTCACACTAAACCATGCCACCCAAGGCTCTGTCCAATCCAGCCTTGAACACCACCAGCGATGGAGCATTCACAACTTCCCTGGGCAACCCATTCCAGTGCCTCACCACCCTTACAGTAAAGAACTTCTTCCTCATATCCAGTCTAAACTTCCCCTGTTTAAGTTTGAACCCATTACCCCTTGTCCTCTCACTGTGTTTAGCAACTCACTGTGGCATCCTAAGCTTTACCTTGCCTGGATGAGCAGTTATGGCCTGTTCAATATTTTTAAAAAGCAGCAGTTAAAAGGTTACCTGTTTTCTAGTGATTGCATCCAGTTATACACTGTTTCTTTTAGCAGAGCATCCTCCACTTGCTGCATTGTCCCTTCATCAGGCAGAATGAACAATGAAGTAACACTTCCTTTGTATGGGATTTCTACTATCCAGCAAGACAAATTCTCATCCCTGTGGATATTAAAGCTTTTTTTTTGATGCATCATTTTTGCCTTAACAGAATTCTTGGCATCCCAAAAGAAGTCATCATCTCTGGTGTACAAGCTGTTGAAAGGTTTTTCCCAGTAGCCTTTTGAGAAAAGAATGAATATAGAGTTGAACAAACTGAAGAAGGGACTAATAAAAGCATGTCACATTAGTTGATGCTTAAAATACTTTATTTGAAATGTAAAGGCAAAAAAGCCCATCTTGTTTAGGGATGCTTATTCCTTGGCCACAGAAAGAAGCTTTATGCCATTTCAATGGCTCTAATAAAAATTACACAAGAGGCATACAGGCTGAGGGTTGCCATGGAAAAGACCTGAGCCTTTTCCTGCTAAGACAATGGTAAATCTTTCACAGACTCCCACTGTACAGGCTTCAACCTTCTTCCTTTCATATAAGTGTCATCTTTGTTTGCCCATGTCCTGCACAGCTGAACAATTGTGCCTATCAACAAATGGTCTTAAATTGCCAAGCTCATCCATCCTTTCTGGTTGTTTTCAGCTCTGAGCCTGGCTTAAAATTGATATGATATTGATTATTGATTTGATATTGATATGTTATTGATATTATTTTTTTATTATTATTCTTTTTTTCTTTCTAATTATATAGAAAATGAGCCTTCATACCTATTCAAATTTTTCCTTATGTCATTTATAGGTAGAAACACATATAGCATAGGTTCACAGTGTGAAAAAAGCTATGTTTTTTAGATCTGGATAAGACATCCAGAGATTATGTGTATAACTGCTACCAACATTTGCCACTCACCTTTAAAGAAAATGTAGTTAACCAGAACCATCACAGTGTCTGAATCAAGATTCTTGAGTAAATCAACAATTTTCCCATGGGTTTTTGTTTCTATGTACTCATTGATTTCCTTTATAGCCTCCAGAGAATTCTGGAGGTTACTAGAAATAGCTTCAGAATCATAAAAATATGTGACATCATCTAAAAATTTTTGGAGCAATTTCAGTTCATCGCTTATAAACAGGGCATTGCCCATATTCAACTGGACTTCTCGGTGAGGGTTATTCAGCAGCTGGAGGACATAATGAAATCCCTTGTGGATCTCTGGCTCCTCCATCTCTGTCAGGTTGAAGGCGAGGCCTTTGTGCAGCTGACTCAGTGTATTCGATCTGGCCCCAAGGGAGAGCATTGCAAAGGCCGTGGAAATGCTCAAAGGAGAGAAGAAAATGTTCTTGTTGCTCGCCTCTTCTCTGGCCTTCTTGTAAAACTTAAATGCAAAGTCAGCATTGCTAGGGGCTATCTTCACATGAGCCAAGTTTTCATCTTCAGCCTGGGAATGGTCTGGGGAATAGGGTATTTTTTGTTTCTGCTGTTCATCACTGAGGCTGAAGACATATTGATCCTGGACTTCAAGTGCAAGAAGCAGCGAACACAAATACAATGCAGACTTCATATTCCTTCTGAACGGTTCTGTTAAGAAATATTAAAGCAACTTTTATGTAGAGAGAATTTTATCTTTCCTGCATAAAAATAATTTCTGTATTCTAGATACTGATCTTCAGATGTCAGTCTTTAGGACTACTCTTCTGCTTGGCCTCCTGGAAAGTATTTCTAGTCAGTTCTTTCAATATTTGACCAACAAGCAAAAGAAGGAAGATATTAATGTGGCATTACCAGTGAAGAATTGATGTTTAGGCTTTCATGAGGCATTATGACTGAAATAGTTCTTACCTTTGACCAGCGTGGCCTCAGTGCACTCCTAAGAGCCTTGGGGTGCATGGCTGAGTTCACCTATTGACCCCCCTGTGTTTGGTAAGCACTTTGTCAGAGGGACCAGCTTTTGCTGATGTGTTTATGTGGTATACCGTGGTTTAAGCCCAGCCAGTAACTCAGAACCACGCAGCTGTTTGCTCACCAGAACTGTTAGCTTGCTCAGAGTAGGCATTATTTAGCAACAACTAAAACATTGGTGAGTTATCAGCATTGTTCTCAGACTAAAGCAGAAACACGGCACTGCACCAGCTACTAGCAAGGAGAAAAAGTGACTGCTACAGCTGAACCCAGGACAAGGTATGCATGGTCTTGTTATTACTTGGGTTTTCAAGCACTGCAGTGATACAGACATAATGTCAGTTATAGCTGTGAATAAAATGCATCTCAATACTCACCTCTTAAACTATGTATATCTTTCTGTGTCTTGTGTAGCAGCTCTGAAATCAAGAAGCATATTGTTTCAAGCCATTACTTTAAATGTTTGAGCAAACTGAGGATAAATTAAGGTTTATTGACTCCCTCTACTGCACAAAAAATATCCATGAGGTTGCAAAACCCAAAACTCAAGAGCTTAAGAAAAGCTTTAGTGGAATCTGTCTTGCTGTGTATGTGCTATTCAAAGACCTTTCCTCTTCCTTTAACTGACGTAAGCATATTTTATGTAATCCCAGCCTGTCTTCTGCCCTTTTCAAGTGAAGAACCATACTGGAGAAGAGCATTATTCCTAGGTTGCCTCACCTAAATTATCTCAAATGACGAATACTCAAAAACATGAAGTAGGCAGTTTGGGCTGCAGTAAAACAGAGATGATCTGAATGTTCTTCATAGCAGCTGTATACTTATTCTGGAGCATGGGATTCTGCCCCAGGGTCTGCCTCAAGCTGTGTCCAATGCCAGGTTTAGGTCTTACATCAAAATTTTCATGGGGAGTTATTAATTCTGGTTTCCATCTTTTCTAGCTGCCCAATATAAAACACTGGAGATGTAAGCTGTGGAAGTGCTGAGTACAGGAGCTGTGCTCAGCATTTCTAAAATGCTGATGAAAACACTGACACTGAAAAAAAGAAAGCATTCTAAATGGAGGTAATTCATTTTGGTCTGATAAGTACTCTTTTAATAATTTCTCAAATCTGCTTTTGAGAGAGGCTAATTTCTCTTCCAGGCCACTTCGCTGAATGTAGCCTGGTGTTTAAGCACACTGGAGGTACAAGGATGCTACTTCATTAGCCTTGCATCAGCCTGGAGTAGTCAGTACACTGAGATCAGAACTAAATTTACTCCTCTTGGAGCAGAGACAAGGTTTTTTTCTTTACCTTGATATTTACTGTTGAGTACTCATTTTGGACCTCATCTCCCAGTCATCCTGGCATGATATCTGGGAGCTGGATCACTGACTGAATCCTGTTTCCAACATTTAGAACATGCTTCCAGAAGCTAAAATAATTTCCAATTACTGTACAAGATACATTAATCTCAGAATTAAATATTGTGCAGTAAACAGCAGAGATTACAGACAACATGAATTCAGGCTTCTAAGAGAGTATAATATGCTACTTACAGTGCTGGGCCTCTCTTCCACAATGCTTCTTACTTATTCTTCATTTTGCTGGGTAATATTAAGTTAATGTCCATTGGTAACTATTAAACAGAGCAAATAAGATTTATTTGCAAAGCAAAGACTGAGTAAGCAATATTTTTCTGGACATCAAACATTTAAAGTCTATCTTCCCGGCATACAGGCAGAATGATGCCAGTGCATGGGGCTCTGAGGGGAGAGAAACAGGCACAATTTTCCTATTTAGAAGGGTATTTAAGGATGAGATGCATGGCACTCAGCCTAATTAGCAATGACTCATTATTTCATGAATAATGTTGAATGTTGGTGATTTCATCTGGAGTAAATCTACAATTTATCTACACATAGGAATCTACCCACCATAGTTATTGCTATGTAACTACTATCTCTTACAAGATAGTGGCAGAGTTGTTCAGAACATATTTCTGCAAAGAGATTGTTTTTTTTTCATGATGTGTGCAAGTACCCAGAAAGTTTATTGCAGTATTATGTAGAATGACCAAGGTTCAGAGGCAGTAAATATGCTGTTGCTTGTCTCTAGCAAAGACAAGATATTTTTCTCAAGTCTGGGCCTGGCTACATAGATATCATGATTGTTTCAGTCCAGTCTACTGTTCTCAGGAAGGAACTGCTGGGAACAGCAGAGCTTCTTCAGTGATTCTTCTTGTTTCTTCTAGGACATGCAGCAGCACCTGATGTGTCAGGCAGAGTGTAGAAAGTCACTCCGGCCCCTGCTCACCACTCCCATGAACCAGCTCCAGTCACCCTGGCCCAAGTCTTGCTCTAGGCAACATTAGGACCAGCAGTTACATCAGACCCATAAATGACCATTTTCAAGGCATTCAGCTCTCAGCAGATGTATCAGCATGGTTAAAAAGTCCATCAGTCACACCTAGTCATTTGAAAATCTCCCTTAGGTCATAGGTGCCAGAAATAGAGACTCTTGGTTGAATGCAATGGAAAATGAGGGTGAATCACCACACATAGTTATCACCAACATACCTGACAGATGGCAGCATCTCTGAGAGTCCAGGGAGGGGAAAGCAGTTTGTTACTTCTCTACACAGTCCTGTTGGTGCAAATGGCTGTGTCCCCAGAACAGATGTCATTGTGAAACATGAGGCTAAACTGGAAAATTAGTGCAGAGTTTTGCAGGAAGGGGATCCATCCAGGGGAAAACCACAGAGGGAGGGTACGGAGCTCCTGGATGTTTCTAGATAAGCAGTAGCTGGGACAGAGGGACTCTTGCTCCAGGAGCAAGGGGAATTATATAAGGGATTGACAGACATGCTTTTCCCATTGGCTTGACAATGGCCTATATGTAAGGAGTTAAGAAATCACTTAATTATCTCTTTCCCTATGGTCTGCCAGTGACTCTGCTTGGTTATGCATTATGTCTTAGTTCGTCCTTACAACATCCTTGGTTGTCAGATTACTATATGCTAGCTTTGTAAGTTATATTTCTGGGTTTTCCAGGACAAACAATTTCTGGCTGTGGAAACAAAACTTCAGCAAGGCGATGAGGACTGAGCAAGAGAAATGCGCACTTTGCGTGATAAATCCTTATGCAGCCATTTCTTGTTGCCTGCTGCATCAAAAGGAGCGTGACCAGCAGGTCAAGGGAGGTGATCCTGACCCTCTACTCTGCTCTCGTGAGACCTCACTTGGAGTATTGTGTGCAGTTCTGGTGTCCTCAACATAAAAAAGGCATGGAACTGTTGGAACAAGTCCAAAGGAGAACCACGAGGATGATTAGGGGACTGGAGCACCTCCCATATGAAGATAGGCTGAGAAAGTTGGGGCTGTTGAGCCTGGAGAAGAGAAGGCTGTGTGGAGACCTCATAGCAGCCTTCCAATATCTGAAGGGGGCCTATAAGGATGCTGGGGAGGGACTCTTCATGAGGGACTGTAGTGAGAAGACAAGAGGTAACGGGTTCAAACTTAAACAGGGGAAGTTTAGATTGGATATGAGGAAGAAATTCTTTACTGTAAGGGTGGTGGGGCACTGGAATGGGTTTCCCAGGGAAGTTGTGAATGCCCCATCGCTGGTGGTGTTCAAGGCTGGGTTGAACATAGCCTTGGGTAGCATGGTTTAGTGGGAGGTTGTCATGAGTTCAGCAGTAGCAGCAGTCATTTTTTTTTCTCCTTCTTGGTAGCTGGTGCAGTGCTGTGTTTTTGACTTTCGGCCTGGGAATAGCACTGATAACACCAGTGTTTTCAGTTACTGCTTGGTAATGTTTTGGTTTGACCAAGGACTTTCTGAGTCTCATGCTCTGCCAGGGAGGAGCGGAAGCTGGGAGGAAGCAGAGACAGAACACCTGACCCAAACTGACCGAAGAGGTATTCCATGACACAGCACTTCGTGCCCAGGATGTAAAAATGGAGGGCAGAGACCCGGAAGGGTGGGGATGCACTGCTTGATCGGGCTGGGTATAGGTGGTGAGCGATTGTATTCTTTCCTTGTATTTGCTTTGTCATTATTATTATTGGTGGTAGCAGTAGTGGTCTTGTGTTATACTTTAGTTACTAAACTGTTCTTATCGCAACCTGTGGGAGTTGCATCCTATCAACTCCTTCCCATCCCGCCAGGAGTGGGGGGAAGAAAGGGGGGGGAGTGAGTGAACAAAACTGTGTGAGTTACAGGGGCTTAAACCACGACATTCACTTCAACTGAGGTCTTCTCATTCACGTGGAAATAATCCTTGTGAATCCCCTTAATATTGAAAGGACTTTCCCAGTAGGCTTAAAACCAAAAGAGAAAGAGTGCAATTGAATGCTTGTTTCAAGGATATGGTCGAATTCGAGATCCTCAGGACAGTGAGAAGAGCGTGCGGCAAGCTCACTACCCTGGACTTCAAGAGAGCAGACTTTGGCCTCTTCAGGAACCTGCTCAGTAAGATTCCATGGGATACAGCCCTAGGGGGCAGGGGGGCCCAAGACTGTTGGCTGATATTCAAGGATCACCTGCTGCAAGCTCAGGAGCAATACATCCCTACTAGAAGAAAGTGCTGCAGGAGGGCCAGGAGACCTCCTTGGATGGATAAGGAGCTGCTGAAGATACTTCGAGGGGAAAAAAGAGGCTTATAAAAGGTGGAAGCAAGGACAGGCGGCCTGGGAAGAATACAGGGATGTTGTCTGGGAAGCTAGGGACCAGGTTAGGAAAGCTAAGGCCCACTTAGAATTAAACTTGGCTAGGGATGTTAAGGATAACAGGAAGAGATTCTATAGGTACATTGCAAATAAAAGACATACTAGGGACAACGTGGGCCCTCTCCAGAACTGGAGAACTGGCTACCCTGGATTTGGAGAAGGCTGAGGTTCTTAATGACTTCTTTGCCTCAGTCTTCACCGGAAAATGCTCTGACCATACCACCCAAGTCTTGCAAGGCAGAAGCAGGGACTGTGAGAATGAAGAACCTGGGACCACTGTAGGGGAGGATCTGGTTTGAGACCATCTTAGGAACCTGAACGTATACAAGTCCATGGGACCTGATGAAATCCATCTGCGGGTCCTGAAGGAACTGGCAAATGAAGTTGCTAAGCCACTGTCCATCATATTTGAAAAATCCTGGCAGTCAGGTGAAGTTCCCAATGACTGGAAAAAGGGAAATATAACCCCCATTTTCAAGAAGAGGAAAATGGATGAGCCAGGGAACTACAGACCAGTCAGCCTCACCTCTGTGCCTGGCAAAACCTTGGAGTGGAATCTCCAGGAAGGCATGCTAAGGCACACGAAAAACAACAAGGTGGTTGGTGATAGCCAGCATGGCTTCGCTAAGGGGAAATCTTGCCTGACCAATCTGGTGGCCTTCTCTGATGGGGCTACAGAACTGATCGACAGGGGTAGAGCAGTTCGTGTTATCTACCTGTACTTGTACAAAGCGTTCGACACTATCCCACACGACATCCTTGTGTCTCAGTTGGAGAGACATCGATTTGATAGGTGGACCACTTGGTGGATAAAGACCTGGCTGGATGGCTGCATGCAAAGAGTTGCGCTCAATGGCTCAATGTCCAGCTGGAGACCAGTAACGAGTGGTGTCCCTCAGAGATCAGTGTTGGGACTGGTCTTGTTGAACACCTTTGTCGGTGACATAGACAGTGAGGTTGAGTGCTCCCTCAGCAAGTTTGCCGATGACACCAAGCCGTCTAGTTCGGTTGATAAGCTGGAGGGAAGGAATGCCATCCAGAGGGACCTTGACATGCTTCTGAGGTGGGCTGATGCCAACCTGATGAAGTTTAACCATGCCAAGTGCAAGGTCCTACACACTTGGGTGGGAGCAATCCCAGGCACAGCTACAGGTTGGGCAGAGAACAGATTCAGAGCAGCCTTGTGGAGAAGGACTCGGGGGTGCTGGTCGATGAGAAAGTGAACATGATCCGGCAGTGTGTGCTTGCAGCCCAGAAAGCCAACCGTATCCAGGGCTGCATCAAGAGGAGCGTGACCAGCAGGTCGAGGGAGGTGATCCTGCCTCTCTACTCTGCTCTCGTGAGACCTCACTTGGAGTATTGTGTGCAGTTCTGGTGTCCTCAACATAAAAAAGGCATGGAACTGTTGGAACAAGTCCAGAGGAGAACCACGAGGATGATCAGGGGACTGGAGCACCTCCCATATGAAGATAGGCTGAGAAAGTTGGGGCTGTTGAGCCTGGAGAAGAGAAGGCTGTGTGGAGACCTCATAGCAGCCTTCCAATATCTGAAGGGGGCTTATAAGGATGCTGGGGAGGGACTCTTCATGAGGGACTGTAGTGATAGGACAAGGAGTAACGGGTTCAAACTTAAACAGGGGAAGTTTAGTTTGGATATAAGGAGGAAGTTCTTTTGTGTAAGGGTGGTGAGGCACTGGAATGGGTTTCCCAGGGAAGTTGTGAATGCTCCATCGCTGGCCGTGTTCAAGGCTGGATTGGACATAGCCTTGGGTGGCATAGTTAAGTGTGAGGTGTCCCTGCCCGTGGCAGGGGGGTTGGAACTAGATGATCTTAAGGTCCTTTCCATCCCTAACTATTCTGTGATTCTATGATTCTATGATATATTGATATAGTAATATATTACAGTGATGTACACAAGATAAAACCATATAGATGAATACATTTGAAGATTCACACTCCTATTTGAAATATTCTAAATGTGTTAAAGATCTTGTTCTTTCTCATTTTTGCTGTACTCTGCTGAATAAAAACTAAATATCCTAGGTTAAATTATGTATAGACTTGTACAACAACTTTTTCTGTTGGATAAATTAAAGGAAGTAAGTTCATCATCTTACCTTATATTTTATTTGAAGAAAATGAAATCCGATCAGGATCCAGTGAGTTCCTTTCTGGTTTCAGAATGTTATTTGTAAAGGAAGTTCCACAGCAGACGTCTGCCTTTTAAAAGGTAGCATGTTAAGCTCCTTATACATGCTTTTTCATATGTTCTTCATCTTGTAACACTAAAGAAAAGCTTACATGCAAGAATAACATGAACTTTTGGGTTCCGAACTGATGATAACTGCATTATGTTAAATGGAATAAGGCTTTAAGGGCTTTAATCTTCAAAATGGTTTTCTCTTGATGTTTGTTCAACTGAATTTTCTATGATATTTTATTTTGTATTAAACCAGTTCATTCACTGAACAAATACAGAGGGATCACTGCTTGCCATTCTTTAAATATGTTCTCTTTTTTAATGTTGAATGGAAATAAAATTGGAAAATAAATAATGGAATAAACTCCACAGTACTCTGCTTACTTTATGAGTCTGAGCTTTCCTCCTGCTTGCCCTGTAAAAATATATACTCTTTTATCATAAAGAAATGCCTCAGACCAGGGCATCTGAGATTAGGGGCATCCAATTTAACAAAGTACTTGAAATAAAATTTGTTTTACTGAAAGTTTGTCTATTTCCAAACATGTTTTTTTGGGAGGTAAATTCCAGGTATGTCCTGCATGCTGCTACTAACAAATATGATGTGTAAGAGGAAGTTAATTATTGCCACAGCAACACGTTCACAAGTTCTGTTGTGCTCTAGCAATTCCCTAAAATCTGAAGGTTGCAAATAAATGAATTTTTTATGTGTAGGAGCTCAAACATATGGTAAGAAAACATAGAAGTACAAGAGCTTTCAAAGCATGAGAAATTTTAATGTTTCTTATAACTTCTAAAAATATTCAGAAATAATGTGGAGTATTTGTTTTAGTGCAGGTGAAACTGAGGTATTGCTGTAAGTAACATCTATGTAACTTACCTTTGACATAAATGTAGTTAACAACTACCAGTAGAGTGATTGGATCAAGATCTGTAAGTATTTGGTTTACATTCTCATGGCTTTTGTTTTTTATGTGACCATTGATCTCTTTTTTAGCTTCAGTGGAATTCTGGAAGTTACAAGAAACCACTTCTTTATATAGTTTTTTCACATACTTCAGAAATGTTTTCAGTGGCTTCAGGTGTTTGTCCATGAGCAGAGTGCTCCCCATGCTCAGCTGCACCTGGCTGGCAGGGCAGTCCAGAAAGAGGAGGAGATGATGAAAGCCCTTATGTATCTCCTCCTCCTGGGTGTTGCTGAGCTAAAGGCCAGCCCTTCTAGCACCTGAGCCTAGCTGGTGGCCCTGGAGCTTAGGGCCAGCAGGGCAAAGGCAGTAGAGATGCTGACCAGGGAAAAGAAAATGCTCTTGCCAGGTTTCTGGATGGCTGCTTCCCTGTAAAACTTTTAGGCAAAGTCTGTGCTGCTGGGGGCTATCTGTTGGCAGGACTCAAGAGAATCTCTCTCACAAGGATGCTCTTCCTGGCAGTCAGTTGCCTTGGGCTCTTCATTGTGGTGGTCGGTCTGGGTCAGGCTGTGGACAGTGATGTAAAGCGTGGCTGCCAGCAGGCACAGTGGGAGGGTGGCTTTCATCATCCTCCATGGTTACTGCAGAGAAAAAGTATGAAATGGTATTGGATGCTGGAGGTCAGCTCTGTCAACATCTCATCTGTTATTTCTATCTGGTACTATTTTCAACAACTGTCTGATAATCACTGTTATCTCCTGATGTGCTCCTTTGTAATGAAAATGTTTTTTAAATCCTTGTGCTTTTATCTATAATTCCCATCCATTGCAGCCTACCTGCGTTCTGCTTTCTCCAGCTACAAAGGTCCCTTGTTACTGCAGGAGGAAACATAAGGCAAAAGAAACACGAGTCCCAGAGAGAGAACAAGTGAAAAGGCTTATATTTTTTTCTGTCTCTGTGTAAATTTGTTTTACAATGAGGCAGCTCATTGGCAGCAAATCCTAATTCTTTTATGTTTATCAGGATTATTATGTGCCCTGGGTTCAGCAGTAGCACTCATTTTTCTCCTTCTTAGTAGCTGGTGTAGTGCTGTGTTTTTGACTCTCAGTCTGAAATCAACGCTGATAACACTGATGTTTTTAGCTACTGCTCAGTAATGTTTACTCTCATCAAGGACTTTTTGAGCCTCGTGCTCTGCCAGGAAGGAGGGGAAGCTGGGAGGAAGCAGAGACAGGACACCTGACCCAAACTAGCCAAAGAGGTATTACATACCACAACACGTCATGCCCACTACATAAACTGGGGGCAGTGACCTGGAAGGGTTAGATCACTGCTTGATTGGGCTGGGTGTTGGTCAGCAGGTGGTGAGCAGTTGTATTCTCTTCCCTTGTATTTCCCTTTTCATTATTATTATTGGTGGTAGTAGCAATGGTTTGTGTTATACCTTAGTTACTGGACTGTTCTTATCTCAGCCCATGGGAGTTACATTCTTTCAATTCTCCTCCTCATCCCTCCAGCAATGGGGGGGAGGAAGGGGAGTGAGCGAGTGGCTGCATGGTGCTGGGTTGCAGGCTGGGCTTAAACCATGACATTATGTTCTAAGTAATTGAATGAGGCTTATATGAAATTATAGTGCTACGTCAATGGAAAGCAATATGAGATTGCAGCACTCACAAGCAGTAGTCTTTCTCTCATTCCTGACTCATTTTAACATATGCAAGTGACATCACAAGACAACTTGTAAAGGTTTTCTGCTTCAATACCAGATTAGATCAGAACATGTTAATTTATTTTAGATGACTGCTCATGTGACAGATGTCTTCCAGATAAATTCCTCTCTGTGTGTACACCCCCTATCCCGGTGACATCACGGATATGGGCTTGGCCCCTCTTTCTAAACTTTGTATCAACAAGAAAGCCTACTTTCATAAGGCAAATAAGCCAGAGTAGCAGTCAGCAATTAGCCTGGATTATGGTACCTTGGCTGTTTCTGATAATTGTGACCATTTCTTTCTTTATTGATTTCTCTTTTACTGGTGAGACCATGAACATACTTGAGTGATTTGTACTACGATACCTAACCAGTCAGAAAACAGGTAAGAACTGTTACACCTTAAAAAATGTACTAATGCCTAGAAAGTCCACTCCAAATAGCATTCATGTAATGTCCTATTGAAGCAGAACAGACTCAAGGGAGACAGTTACATGACTTACCTGCTTACCCCCTAGTCAGTGGCAAAGGCACTGAGAGACCCTGGTTTAGCAGAGCAGATGAGATGTTTGTTGTGATTTCCTTCAACTTGGTGGTCAGCACTCTGACCACCAAGATTTGGGTGAAAAGGAGCCAACTTTTCCTTCAGCAGCTTTGCTCTTTGAGATCTGAGTAAATCAAGACTTATGGGGGAGGTTGGCACAACAAAATTGACTTGTGAATCCTGTCTAGACCATGTTGATGTAAATAAGATTGCTTATTCACCTCACTTTCTGTTAGCTGGTTGCAAACTTTAGGGAATATAAGTAATAGGTAAAACACAAGATTGACTGTAGTAAGAAAATTTCCCCCTTTTTAATGAAACAGACTTCTAGGTGTGAAAGAGCTATTTGTGATAAATCTTCAGATCAGAATTATGCTCTGGAGATGCAATAATGTATCCCCAGATTTTGCTATTCAGTATTTCTTGACATTAATTCTGCTATCATTTGAGTGCTTAGAAACCAGGTTTTGCCCTTCAAAGTGGAAGTGCGTCATGATTCATGACCTAAATGCCACACAGCTGCATCAAAATCTTAAAGGTAAAGATAACTGGGTACTTACATTACATTCAGAAGGGTCTTGCTCTCTCATGGGTTGTGCTGTTTCTTCCTGCTTTACCCATAGTGTTGTTTTCCTCTGTTAAACACCACGTGGCTTCAAATACCTATTACTGAGAAGTGAAAAGCTGGATGCTGATGAATCTGGTTTTCTTGGACATCATTATGTGTATGTCCACATCTCTCCACTCTAAACAGAAAGCAAAGTCCATTGGGCCTAGCTTGTGTTGTTACATGCCAAGATATGCAACTCTTCAGCAATTATTTATTGGAAATGATAATTTGTTTTGTTTTGTTTTTCTATGAAGTTTGGGTTTTTTTCTGTACCAAAAGTAGCTACTTTGCTCTATACACTACCTGAAATAGATAATAATTCATCTGGAGAGACACAATTTCAGTGCAGCACTAAGCTCTGAAGGTCAGAGCAAGGGAGTTGCAGCTTGTGTGTAGCTATGCTACCCAGCCTACTGAACTCCACTTAAGTGTAAACATCTCATATTTTATTTCTACGCAGTAGAGACCCCACTGGTCACTATTTAGAAGTCAATGAGTCCTCTTAGACTCATCAATAAAGAGACTACCTCATTCAATTGTGTAAGAATGGTGTCTTTTATCTGTAGTCTTGTATTCTTTCAGACAGTGTTTTCTCACAACCTAAAAATTCTCTCTCTCTCTGTCAAGGACCACCTAATTATCAAGTTCTGTAAAGAGCTTAATTTATTATTTGGCAATTGAAAAAGCTGTATAGAATGTGTGCCATCTCTGAGTATCCAAAAATGACACTGAACAAATGCAACTGTTGTAACATACATATACAGTAAACTAAGGTACATTCACAAATCTCTCAAAGAATAGCAAATAACAGAAGAGAGCAGCCCAGTAACATTAACCAAGGCAGTCTCAAACAATAAGCCTCAGCCTTCTTGTAAAGACATGTTTCAGTTTCCAAGGATTATTCCAAAGGAAGGTAAGTGCTGTGAAGCTGGCTGACCAGCGTTCATAGCTGTTCATGTGAAGCTGGCTGACCACCATTCATGACTGTTTAGGTGTGTGGTTTGATCAGCCAGCTGGGAAAATGCCTGCTTAGTCCCTCTATGCCTCTGCTGCACCTTGCAGGACTTGTTACCATCCGCTCAGGAAGGTGTGGTGCAATCCCTAGGATCTCGCAGAGCCAAGGAGCTGCGCAAGTAAAACAGTGTAAGCATGCCTGTGCTCAGTCCCTTGCTGTGTTTCTTTAAAAGGTATTTCTTTACCTACCAGGATCCATGGTCTTGGTCACGCATCTAGGTTCCCTGCAGATTATCTAAAGCCTTAACACTTTTTTCTTCATAACACAGCTGAACTCTGCATACCCTGTTGGGATGTAGCCAAAGTTTGCAGTTAAGTATTTTGAGTTTGCGGTTTTTTTTCTTTTACTAAAGTACCAGTTGTTGCTGTCTCCTGCAAAGCTTGTGTAGGTCAGGTGGAGCTTGATGGAGCAGACTGTTCTATTTTGCCAGCCACAAAACCACTGCACTTGAATTATATGAATGTATAAGCTAGAAAGCTTGATTGCACAAATGTGGTTTTTCAGGAAAAAAAGGGATGCTTATAGTTCTCCAAAACAGTTAGGCTGTTGGCTGTTCTGTTCTACTCCTTTAGTCACACAGCTGAGCGGTGTTAAGCATTTACACTTATGTTAACTATTACATGGATCAAAACAAGATTATCTGAGGATGCAGACAAATGCTGTTATGGCCATGCAGAGCAGGTAGAAGTCTGTGACTTCAAGGACAGCTGCCTTTAATGTTTCTGCTCCTGAACATGCATAATTGACATAGGCAAACATGCTTTAGGAAGAAGGGGCTATGGCAGTGAGCAGCTGTTCGACCAGATGTGTCTTTAGCACTTATACCTCCTTAGCTTATTGCCAGCTAAAACATCTCCTGAGGCATCTTGTGGCCTCCCTTGGGGCTTTAGTTTCCTGACCATGCAGCTTGGACACCTGCTACAACATGCCAAACCAAGCTAACTTTCTGTTCTATGAAAAGCAGAGCAGAAGGGGTAATTAACGTGCAACTTATTTTTCCCCTCACAATGAACTTAGCATCAGTTCAGAAGCAATCACACTCTGATTTCCTGAAGCTCTTTCAGAATCTGCCACTCTTTACTTCAGCTATCAGTGTTCTCATGAGATGGTGGCCTTAAGAGGTCCATCATCCTATGAGGGAGGTTGGCAGAGGTTCTACAAGCCAACAGGTAGTCCACCACAGGGCCTGCTTCTGGAAACCATGACATGCAAAACGTGCCTACACTGCTACTTTGATTTACGCTGTAGTTAATTCCTATACATGTGACTGCACTCATACTATTTTACTCTAAATATCTCTGATATGAGCTGCCTAGCTTGAAGAAAATGTTTCAGCTCCAAGACCTCAATAAAGAAAGGATATGAACCCATTTTTTCATTCATTAAATCTTCAGAAGTTTCCTGTCCATGTATAGTATTAATTGATTCAGAGAAAAACTAAAATTTATGTATTTTATCAAGTTTTCTGTGTCATGTGGAAAGCAAACTTCTTACACTAGAATGGCTGGAAACATTTTCTAAATTCATGTCTATGAACCAAAGCCAAATTGTCCTAATAATAATCTGTACTTCATGCTTTCATTTGGCAGCTGCTTGAAAGAAAAGTTAAGGCACTTGATATTTGCTGGCCAAGTCATGTTTCTATGCATAAGCCCTGCTGGGACTTAAATAGCGTAACTTTAAAACTGCAGCTTTGAAAACTCCAGTTATGCTAGTGGAAATTTTGTCCATGGAAAAGCGTTACTGGTCCTAGCCAGCTGTTGTTTAACCTTTTTTTCCTGAGTAGTAATGATTGGCTTAAAAAAGACTTTTTAAAATAGCAGCCTAAAATCTTACATTAGGCATACAAACACAGATTCTGAATGCATTAAATTGTGTCTCTCTGGCTTGCTTCATTTTTTTTCATTAGCACATTTGCTAATGAAACATTTTTGCTTTTAGCTCTAATTTAAACACAGTTCATGTGCATGGTTATTATGACCTTGTGTATTCTGTTTATTTCTGCTTTCATGGGAGACAACTGTGTTGATTTTTGTAATTTATATTAAAGAAAATTCTAGCCTCATATTTTTACTTGGTTAGGGATGTGAGAATTAAAGAACTTCTGTGAACAGTTACACAGTGGTTGTTCAATGAGCTGTGCCTAACAAAGTAATAAGGTTTAATTAGCCCAACCTAATCTGACAACTTGCTGCTGGCGTACTATCTGTTAGTACAGCTGGCTAGTGATGCATGCATGCATATGAGATAAAGATCACTCCTTACAAGTTTTCTTTGCTTTTCAAGTGTTGTGTGGTTGAAATCTTGCAATTTCAAGTTGTCATCTCATACAAACTTTGCTTCACCCCATCTAATTTAAAAACAGGTCTCAGTCAATAATATTAGCATATTCTTAATTTTGAATTTTGAGAGAGGCTGGTTTTAAGCTAAACACAAGCAATGCCTATACAAAATTCATGTTTTATGTGTTTGAACATAGCAGAAGTTCAGATCACCCAAGAAACCACAATCTAGGTATGGCCAAGACCTAAGCCAGTAACATCTCTAACATGTACCACTGTGTCAGGGTGCAAAATCTTTGAGTACAGTGCAGAGCTAGGCTTCTCAAAGTATTATTAGGCACGCACAGAGATAGTCACATATTTAAGCTTACAGCATCTTCATTTATACTTTCAAAAAGACACCTTTTAATCACATGTTGATGTTCATAGTAAAAGTGCAAGATAAAAAATTGCCTTACATGGATTTCCGAGCCCACAGCTGTAAGCAAAGTTTTCCTAATTTTTTTGCCAGATTCAGTTTGACCTACAGTCACAATCAATGATGACCCCTGAATAGTGAAAGGACAAGGATTAAACCTATATTTAACAACCCCTGCTGGTGGCAGCCTCTTGCCTCCCTGTGCTTCCCAGCAAAATTCAGCAGGGCTTTGTGAACGTCCTGCATCCACTCAGTAATAAAGTCTTGTTCAAATTCTGTCCAGCTGTGCTGTCCAATGGTTTCTTGCAGCAGCCTCATAATCAACCAATATAGAAAAGAAATATCAAAAACTTGGAGGTTATAATCAGACAAAGCATTATATTTCTGAAACTGTCCTTCTGTAAAACATATTTTACTTTTATAGAGAACATAGTAAACAAGTGTGAGAGTGTGTTTTCCTCACAGGTTCTTACCTCTGTGCAGCAGAATCTCAGAACAGAAATCTAGGTCGAAAGAAACCTCCAGAGCTCAGCTAGTCCAACCATCTGCTCAAAGCATGCTTACTTAGATCAGGTTCCTCAGGGACATGTTTCCAAGGAGGGGAATTTCATGATCTCTCTGGGCAATCTTTTCCAGTATTTGACCATCACATGGTAAAAATAAGTTCTTAGTTAGAATTTTCTACATTCAAACTTTTCGTTGATCTTCTCTTCAGTTTCTGCCAGTCATGAGTCTCTGTCATTGTCCAGAAACTTCTGGTCCACCATTTACAGACAGGGCATTACATTTGCTCAAGTAGACCTTGCTTGGCAGTAAATGACAAAAAACCTTCATGGACCTCCTGCTCTTCTGTCTCTGTCAGGAGCGATCTTTGCGCATCCAGTTTCACATCAATGTTTTGCTCCCCCAGGAGAGTATTGCAAAAGCACTAGAAAGGCTCAAAGGAGAGAATAAAATGTCCTGTCCCCTTCCTATGCCATGACCTGCTTGTGAAACGTAAATGAGAAATCAACACTGCTGGTGGTTACCTTAAGATGAGCCAGATTTCAATTATGTTGCTGCTTTCCAGGAGACGTTTAGGTAATTTCCATCTGTCAACCTGTACTCTTTATGAGGGTGGCCAGTTAGTAGGTGGGAGTGAAACCTAATCACTCAGTGGACTTGGCTGCTAACCTTCATTTGCATGATACTGGGGAATAGAATTCACATCTGAGTAAGAAAGCATCATGAAAATTACCCGACTCTCCATAGAATGCATCAGTATTTGTTACAGAGGTTTATCTTATGCTAGTTCAGATCTATGACTGAAATCAAAGACCAGCATGCAAGCAATAAGAAAAAAAGGTTTTAATTAATGTTTTTGAAGTACTTTCTAAAGAAAGGCTGGGGCACCCATTAAATCCACAGAATGCCAAAAATAATTCCTCATTTTTGCCCAGAGAAATGAGATACAAGGCTTAGGCCTCAGTGGTTAGCTCAGTGATGCCAAACTCCATGAATACAGAAGTGTTTAGAGAGGCTGTTTTCCCCTTAAACTTCTCTTGACCTTTCATCATCTTCCACTGCCTAAATTCCACTTTTATCCAAAGCACACTTGTCACATCCAACTGGTTGCTTTGGAAAGAAAATAGAGCTGGATTTCTTGGGAGATCATGGAAGAACACTTGGGGATCAATCTCAGTAAAAAAAAAAAAAAAAAGAGAGATAAACATTGCCTTTAATGTTAAAAAATACAAAGATGGGATATATCAGATCCCTCTTACTGCCGCTAAACTAATTTGCTCTTTCAATTTTGCTGTGCTGAGTTAAATGAAGATGTATATCTGTAGTGCCTTCATCTGTACAGCAACACAACTGTGGAAAAGTGTTTTTTAAAAGAAGGATGAATTAAGTTTATGTGCTTATTTCAACTGTGGTTTTGTCTTCCTCTTTTTCTTAATTTCTTTTTAGTGCAGAAAGTGAATTATTTCTTTAAGGAGCCTCTATATGTTACACTATCCAAAAACTGACACAATAGTGAATCACCTCAGATTGGGATAGCTCTGAGTTTCTTTTATGATTCATAGGACTTCATTGAATGAGCTGGATGCAAATGGGTCTAAACTAAATACTGGATTTAACTTCGCTGTATCAGATCTACAAAATCAAAAGAGAGAGGAATCCATCACCTCATTGAGATTGGCAGAGACCAGTCTTTGAACAGTTACTGAAGTGGAAATTGCTGGCAGTTAGAACAGGTAGAAATATGTCTCAGAAGAGAAACTCCTTTAGCTGCAGTGCTCTAAAAATGTTACATGGCTTGGTGCAGGGAGAGCCCCATGTACTTCTGAAATAAGGAAGAAAGAGCAAGAAGTGGTTTCATCACATCAGCTGCCAGCTCCTACACATGAGCTTTCCTTAGAGAAGGGAGTTCAGGAAGCCTGCCCCAAAGACTCAAGGATCTGCAAAAACTAGTTGAAAGCTTAAAAAAAACCCCTTATCTATGCTATAAACATAGCAAAAGCCAATGCAAATGTAAATTTGTCCCAGTCAACCTTTGGACTCCAAGAAGCAATAGTGCACTTGCACTTGCACGGGTCTGAGCCTGTGCCCTGTGACTAACCAACATCTGACTGAAGAAAGAGAAAATCTTCTTCCCTACAATAATTTCCTTTGATTCTCTTCCCATTGGCATCATGTTCTGGCTTATTTATGCCGAAATCTTTAACATCTGCTACTTAAGTTCCAGTCAAGCCTTAGAAAGACTCGAAGTCTACAGTTGTGTGGTGGCCTGCCCAGACAGATAAGCTAATTAGTCCCAGTGTACTGCTAGTCTGCTCTCACTTCACTGCTTCCCTGTCTCATGACAGGTTCAAGAAAGACCTCAGCTTGTACCTCTGCCTCTCACAGCACAATGGGGGCATTTTAGCCACCCTGGCAATATCCCTCGCCCTGCCACTTGCTTTTATAGACTTCTGCTTTTTTTTCAAGGAAGCCCAGTGCTCTTCACGACGTGACATGTTTCTTTGCAGAACCTCCAAGAACATTTCCATTTTCTCACAATTTCGCAAGAACAGCTATTTTCCCAGTTCTTGCTTTGCAGAGAAGTGATTCCCTTTTTCACCACTGTCAAACCCACTCCTTTTACACAGGTGAAATAAGAAAATGTACCATAAATAACACAGATAGCATATTCTCTAATACAAGTGTTTTCTCATGTTCCCACCACTTTCAAGATACCCCCTTAGCCAAATTGTTCTCTTCTGCTCTTTGCTCTATTGCTTGCACTCCACACAGCCTAATGCAACCAGATAAGAAGTTAAAACAATCCTGAAGACTATAAATTAGCTTCTGACAAAGGTTTCTTCCTTTTTCTCTTTTTTCAATGCAGGCATCTCATGGTTTGGGTGCTTTAGAAGCTGTTGTGATAAAAATCTGAGATGCATTTTTCAATTAACTCATAACAAACACTTGCAGGTCCATTTTAACTGGACAAATCTCATGAGGAATGTCAAAATCAGCTACCCAGAGGGAATAAGATATGAAGAATGGGGTGGAAAGCCTACAGTTCAGCTAGAGCATGGTTTGCTTATGGAGCCACCCATTGCTGATGGTCAGTGTAACCCTACTTCTTTTCCAGCCCTTTTTCCTTAGACTGAAATGGCTTATGACTGAAATTGTTTCTGACTTATGAAGCTGTTTCTAGTTTATGGCAATCATAGGTTTCTGGATGTTATAGCATGTGGCTATTCCTGGAAAGCTGAAGTAGGAAGAGCTAGCAAGATGCTCTGACAGCTCTACAATTTCAAACTCTGAGGTCATAATCTAGAAGTATTTCTCAGAAGGTCCTTGGGAAAAGCATCCTGTGAACCTTTATCTGGAAGAAAGCTGCAGCCAAAGTCTTGAACCAGGTAAACTTCACGTGCACAGGAGGGAAGTTTTAAAGAAGTAAAGGAGTGAAAAGCATCAATACTTATAGTGATTGACTTGCCTGATTGCATCAGTGTTTAATTACCATAATACTGTTCTGTCTTCATATATATTTTTCTAATAGGAAAGAAATTTCATGCTATGAGTAAGACAGAAGTGACCAAACCATGTTGTGTTTGAAGAAGAAAAATACAACTCTTTGCCAAGACTTTTCAGGAGTCAAATATCTGCAGACCTTCCATTCTTCCCCACAGATATTTTTTCTCCTGGCCAAATGACACAGTACAAGCCAGGAATATAATATATAGCAGAATTACTGAGTTAACATTATGGCTCTCCATTTAAAAGGCCTGGAAATTTTTGTGTGAAGTGAGTTCATTTTGTTCTGGTTTTTGCAGTCTCTTAGCAGCCAGTGGTATGATTAAATACACTCCCTTCCAGAAAACATTTTCTAGATCCATTCCAACAATGAAACTGTTGATGCCTTCAGGCCCCCCATTCTGAACCCAAACCACACCTCACATAGGTGATTATGCTGCTGGTAACTCCATCTGACATATGCCAGGGATATTCATGAGGTATTTGGGGTTACCAAGGCTCTGTATAGGCTGCAGAAAAGCACTTCCTTGAGCAATACATCTTTCACAAGGGCTTCCTGAGCCTAGGTGTTAGTGTGATTAGCAAGTGATGGACACTGGCTGTGTGGGTCTCAGCCGCAGCACATTCATACCTGCCAAGTTTCTGGTGGCAATAGAAGCCAGGTTTTTAGCCATAAGTCATTACTAAGTTCTTCAAGAGCTGAGAAATTCACATAGTATTGCCCAGAAACTTCTGTTAATTACTAATTGTGTGAGAATTGCTAGACAGTCTGGATACATAATGAAATATGTGACATCTGATTTTGAGAAATCAGACACCCCCAAGTGATGGCTATGTGACATGAATGACACTAATTTCCCATAGGGATAACCATTTTCCAATTAATGGGAATGTGGGTGTGCTGATCAATGAAGAGCACCAGGAAAACCATGTTGTCATTAAGGAGACGCTCTTACCTCACCATCCCTGAAGTACCATGGTGTCTGTCCCTACCAGAACTTTATAAAACTTACTGTTTTCTTTGTCATTATGTCCTAAAACTGACATGCAGAAAGAACAGTGTCATACAGTACAAGAATGCAATAGGTTATTCAGTATCGAGACAATGCTAACAGGATGTGGCTATTTAGTTGGTATATATTAAACAAATTAAAAGGACCTAAATTATGATAAGAGCCTGCAATATCTCTTGTCTGTTGAGAAACACTGTCTTGCAGAAACCATGACTGCCCTGGATTTGTGATAACCTTAAAGCTGACAGTTTTGGGAGTGTTGTGCAACCCTTCTGTACTTGTTATTTACCACACAAATTTGCTGCACACTTCCAGTGATGAATGTTCCCTGATTTTAGTCAAAATAGAAAGAAAACCAAGTTAAGACACATGTATATGGTTGCTACTCCCCCTTGTAGACAATTCCCTACCAACTTGATATTTCTTGGTTATCCAGATCTTAATTCAGGTTAAATTTTCTCCATCTGCTCTCAAATGAATTGAGCAACAAGGTTACCCCTCAGTGAGATCTGATTAACAAAATGTCATTTAGTTTTGGTTTTTGGTTGGTTTTTTTTTCCTCCTAACAAATGGATACTATTGATCTGAGGTCCATGAGGTACAACAAACACACTCTTTTGGTATTTGCCTACAGAGTTGTTTGTCATTGCAAAGCTGGACTTTGGCACACTGTCCTGAATTAGCCCTGAGATTTGCCAAGGGTTTTTAAATGATTTTCTGTAGAATCTGTTTATCTGTACTGCACTAAGACCAGGCCCTTTTATGTGTAGAGGTATGAAGCCAACTGTTTGTTACTAAATGTTGAACAGATTAAACACAATTATGAGTAAGAAACTTTTGTTAATAATTTACATGATTTTGATGAGGGCTTTGAGGGTGAATATCAAGTGTTACATGGTAGGCAGTTTGATATAAAAAGGTTCTTATGTCCCTTATTGGTACACTTACAGCTACAATTTACTGATGTTGATATCAAAAACTTAATTTCAAAAAAAGTAAAGATCCCCAAACTAATCAAAATAATTATATTTTAGAAATATTCAACATAACTTTTAAGTTATATTTTTCGCAGATATTTTAATAGACTAAAGTCTAGAAATTTGCCATTTATATTTTACTTCTTCTCTACCAGTTTGAGATTCTACCGCAAAAGTTTTAATCAATCTGTAACTTAAGCACTTTCATTGGCTTTCTATATTTTGCTAAGACATGCTAAGCATGTTGATTTAAAAAATTAAAGAAAAAAAATATTTACTGGTTGATTTGTGTTTCTTTTCACAAATGTACAACTATCTAGTGCAGCTGGTATGTTAAAATCCTCTCGGTTGTCTCACTATAAAACAACACAATAGCAATAAGTTAGACTCAAGAAACCTTTAAAGTGAAAAGGTACAAACATCGATTCACAGCCTGTTTTTACTCCATAACAGTAATCCATTCCTACCATTTAGGAAGTTGACTTCTCAGACATTACCTGCATTTTCTATGTGTCTCTATGATAGTTTAAAGCATGTTAATAGTCCCTAGGAAAGCTCTGCTCCTCCTATTGAGGAAATACAAACTCTCCAGGGTTATAATCTCTTATTCCTCCTCTTTTCTGCTGCAGTCAGACATGTCTATCTGGAAAGTATAGTAGTAAACATGGCATCAGTAGGAGAAAAGAGAAATGACAGTGATGATAAATCCATAATAAGAAAACTGGTGTTATGCCATGTACTGCTCCACCATACTTTTATCTCAGGGCATTGGCAATAATAGCTGTATTAACGGAATAAAACAGAGTCTTTTTGCTGCTATGGCTTCCTTGTTTAGTAGAATAAATATTATTTGTAAAGCAAAACCAACCTTCTTGTCTTCATGGGGAGAGCTTCCTCTGAAGAGGAAAAAGGAAGGCAAGCTAAACCAGCTGCACTCATCAACCCTTTACACTAGTGTATCTTCCAGTGTCCCAGTCACTTATCCTGCAGCTTCACACCATACTTGGTTAAAAACCAAATAAATTAATGGAAATTCACTCCAATATTAAGGGAATCTGTATTTAAGGCTAGTCATCAAAAGTTAGAGTATTGAACAGACAGGATTTATACCTTACACCTCCTTTTCCCTGATTCCCTTTTCCTGCTGTCCAGTGCACACACCGTGAGTGTACAGCAGTAGCTACATTATCCAGGGCTTTGAGCCATTTCAAATAACCCACAGGAGCATGTCAGGAAGAGCCTCTTACAAAACTGGTGAAAAATGATCTGACACTACAAGCTATCCCCAGCTATAGACTGGTGGAAATACCAGTGACTTTTGGACAAGGAAGATTAGGGTTTGTTTTTTAAGGGATTAATAATATATATAAGGATAATGAGTGAAAGATGAGCACTAGTACATAATGGCTTTCATGCACAGATGTTTCGCAGGATCGCAGGGATTTAGCCAGCAATGTGTATAAGTGCAGATTCTCTGGTGGATCAGTCATTTTTCAGAGGGTTTACGATTTTTCCTATGAAGAGGATGGTGCGGGTGTATTTATCCAGAATCACCAGGAGAAAAGGCCTGTTGAATCTGATTCGAGGTGGATGAGGAAAATCGCCAGATCGCCAGGTAATCTCCTTAACCGTGGCCCCAGCTGCTTCAGTGCCATTTTCATGAATATTCAGTATGGCTTTGTGGATCACCTGCAAAGACACAAAGCCAAACAACCTCCAGATGATAACCTGGCAAGAAAAGAGCAGCCTGCCATTCTCCTTGGTCTCACCAAAGAGAGCCCTGCCTGGAGCAAGACCCAGCAGCACCAACCTCTGGAAAGGTCATCACCAGACACTTCCCACTGCAGTTCAATCAGCTATCAGACCACTCCAGCTACCCTCCTTCACTGCATGTGCAGAGAGTAACCCTCAAACAGCAGACAGCCAAAGAGCTATCAAGATGACTGATGGCAAGAAAGTCTGGTAGCAAACAAACCTGATAATTTAGCCTAGACTTAGTTTTGCTTTTGGCAGCTTCATGTATTATTGTGAATTTACCCTACCATCTAGCTGAAAAAAACAACTTTTTTGAAAGTACTAGAATGGCAGGAATAACAGCTTTTTGCCCTTTGTAGGCAGAATTAGGGGAAATTTTTACCAAAGCTAATGTCCTAGCTTTGGATAATTTTTTTAGTAGCTAAAAGAACAGTTAATTATATATATGTCTTCTTCCTTGTTCTCCAACCATGTACATATAGCCTTGCAAGCATGTTTGGCTTCAGATTTATGAAATATAGCGAATGCTTTGCCTCTAGTCTGGCAGCTGTTGATGATTGAGTGGTGCTTCAGAGAGACAAGGATAAGCTTTTCATGGGATATTAATGTCAGGTTCCTTGGAATAGACAAATCCAGTGGTCACTGTGTTTCATGTGCTGACTTACTTTTGCAACCATTAGTCCAGGCTCCTCAGTAATGCCTGACAGATCAGCTTGTTCAGTGAATAAATCAATCATCCCCACTTGTTTGACTAGGCTTTTCACATCATATGTACCAGAAATACAAAGTTTTGGAATGTGCAGATGTATTTTCCTGTAAAAAATAACACAAGCAGGGACAAATTGTCATCTAGGTAACACTCCTCAAGGGCTTCAGTATAATGACACTTCACATTTATTTTTCTAAATGTTGAAAGTCTGCTTTCAGGGTTCAGGTAGCACTTCTGATCAGGTTTGCTATCTAATGTGGAGGGTTGGAGCAGAATGAGCCTGTGTTATCCTCTGCCTCCACAGTGGGGTGAACACCACACAACTGTACCAACTCTGTGGCAAGCAGGGAGCATGGCTTTTTCAAGAAATTCTAACTAATTGTCCTAAGGCTGTTTGAATATACAACAGGGCTTGGGCCACCACAGGGGTAGCTGTAGTCATGGTGAATGATTAAAATTCTTGCTTTTACCTATAATGCTCTCAACACCCAAACACCCAACAGCTACTCCATTATAGTTTCGAAATGCCCCTTTGAAACAAGGGCCTACTATCTTCATTCTGGTGCTAAGCAGCTTTTGGTTGAGCCAGGAACTTAATCCTAGATGAATTGCAAGTTCAATGCCCTAGTTTTTTCGCTATCCACAGTTCGTTTTAACTTTCATACTAAGAAAAAAGTCCTGCATAGAGAGGTACCATTAAGTGACCAGAGTTCAGTAGAATTACGTAGCCTTTGATGTTTTGTCTTGGTGAGATAAACTCTACTAATCTATAATATGGTCACCTTTCAGCAAAAACACTTACCTGTCTCGGAGGAATTTTCCCCATTTAGATACAGTCCTTTTCAAGAGAGCATCTTCTACTTGCTTCATCTTCCCTTTGTCAGGCAGAACAAATAATGCTGCAGCATTTCCATTGTAAGGTATCTGAACCAGCCAACAGGACAGTTCTTCATCAAAGTAAGTTCTGTAGTAACCCTTTCGATACATCATGTCAACTTTTACAGATGTTTCCTGATCAACAAAAAAATCCTCCTGTTTTGTATATGAAGTACTGAAGGGTTTCTCCCACTGGGCTTAGGGAAAAAAGAAAAATAATTCAGTGGAATACAAAGAGGAATGCTCGTGGTGAATAAAATGGGATCTAGTCCCCCAGCCTTCCTTTGATTAGAGCAAATATCTTTTTCAAGCTACTGCATCCCCAGGTGTTACAGCAATGCAGCTTTTTTGGTTTCTATTTCAAGTGTTTAAAGACAATTGCAGAAAAATAGTATTGAAAACATCATCTTTCAATAGAGTATGAGCCTATAAAACATTAAAGAATTTACCAAGCTCAACAAAGATAATTGTTAAAAAAAAACAAAACAAAACCACTAGTCTTTCACTCAACAAGGTGAGGACACATTTATACTGACAAGGAATATACATGAGTTTATAGCAGTATGCGGTATTTTCCAGATACTGAACATGTTTTCCTCCATTCAAAATATTTAATCTACAGTTTCTTTCTCTTATTTTCATTCCCTGTAATAAGGAGGAAGCATCTAAGTTGCAACCTTCACACCCTTTGATATTTCTTACCTTTAAAGAAGACATAGTTAACAAGAACCATTGTGGTGAAAGGATCAAGATTTTCCACTAGTTTAGCAATTTTCCCATTTGTCTTTTCCTCAATATAACTGTTGATCTGATTCTCTGCACCAGAGGAGTTGTTAAAGTCAGTAGAAAAGACTTCAGATTCATAAAAGCTTTTGACATCATTCAGGAACTTCTGTAGTGGTTTTAGTGTCTCTTCTATGAAAAGGGCATTGCCCAGGCTCAGCTGGAATTCACTGTCTGTGCGGTTCAGCGTGTGAAGGAGCTGGCAAAAACCTTCATGTATTTCCTGCTCCTGAGTCTTTTCCAGGTTAAAGGCAAGCCCTTCCAGGATCTGCATCAGTGTTGCTGACTTGGCACCGAGTGCAAGCATTGCAAAGGAAGCAGAGATACTTATGGGTGAAAAGAAAATATTTTGATCAGTTGCTTCGGATGCAATCAGCTTGTAAAATGAAAATGCAAAGTCAACATTGCTGGGAACTAGTTTACCAAAAGTATTGTTCTTAACTGGGTAAACTCCTTTCCCATGGGAACTGCGTCTTGGGTAATACATCCCTTTAGGATCATCCTGCTTATTGGGATAATGAGGATGCTGATGACAGTGGGCAGCAGTATACAAACCAGCCAGCAATAAACACAAGGAGATGTTGGGCTTCATTTTCCTTTTAACTGTTTCTGGAAAAGAGATAAACATAGAAAATATGGCATGGAAATTCATTTATTCATTCTGTGTGTCCAGCCAAGTAAAATGAGGCTCTCAGAACACACCTGCTCTCTAAAATCCCACACTTTAATATTTCACATTACGAATACATGCCAGTGATCCCCAGAAAGAATATAGCTCCTGATACACTACTTGTATAACCAAGTACTCTCTCAAAAGCAGTCATTTGGATCATATTGACTTTTAAAAAATAGGGCAGGACTGAATTTATAAAAACATGCAAATAACTGGAAGATTATAACCTTTTAGGTGGAGGAAGTTGGTTTTGCACTCAGTACTGTGGGATGGCCACTGCAGCCCTCTTAGTCTTCCTCAATTCATCAAATAATGAGAAAATGAAATGTGTTTTAAACAAAAATGAGGTATAAACACACATGCTACTGTCTAGGACCAGAATTTCAAAGTACTTACTGTTTCTTCAAAGATAAAATTTTGGATCACTGAGGTAACGAAGTCTATAGACAACTTTATTGTTTCCAAAACAAATTTTTATTAAATTATGTGGAGTATGTTCTTCACTAACAGCCAGTTTTTGCTGACTTTTGGCACATTTTGGTTTTTTGCATGTGAAGTATATACCTTTGTTTACATGTAAAAAGGTGTCGTTCCCAGGCAACAATATAATTCCCCCCACATATAATGTGCAAACAGTCCAAGGGCAAATTAAAAGGGTACTTACAGTGCTAGAAAAAGTATCTTGCTGTGTCCATCTGGTCTTGTCTGTTCCTCCTCTTCAGTACCATTGAACAGGATTAAGCAAAACACCCCCCGTTAATCATTGATTAGTTAAAATAAAAATTGCCAGAGAGGATGCACAACAAGCAGCAATGACACTAGATACTCTGGACAGTTTGTCCAACCCAGACACAAGTTAACAGTGCTGGGTGCTGGGCTGCAGATGAGGGGGAGCAGAACAGGGACGATACCTCCTTGGGAGTAGTAACCTTGCTGTCAGGATTTCAAAAGAAGGTTTGGATTTGGAAAGCCCTTCTGCTTCTACTTTATACCTCAGCCACAACTTTTGGTACCACCTTTAGTGGTTTAGTGTCTTTTTTTAAGGGGAGCAGACTGTAAGTTACTAGTGAACTGTCTTTAGATTTCTTTACAGAATATCATGTGACACTAACACTCTAGTGAGACATTTCCAGTCAATAGAGCTGTTTACTCATTGCTGTTGGTCATTGCTCATGACTATTTGGGGAACTGGTGGAGTTTTCCTGGGGCTTTCTTGAAAATACACAACCCCCACTGCTAAGAAACCACACTTACATTGGTCAGTTCCAGAGACTGACTGCAAAGAGAGACCTGAGATCAGTGAATGTCTTGTGTCCTCAGATTAGTCTTTATCATAAGCAACTGAAAGGGATCTCAGCAGCACTAGTCTTCTGTACCATAAGCAACTGAAAGGGATCTCAGCAGCGCACAAACAAGGCTGCCTATCTACCTTTCAGCAAGTGCTAAAGAAGACATGCTGGCATCACTGGATGAGTATTCAGGGTTGAATATCATATATGGACAGATTGCTCAAGGACAAACTAAGGCAGGAAACGAAATTTTTAACAGACCTGGTTGCCCCTGTAGGACCTGTCTCCATTGTGTTGGATTGTTTTGTCATTCAATTTAGCAGTTACAGTGCCATTTCAATAATGTAGGTGTGAAATATGCAGTCTCCATTCTGTTGATTCCACTTTGCCAGAATACCCCAAGAGGCTGATGGCAACCACCAGATTTTGAAGGGTAGTATCCATATTCTGTAAATCACTGAGCCATTGCCCAGTAACTACAAGTGTATTATGAACTGTCAAAAAGTAGCCAGCAACACATGTGGTCACTGGCATATTATAGCTTATAAAAGAGTGAATAAGATGTACAAGATGAAAACAAGGAATTTGAGTATTTCCAGTTCAGCTAGCTCTGTAAACTGATACCAATAATCCTAAATTTTCATTAACAGAGGTCATATTGTTTATTAGCAGTGAGGCAGAATGGAGATAAATGGAGGGATCGCCTGAAGAATGATTCCTTTTTGATTGCAGATGCATACAAGCACACAAATACCAACACAGATGTTCTTAGCTCATACGGGCATTGCAATAACGTAGAGATTTTCAACCTATGGTCCAAGTTCAGGACCTGTAGGGGAACTGAAAAACAATTGTGAAATACAAGCCAGCGTATATCCCCTTGCGTTCATTCCTTCCACCCACCACTGCATTTACCCTTGGAGGACCAAAACAAAGCTGTCCCTGTAAGATTGCATCCTGTTGAGTGTCACAGGTATTTGTTCAAGGAGGATCAATAAACTGTATGCAAGTTGATGCTTACCCATACCTAAATTTCCATCAAGAAAAAGTCATTGGGAAAGCACCACAGCTGTCAGGGAGGATGCAAGGCCTGCTGAAAATACTCCCCTGCCATAATCAAAGCTGCGGAGAAGAAATGGATGCATCTCTGAGAGCTAAGCAACCATTTTACAAAGTGGAAGAAGAGAAGCTGGGGGCGAAAGCTGGTGGGTAAGTGCTGGGAGAAGGCAATGAGAAGGAAAGGGAGGGCAGATGCTAGCAGAGGACAGAAACAAATGAGCCATCAGAATATATCCAGTCCCAGAAGAGAGACAAGAGACCTGTCTCTACAGCTGTGTCATTAAATCACTGGCAATACCTGTCATGCATATTCCCATTATGACAGGCATTTTTATTACAGCAAGGCTGGACAATATTAATTCTGGTATTTCCTAAAGACTGAACATTTGGCCTTACAACCACAATACTCTGCTAATGTTCTTCTTTGGGAAATAACATACAACTTTTTACCCTCAGTCTCAATATGTTACAAGAACCTTACACTTGCAAAGAAATGCTGTGGTATATCTTACTTCTAAAGAAAAACATAGATATACATAACCTGAATCTGAGAATCAAAATTCTTTCTACTTTACTTACTAATCATTGTTATTTTATTTGCTTTCTAACCAAAAGTATATTTATCAGCCTCAGAGATTTCGCAAGTGGGACTCTTTCAAGCTACCTTTTGATGCTATCTAAAACCATATAAAGCAGGAACTTTTTATGTTACTTGCAATAACAAAAACACGTTTATTGCAGTCTATATCTTGGAGAGCATCATGGGACTATGACTTACAGCTTGACCACATCATAGGATAGTAATTCAGTGATGCCATGTTGCCCAGCAAGTAGCTAACCCATTAAGAGGACTTCCTTTTCCAGGTTCCATTGTGCCAAAAGAACAAAAGGTATATAAAAGGTAATGTGCATAATTCCTTCCTTACCCTCCAAGAGAGCAAATGCTTATTCTTTTCTGTTTTCTGGGGTTTCTTGCTTTTACAGCTTTACATTTTGTTTCCTTTTGTAATATAGTTTTCTACTTTGCCAAGATATCAGAGGGGGAGAATGCATAAATGAAAAATTCCCCACTAATTAAAAATTTCAGTGTTCTGGAAAAATGGAGCATATTTTCTCGCTAATGTTAAACTTTGTTTTTTTAATACTGACAATTAGCGTACATTTTCCTAGAATGACACCAGCTGGTTGTATTAACAGTAAGTTCCAAAAGACTGTTATGGTTTAACCCCAGTTGGCAACCAAGCCTCACACAGCTGCTCATTCACTCCCCCAAGTCAGGATGGGAAGAGAATCAGAAGAGTGAAAGTGAGAAAACTCCTGGGTTGAGATAAAGACAGTTTTATAGGTAAAGCAAGAGCTGCATGTGCAAGCAAAGCAAAAGAAGGAATTCATTCACTTCTTCCCATGGGCAGGCAGGTGTTCAACCATCTCCAGGAAAGCAGGGCTCCATCATGTGTAACTGTCACTTGGGAAGACAAACGCCCTCACTCCAAATGTCCCCATCTTTCTTCTTCCCACAGCTTTATATGCTGAGCATGACACCCTATAATATGGAATATCCCTTGGGTCAGCTGTGGTCAGCTGAGCCAGCTGTGTCCCCTCCAAACTGCTTGTGCACTCCCAGCCCACTTGCTGGTGGGGTGCTGTGAGAAGAACAAACCCTGACTCTGTGTAAGCTCTGCTCAGCAATAACAAAAAATCTCTGCATTATCAACTGTGTTTCTCTGCATTATCATCTGTGTTTTCAGCACAAATCCAAAATATAGACCCACAGTAACCACTATGAAGAAAATTAACTCTATCACAGCCAAAACCAAGGGGCAACCTAGAAGACACTTCTCATTTTCCATTAACTCTAGCTTCCATTTTAACTTGTATTTCTCCATCAGGGAATCCAGATAAGCTCATTCCTTCATGCAGGTTTTTCTTCATCTGTCTTCAAGAAATTCATTCTTCATGTACAAATCTTGACAATCTTATTTTAAATATAAAAGTGGAGGAAAAGTGCACAAGACGTATTGTAATCCAGAAGGATTTTGTAGTGTGGATATGGCCTGCTCATGTGTTAGATTTGTCACTTACTGCTGAACCATACACAGGAGAATGTCATCTGGCAGATGTTTTTATCGGATACAAACTTCAAAAGGAATACAATGTGAATTATGAAGATGCTGATTGGTTTTGGACTGTATTGGTGAAGAATTTTACCATCTTCTTAGAAAAGATCATTGATATAGTTGACAGACTCTGACAGAAGGGAGAAATACAATAATACATAGCAAAAAGCAGTGGCCTAAGTGACACACATGCCCCTCTCTGCAAGCTCCCAAGCATCTGACTCCTGAGCAGGAGCCCCAAGTTAGGTAAGTCATGTGTCAAACTGTCCCACATGAGATGTTCAACACCTCAGAATGAGAGCACATTGATGGGGAGCTGCATTTAGGAGTCTGAAGGCAATACTGGAAAGGGAACTGCGCCTTCTTTCCCGCAAGCTCAAAGCAAGGCTTTGGTCCCATGGTTGTCTCATATGGCTGCCTAGTCAAGCAGTAAGGACACAATTGTCAAGGCAGGACACACCATTTTCTTTTTGAATGGAGCAGTACTAATATTTTGTTTACTGACCAGGTGACTGGAACACTGTATCACTTGATCTAGATACAGGACCCTCAAGTCCTACAAACTGTTCAACCTGAGAGAATCAGACCCAAATCATGCACTTGGCAGAGGAATTAATTCATGCTGCAAGAGGCCGATGAGAAAATGAAGGGAAAGGCAATTCCCAGCCTTCCTTCTGAGGATTTTCTGCTTAAAAAAATCAAATAAGATATAAAAACTACTAAGGAGAGATGTGCAGATAATTGTGTATGAATAATTGTGTGCATTTTCATCTACCAGCAAAAGACATTTATGTATATAAGCACACACACCCCTATAGGTATTCAGGATCCTGGACAAAGATCAACTAGTCTAATGTATTAATCTAATTATGCAAGCAAAAGCCTGTGAGATAGGAAACTTAGGCTTCCCTCTGAGGACAATTTAAGTAGAATAAGAAACAAAGGCCTGAGGAATTGTTCTTGAATATGATATCTGATTGCACAAGATGCCAAAGTGTTATTAGTTCTATTCATATGAGCAGTGTGTGAGTAGTTCCGCTAAAGACAATCATTATCTGTCCTAAATCAGGACCTGTGGCAATAATTAACGCATTATGATTTGAATTGAAAAGAACCTGAAGAAATGCTATCTCAAATTAATTATGATGTTTTGATAACATAACAATAACTTCAAAACACTTTTTAAGAACTTTGAAGAATCGTATCATTTCTAGATTGTATATGCTATTGTTTTAAAACACTTTTTGCTAAAAGATAAAAAACATTAGCTTTTTTCCATCCTGATATGAAGTGACATGAAAATTTTTTAAGTTTACTTACGAAGATTACGTTGACAAAAACCCTGAAAAATCACTTTCAAATGTAAATGAAAGGGGGGGGAGGGGAAAGGCTGTTAAAAGTGAGGTAACGAAATAAGTTGATCAGGCTGTAAATACCCAGGCTGAGTGATGTCAGCTCCTTCAGAGAATCTGTGATTGGAAAAGAATATGCCATTAGTTATCACTATTTTATTATTATGCTATTTTCAGTTAAATGTACACTCCTTCCAGCAAGCTGTGATGAGGTAAAAACTCCTGCCTTTACCTGATCTTGAAATCTGATGGTTTAGTATTTTGCTCCTTCACAGGCAAACTATCCTATCATCAACACATGAAATTTTCATAGTACACACATTCATGAACTTCCCACATGCACAAATGGCACTCCTAGAAAAAAATAAAAAACCCCTAAAAGTGACTCAGAGGAAACATGGCATCACTCACTACACTCTGGTACAGACAATACAAAACAAACTGTCCTGTAAAAAGTGGACTTAACAAAGCCTAGTTTACTAAGGATTTATGGCTTTCCTAACCACAATATCTACAGTTTTACTCCCCAGCCTCCAGGATGACTTCAACCAGGGAGGGTAGCAGGATTGGTGCTAGGGCTAAAGGTAGGGCAGGGCTTGGAGTCCCTGACATGTGCTCATTGCCTGCTGCGATGAAATTTAAAGCAGCTGAGTCCTGCCTGCCTTCCCCACAGCAGGGATCACAAAGTTGTATTTCACTGATTTTCACAGTGTAGCAGAATGGTTTTTCAATCTTCTACCTCTGCTAACTGTGACTGAAATTTGCCAATAAGCTGCAATGTTATGGGAGGTAACTAAGAGAAGGCAAGTGGCTACAAACGTGAAAATGTGATGTTGTTTCCTTTGGAAACCAAACTGATTGATTTGTTTGCTTTGTGCTTGAGGTTATATGAGTGACACTTTCTAAGTTTTCACAGTTCATAGAACTCCATTTCTCATTAGCTACCATGAATCTTTTCATCATCCTTACATTTTCTTGAGAAAAAAACCCCAACAATTTATTATAGATTACCTTTTAATAATGATGTATCTTCAGTTTTAACACCATTAGCTTTTCTTGTGCATTCTCTTCAGGTGAGATTGTAGATTGTCCAACACTCAGTGGAGTGATTTAGCAGTACAGGATGAACAAAGAGTAGGTTCTGTAAACATTACAACTGTTTCATAACACTTTATAGCCAGACTGGATGTTCCAGATCACCATATATTTCAGTTGAGGTTCTGTGTCATTCATTAATAGGTACCATTGGAGGAGAGAAATTTAAAAATCAATTTCTAGAAGTGTAACACTCCTGAGTCCAAGCTTTACTTTAGTTACATGATAAAACTTATTGAACAGCTATGATAAAATTTATCTGGGCGAATATTCAGCAATCCTGCAAGGCTATATAAGACCATGGAATATAAATGGCATTTGCTTAGATGAAGTAATAGTGACTGGGAAGCATTGCGATCTAGAATCTAAGTTGGTAAAGCAGACAGGCTATACCTGCATGTGTTATCGATACTGAACAGAGCATCTCAGCAGTCCTTCAAACTTAAATTATTGCCTGATTCTGAGTGAGAGTCTTTAAGCCTTAAACTAGAATCCTGCAGAAGCACTTTGGAAAGGGTTTTTCAAATGTGGGCAATGAATTACAGAACTGGAAAATGATGAAATAATTCATCTTTGACCTGTTGTTCATTGTATGCTTTGGACTGAAAGTGGTTTGCTTACAAAAGAAATGCAGCTGACCTGAGTTTCCACCGCTTTACACTCAGTACAAAAGCTACAGTTATGGATAGATAGCACTAAGCATTAACTTTACCCATGCAGAAATACATTTCTAAGACAGAAGGCACCTGTTTATAGGTTAGATTTATCTTGGGTCAGTGCCTCTGTAATGGAGGAAGGACATAACACATTGGTTTCTGCAGCCCATGGTAGGGAGTCTGTCTTTTGTACCTGGATAAACAATCTTTTTTCTGACCTTTCCTATTTTATTAGCTCGCATCTTGCCTTAATAAGCTTGAGGTTGGAAGTGCAAGAGGTGGTTGAGAACTCAAGAACTTTTACTCAGTCTCCTTGGGGCTAAACACTTTCCCCAGAAAGTGCTCTCAGCCCAGGTCTGCCTTGCAGTGGAAGCACAAGGAGGAGAAGCCTGAAGAGCAAGTACAAGTTCCTTACCCTCCATTATCTTCACAGCTTTGTAAACACAAAACTCAATCCCTTCTTCCCTGGGGAAAAAAAAAAAAGAATCTACGCTCCACTGGAAGATGCACATATGTTGGAGGAACCCTGTTACTCTCTTTTGTAAGTTTCTATTCTCAAACTCTTTCCCACTGTCCCATCTGCCCCTAACCAGACACCCTGCCTTCATACCCAGGTACTGCCCTTCCTCACTCCATCAGTGATCTGGGTTCCCAGAAAGAAGAGCTCCTTAGCAGTGATTACTACTGTGAAATATGTAACAGACACAAAATGAAATAGGAAAACAAAATATTGAGTGTCTACCCAGCAAGCTTACTGTTTATAAGCTGCATTGTGAGTGAAGATATGCCTTTGAAAAAATGTCTTATTGATCACTGGGATTGTATGTGTGTCAGGAACACATGAGGAGCAAGTTCTGGGTTGGTACACCTGTGGGATTGCCTGCAGTCACCCTGCAGTGTTCCCCTCCACATACACTGTCTGCTGTGGGCAGGCTCACCTCTTTTAATTGGCTTCAAACCTGACTCTTACATGCTTCATGTGATGTTCTGTAGCATTAGATGTTGTAATAGTGAGCATTGTCTCCATTCACTCAATCTGTGCCACAAATAATTTTTGCCTTCTTTATGTCTTCTAAGTTGCCTCTTCTCCAGGCTGAAGATCTGTAAGCTGTTCCAGACCTTTGATTAACCTTACCACCTGGTTGTAAAGATTTTCCAGTTCTCATTTATCCTTTCTGTTATAGGAACAAAATTACATGCTTGAATCCACCTTGGATAATCCAGCCATTTAGACAGTGGCACAATGTTCTTATCTGATTTGGTTTCTTTTTCTTACCCAATAACTTCTAAGATTTAATTTGCCTCCTTCCCCAATGCTGAGTTGACCTGTATAAGAATGAGCTACCATAACACCAAACCCTTTCAAGTACAGCATTTCACCAAACCTGCAGCTAAAACTTAACAAGAAAATCAAAATGCCCACTGACACAGTAACAGCAAACCAGAAAGCTACTCTTCTTTCTGGTTGCAAAATAAGACAGAACTTGTCATGTCCATTCCTTGATTTTACCAGAAGATGGTGGCACAGGGCTCCTTTTCTCATAATCCCCATAACTTGAGGATCCTTTTCTCATAATCCCCATAACTTGAGGCTCCATACTTACAGCTCTACCTGCAGAAAGCAGTGTAACAGAAACACACTAAAAGCTTGGCTTCATGCAAGGATATTACTAGTCGTAACTGGTTTACTGAAACAATAACATTTCATTAGCAGAATTTGCTCTACAGACTTTTATCTCTTGGTGTAAAGAGAACAAGAGATAAAATAAGATCATCTTCTTATGCAAACAACTTTTAGAGTGACAAGTTCACTGGAGAATAAAAGTTCTCATTTTAAAATGAAGTTGCCTACACAGAGAAACCGCTTGGCATTACTGTTTAAATTTAAATTGATGCCTTACATTATCTTCCTGTTGCAGACATGGCCTTAAACAGGCACAAAGAAAATGCCTTATACAGATACTTCAGAATTACAAAGTTTTTTGCTCCCAAAGCTAGATAGAAAGTATTAGGGCTAAGATTTGCAAAGTGTTATAATTTGTTATTATTTAATAGATTAATATTGCTTGCTACAGTGAAGAAACAGAAGGTAGATTAGCTAGCTGAATGAATGTAGGGAAGTTGTGAATGCTCCATCTCTGGCGGTGTTCAAGGCCGGATTGGACATAGCCGTGGGTGACATAGTTTAGTGTGAGGTGTCCCTGCCCCTGGCAGGGGGTTGGAACTAGATGATCTTAAGGTCCTTTCCAACCCTAACTATTCTATGATTCTATGATAATATATTAAATATAATTAAATTTATTATATGATTCCATTGCTTGTATCCATTGTCTTAAACAAGACTTTGACACTGTAAACCTTTGGAATGTTGAGGATTCTGACAGGTCTCCAGGATAGTTTAATGCAACAATTCTCTTTCCTGTTTCAATGGTGGCAAAAGAAGAGAATGTTTGGTTGCCTTTAGCCTTTGAAACTCGTAATCTGGCAGATCAGCACAATCCCATTTCTGTCAATGGCTAACAGTATAATGCATCTATGGACACTTCAGTATCTAGGCTGTACCTACACAAGCTTTCTGTTATGATTGCTGGACTATCTGTCCCATCATGACAACCTAGAAGCAGCTAGAAGTGCTGGAGCATATTTACTTCTATTTGATGACTCTTTTCACCCTCGCCACAACTGTGAATATGTCAAGACTATGGCACACAGCACAATGACAGGCATGGGCATGAGGTAGTAATCTATGGCTGGGAAAACTGAGGCCAAAAATGTCTTAAAATTCAACCTGTAAGATTTACCAGAGGGATATAGCTCAGGCTTAGAAGGTACAAGAACAGAAAATAAAATTAAGTTGCACATTCCAGTATCTGTCTGTTCAATACATGAGGAATGGTATGGCTTTTTTGATGGCTAAGGTATCTGCATCTGTGTGAACAGCATTAAGTCTAGGCGTACACCCACTTTTGCATTCATATGCATTTTAGGACCCGCTTTTCATTACATCTTTCATCTTCCCTGCACACAGATGTTTTCTCTTGCTCTGATATTCTTTCCTGGCTGCAACCAAAGTCCCTATGACGATTGCAACACTTAGTGAATTATCTTATTCTGTGTTGTTTTTAACTTTCAAATATTTTCCTTCAGCAGAGGACCACTTCTTCCATGTGGTCTGTGTTTCCTACATGAGACATAGTAAACAACACAGCAACTTTTCCTTAATAAGGTATTTGCACAAGTCTTCTGCAGACCTTCCATATAAGCATCACATTGCTGTTAGCAGAAGTTTTCCAACCACAAAGGATACCTTCTTGTTAAGTATTAAATCATAATATTTTCTTTCCAGATGTATTGAGAAAAGACACTGAATGCAATTAAAAATAAGAAAAGTAAAGACTCATTTGTATAAGTCAGGTTAATTTGCTTGTAATGAATTCATCTGCAGGGTTGGTCAATGAAAAAATGAACATGAGCCAGCAGTGTGCGCTTGAAGCCCAGAAAGCCAACCGTATCCTGGGCTGCATCAAAAGGAGCGTGACCAGCAGGTCGAGGGAGGTGATCTTGCCCCTCTACTCTGCTCTCATGAGACCTCACTTGGAGTATTGTGTGCAGTTCTGGTGTCCTCAACAGAAAAAGGACATGGAACTGTTGGAACAAGTCCAAAGGAGGGCCATGAGGATGATCAGGGGACTGGAGCACCTCCTGTATGAAGAGAGGATGAGAAAGTTGGGGCTGTTGAGCCTGGAGAAGAGAAGGCTGTGTGGAGATCTCATAGCAGCCTTCCAATATGTGAAGGGGGCCTATAGGGATGCTGGGGAGGGACTCTTCATGAGGGACTGTGGTGAGAGGACAAGGGGTAACGGGTTCAAACTTAAACAGGGGAAGTTAAGATTGGATATGAGGAAGAAATTCTTTCCTGTAAGGGTGGTGAGGCACTGGAATGGGTTTCCCAGGGAAGTTGTGAATGCTCCATCGCTGGCCGTGTTCAAGGCTGGATTGGACATAGCTTTGGGTAGCATGGTTTAGTGTGAGGTGTCCCTGCCCGTGGCAGGGGGGTTAGAACTAGATGATCTTAAGGTCCTTTCCAACCCTAACTATTCTATGATTCTGTGATAGGATTGAACTAAAAAGCTACCTTTGCCATTAAATTCTTTTTTGCCAGAAGCTAGTAAAGTCATTTGTAGCAACATCAGTGCTGAGCTGAGTTTGCGTAATGGGCATTAATCATACTCGCGGAGATTTACATGAAATGAATTAATTCTAGTTTTCATTGAAACTGTTAGTGTGAGGAAAGCACAATTACCAAGTTATTTAAAAATGGGTTCTCTGTTATACCAGGGACTGGGAACTTAATAAAGGCTATTTCCAGATGAGTCTTTGCTAGCTAACAGTTTACAAGGAATGGATGATATCATATATGTGGTCAGTTTAAATCTAATCAAAGCAGCCCCATATGGGTAAGAACAGAGGTGCGCTACTCAACAGGGAATATTAGATGGATGGGTAAGATCTGGAGGATGTGTTGCAGGACATGGAGATACATAGCACATGGTGGTCTTTATGCTCCCTACCTTCTTGAGAATTTGCTCTCATTCTAGTTTCCACCATAGTGAATATTTAGTTTTTGGGGAAACATTTGCATTTAAAAATGTTTGTGTTTCTCTTGCACTTTTTTCTGATAGGAAACCCTAGTGCCTCTGCTTTGGAGACAAGACTTGAATTCTGGAGTAGGGAGTAAGACTGCAATGAGATTTTGAATACCTTCAAAAGCTGCTTAGACTCGTGTCAAAAATGAGCTGGGTTGTGAGGGGCTGAGACTGCTTTGTAGATACCATACAGGTACTACTGGTTCCCAGAATCCACAGAAAATAGCACCCTGCCAGGAACTCTCAGAATCATTTGATTTTTAAGAGCTTAGTGATTCTCTGCTTGAAATGAGAGTCATTAGAGGGGGAAGAGTCTGCTGTTTTTGATGTACTGATTTTACTGAAACAGTTAGAATAGGGTTGGCTTACATCTGGATGAATTCCTGTTTCCTTGAAATAGTAGCAGCAATCAAGGACTGAACGAATGACATAGATGTGGGTAGAAGGCTGTGCTTATTCCAGAGCAAGTTCTCCAGATACTAGGGTTGAGGCTGAAATCGCATAGCTGAGAATAAGAAAGTCCAAAGTACTGGTAGCATCAGAATAGCATGGCTTATGTGAGCATCTGGGGTTTCTGTGATTATTTGATTACTTTGTGCCTTTTGGCATATAGTCAGATCCTTTCCTTACTGATGAAAAGTGAAATGCATTGGACATGTACTGCATTTAGCCCTGCAATCCCACTGCTTCATGGCTTGTGACAACATATTGCATGGACCCTGCCATGGGGCAAAGCAAACAGAGCTTTACTGACATAAGATATCCCATCAGCAAACAGTGTCCCAGTGGATCATAAGCAAGGCCAGATAGAACAACATTACTGTCTTCCACATGGCTCAGAGGCTGCCAGGAAAAGTCTGGCACTTGCATCTGCTAGGGCACAGCTATGCTGAATTTCAGGGACTCAGTCCAGTGTGTCTATCTTCCCTCACAGGGGTTCTCAGCTGAAATATGCTCTCTTTACATAAGTTCTTTTCCTAATAGCTTCCTGTAAGCATATTGGGTCATGGCCCACAGCAGGTCATGATGTTTATGGACATTTATGATAGTGGGACACATACACCATTGTAAGCTGCATTATTGCCTTCTGCTGATTCTCACTGCAGGAAAGTGAGGTGGACAACACTTAGCAGGATATACAAAAGCTCTAATTATCTTTTCGGGCTAGTTTGGATCCAGCTCTCCCATAGACTGAGAGAATGCATGTGTGGGATTAAGTTGTCCTAATCAGGTCTGATTTTATTGTAGTGGGAGATTAAAGGGTGTTAATAAAATAACCTGAAGATGAATGAAAGACTTGTAAAATACATATATTTACCACAGATAGGATGAATACACAGTCCCTAAATGAAGACTTTTGCTGTGCCTTCAGCAAGTTTGCCAATGACATCAAGCTGTGTGGTTCAGTTGATACGTTGGAGGGAAGGAATGCCACCCAGAGGGACCTTGACATGCTTGTGAGGTGGGCTGAGGCCAACCTGATGAAGTTTAACCATGCCAAATGCAAGGTCCTACACCTGGGTGGGAGCAATCCCAGGCACAGCTACAGGTTGGGCAGAGAAGAGATTCAAAGCAGTCCTGCAGAGAAGGACTTGGGGGTTTTGGTTGATGAAAAAATGAACATGAGCCAGCAGTGTGTGCTCGCAGCCCAGAAAGCCAACCATATCCTGGGCTGCATCAAAAGTAGCGTGACCAGCAGGTTGGGGGAGGTGATCCTGCCCCTCTACTCTGCTCTCGTGAGACCTCACTTGGAGTATTGTGTGCAGTTCTGGTGTCCTCAACATAAAAAGGACATGGAACTGTTAGAATAAGTCCAAAGGAGGGCCACGAGGAGGATCAGGGCAGGGGACTGGAGCACCTCCCATATGAAGAGAGGATGAGAAAGTTGGGGCTGTTGAGCCTGGAGAAGAGAAGGCTGTGTGGAGATCTCATAGCAGCCTTCCAGTATCTGAAGGGGGCCTATAGGGATGCTGGGGAGGGACTCTTCATGAGGGACTGTAGTGAGAGGACAAGGGGTAATGGGTTCAAACTTAAACAGGGGAAGTTAGATTGGATATGAGGAAGAAATTCTTTCCTGTAAGGGTGGTGAGGCTCTGGAATGGGTTGCCCAGGGAAGTTGTGAATGCTCCATCACTGGCGGTGTTCAAGGCTGGGTTGGACATAGCCTTGGGTGGCATGGTTTAGTGTGAGGTGTCCCTGCCCGTGGCAGGGGGGTTAGAACTAGATGATCTTAAGGTCCTTTCCAACCCTAACTATTCTATGATTATATGATAATCCTTCCTTTTCTTCTCTACCATTGATACAACTAGATAGCATGAAGAGGAATGTTCCTTATCACACATTAAGACAGGCAGAAGCAACAAGAACAAATGATGCAAGGCAGACCAACACAATTAGATTTTTTTAGAATTAAAACAAAATACCCTGTCTTCTCACAAAATCTTTGCAGAATTGTCAAGTATCTAAAGAATATTATCAGGACTATGCTGAGAGTAGTATCAGCTAGCTATGTTCAGTCTGCAGGCTCTATGGATCTCTATACTGTAAACTGTAGTCATTTTTGTGCCTTTCACATATGTATGGCACAAGACTAATTTATTTCCTGTCCTTCCCACATACTCCCCTTCCAGAAAGATTTGGGACAATCCATCTTCCCTCTCCAGGTCCCTGCCATAGCTCAGGCAAATCTGTTGGTGTGGGGCGTGAAGTTGCTCAACTGGAGGACAGCTGTGGTGATACCCCACATCTTGGTAGATACCTCCAAAGCCCATCCAGCATTCAGAGATGCCCTGTTTGATACTTTTATCAGAAGCAGTCACTCCTCACACTCCAGTGTGAAACTCTCAGTGCAGCTCTCCTCCTGCAGTTCCTTGACTCCACCCCCAAAAGCAAAGGCCTAGGAGGTAGATGGGGCAGGAAGCTGCCCCATGTGTTATTTCCCAAAGCGTCTGCTCTGTCCTGGCAACTGTAAGACTTTTCATAACCTCTTTCCCTTTACCAACAGGCCGAGAACCGGTTTTTCTGCCACCACACTCTGATAAAAATCTCACCATGCTACCTTCTAATCAGTACTGCACAGATTTATCAGGGTGCAATCTTGATGGAGCCGTTCCCAGCTTTTGTTGAGTTTGTACAACCACTGCAGAGCAGGCTGCCTCACACCACAGTAAGTTATCATTGATCTCAACTCTGTAAAAGCCGCTGCTTTGCACAAAGGTGTGGTATCTCCCAGTCCACTGAGTGATGGTATCTTGCCTCTGCAGAAGCAATAGCTCAGGGCTTCCACTGAGTTCTTGCTGCTTGGAGCAAAGGGGCTCATACAAAGCAGCAGTCTCTGAATCCCCTTGAGTCAGAAGCATACCCCCTGTAAACCAGACCTGTGCTACAGGCACTGATGTGTCTCAGTAAAGCACATCTGTGCATGGTGGACCAAGTTTGAAAGGTCAGAGAGACAGAGAGATGTCAGGGATGGGGAGCTTGTTTCTTGATTTGGGGCTTGCGTTACTTTTGCAGTGCTCATAGCACATTGCCAGGATCACTGTAGAAATTAGCAATATACGTTCAGGATCACCATCTTCCCAGAGATGGGGACTAAGCCCCACTTGTAAAAAAACTCATCCAGGACCAATATGCAATGGTACAAGTCAAAGCAGTACAGTGAGAAAGCAACGGTCAAAGCAGGAGTCAGCCTCTTCTTGAGACAGAAGTTGCACAATAGAGTTCAGCAAGGCTGAGCAGTGTGTCCCAGTGTTCCAGTGGAGGAAGAATGGGTGATCTGCAGACCCACATCAGCAAGAGAGTGTTTATGTATTTCTTGAAAAAAAGGTTTTACCTAAGTAGGCGCAAAAGGAGAGCACGCAAAGAATCACCATCTTCGTATGAGAAAAGTTAAACTGATTTAACTACCATTAAAACATATTTTACAGGCACCCTGCTATGTTAATAAGACTGAATTAAAGTTTTTGTCGATTTTAAAAGATATAGAATTACAGCAAAAGACTGGAGTCAGTCCTTAAGTAGTGGATTTAAATAACAATGCCTATTTTATTCATCAGGCATGGCAATAATTCATGGGTGACATGATCTCACAATTCTTTGACAGTTTATGCTTAACGTCACTGTCTCTCAAAGTCTTTTGGAGACCCTGTGAACAGCAAAAAGACACTTACAGTGACTGCTACAGCAGAACAAGTCCATTGTCTCAGGAATTTTCTCTTTTTTGTCAATATTTTTCAAGATGTCCTAGGCAAAGGATTGGGACATGTGGGAAAGAAAAGGTTGGTTAAGGGTAAACAACAACAGCCTAAGCAGCAAAGAGCTATGAAAGGAATAAAGTACTCTGAAGGGACCAGTTCAGATGAATACTGATCATCAGCAAGTCCTGGAAAAGACATACTAGAATTGCAAAGGACTTATTACTGGTTGGGATAAAGCTCCTGGTGAATAACCCAAAATTGAAAGCAATTTGGACAAAACTGCTTGTAATAATAACAAGCAGACTTTACAAAAAAAAAGTCTTCCAATGAAAATATGGAAAATATATTCAATTAGAGAAAATGTTACATTTAAAAACTGCCAGTTTTTGGGTTTTTTGTCACATTCTTTTTCCTTATTGATTTTATAAGGAAAATACGAGGGATAAGGGAATTCCTCATTTATTTCTGAATATCCCTCAATCAGAGAGTAGTTTGTAGCACTAACTAGCCTGCATGTGTAAACTCCATAGCCATTATAACTCATTCCAAATCACAGTATGCCAGATAATTCAGCAATCACTTCTTAGAAGGATCGACAATTTTCCCCAGGAAAAGTGTGGTGTGGGTTTCTTTGTCAGAAATCAAGATAAAGAAGGGCCTGTTGAATTTGATGGTAACCGAAGGATGGAGAACTCTGGTAAGGATTACAGCTGTTGCTCCTGCAGCCTCAGTTCCAGCCTCATCAACTTCCAGCAAGGCCTTGTGAACTGCCTGAAAGAAAAAGAAGCAGACACTGTGGTGTATGTATGGACAGCAAGCAGGAGGTGAAGATAAATTCTCTTCTTATGGATTATTTAGGAAAACAGTGCTAAAATCTGGTGGACCAATCTTTCTTGTATAGTTTGGAGATAGGCAGTCTCCAGCAGCCTGCAACAGGGGTGCTTTCTGTGTCAGAACTGAATGGGGAGGTACAAAAACAAAACCAGACACACTGTAAATGCAGCCCCACCAGTGCTGAATAGAGGGGAGTAATAGCAGTCCTTTTCTCTGTTATTCCAATGAGATTAATACAATTCCAATGAGACTGCTATTTAAATGCTGATACAGAGGCAGTATTTGTCATTTTTGCCACATTAACTTAATCATAACTTAAAGTGACATGGTGAAATTCTGCCACTGCAAACTGGAAGTTTCCTGGGAATTCCGAGAATATTAAAAAAATAGGTATTAATCAATACAAATATCATGATATACTCCTCATTTATAATTTACTTGACACAATCTCATGTAAACAATCATATTCCAGTGCCAAGCAAAAATTTAAAATCTTGCCCAGTTTTTCCATGTACTCAATATCCAGCCTTTTAATAACAATATTAAATAATATAAAGGTGGAACAGCAGACCCTCTCTGTATAAAAGCACAATTACTATGCAAGCACCAACATGCCCTTGTGAGTTTTACTTATAACTTCAGTAGGACAGGGAGGGAAAGCAAGTCTTTAAAGACCCCAGATCCAGAGCAACCAACCATGCCCCATCACCAGCTCTGTTGACTTACTTCTGAAACCTGGAGACTATGGCTGCCACTAATTCCAGACAGATCAGCGTTACCAGAGAATACTTCAGTAATGCCCATTTCCTTGAACAGCTTTTTAAGATCATAAAACCCACTAATAGAAATCTTTGGTAACTGCAGATCTAATCTCCTGTTGAACAAAGAAAACAAAACAGCAGTGAAGCATTACAGCATCATGTTTCAGGCACCAGGCTAGATAGTATGTAATACAGTGACATTTGAAAGCACTCTTTTGATTGTTAATCTGTTTGATGGCAGCATCTGTACTCCCTGAGCAATTTTGGCATCCAGAGAGATGCGCCTTTTTCTTGTACCTACATTCTGTCTTTGATTTTGGAAAGAGAAATTAATTTCATTCTTTCATTCCAGTGCCATATACACAACTAGCAGAGTGTTGTGGATAGAGGGCTATAGAGAGTAAGCAGACCAACTGTGGAAAGGCTAAATTTAGGGAAAAGGAGCATAAAATCTGAGACCCAGTGAAGCAAATGAATTATGTTATCACCATGAAAGAAGAGGCATGGTAGCCAAAAGGTAGCCAAGCAAGTCTTGAGGCAGCTGTTACAATGCCATGTTCCCTTCTGTCAGGTCAGAAAGCTTGCAGTTTCTTATCAATTATGTTCTGCTGTGTCTTGTCTTGAGAATCAGTTAAAACCCTGCTTTATGAAATCAGGACATTACATCCAGGAGGAAGCAATCTCAAATTAATGCTTTCTCTTAAAAATAATTATGTGTCCTCAGATATAGTAACCCATCTACCTAGAGTTACCTAGTCACAAGTTTGTTATCCCATTTGCAAACAGTTTCCTTGGACAGAGCATCTTCCACTTGCTTCATCTTTCCATCATCAGGCAGAATAAGCAATGCTCGTGCAGTGCCCTGGTAAGGCAGCTCTACCACCTCGCAAGAGAGATCCTTGTCATAGTAACTGTCATAGTTACTGTCACGTTGCATCATGTTGACTCTAACAGATACATTTGTGCTCACAAAAAAATCATCCTCATGTGTACGCAAAGGATCAAAAAAGTTTGTCCAGGCAGCTAATGGAGGAAAAGAGAAGACATTGGATTCAAACACATGAAGATCACAAAAAATGGCTGATATAAATCAGACCAACTTTAATGTAGGATGCTGGGGGGCTGTTTATGGGAGAACAGGATTTCTAAATCACTTCAATCTTCTTCATAGCAAACAATAAAGCATTTAGCTGTGCAGTATGCTCAGCGTATTTAATGTGTGAATATCCTGTCTTGCTGAAGAAAATACCAAAAGTTGATGAGGAGCAATTGAGAGAGTCCTGCTTCTACTGTAGCAGTATGTTTCCATCACTTGTGTCTTTTATGTTATTCAAATTCAATCATTTAAACATCCAGCCACAGGATCTTGTTATGCCTTTCCTGTCAGGCTGTACCCCATGCAAGCTGACTGCACTCAGCCTGGTGAGGAATTAATTAGCAGAATAAAGGATCCTAACACTCAAGCAGGGCTGTGTCCCAAGTTTTCATGCAGTTTACCTAGTAAATCCACAATAATACTGGGGATCCTGTAAGTGCAAGAATGTCAGTCCACTAAGTTTGACTGGCCCATATAGTCATCATAGAAATATTTGAAACATGTCTAGTAATTATGTCCTCAGACCAGCAAGCCTACGTGCAGTGGATCCCTGTCTTGGAGGTAGTCTTCTAGAGAGGACTTCTTTGGCCACAGCTTTCAGGCAAACTGAGCCAAAATCGAACAACCAATATTATTTATCAACAATCTGATACTCTGCTTTTCACTGGATCAGTTCTTCACTTTGAAGGTTCTACAAAGTTTAACTCTTTCCTAAATAGTTGCTCTTCTAATAAATTGCCATGAGTTCACTACAATTTTTGTTTTGCATCAAAGTCATCTATTGGAATATTATGTTAAATATTTTACCTTTAAAATAAATGTAGTTTACAAGTACCAATACAGTACTTGGATCAAGATGACCAATTAAATCAGGAATTGTCCCCCTGGTCTTCTCCTCTACATATTTGTTGATGTGTTTCTTAGCTTCTTCTGGTTTATGGAAATTGCTAGAAAAAAATTCTGCCTCATAAAATTGTTTGGTATTTTGCAAAAATGTCTCCTGTGGTTCATAGCCAGTAGCTGCAAAAAGGGCATTCCCTATATTTAATGTAATGTTAGCATTAGTACAGTTCAGTACTACTAAAACTCTATGAAAACTTTCATGTATATTATGTATGCGAGCCTCAGTCAGATCATCAAAGCCCAGGCCTTCAAAAATCTGGGACAGTGTGGTTGACTTAGCACCAACAGCCAGCATGGCAAAAGCAGTGGAGATGCTCATGGGAGAAAAGAAAATATTTTTATCAACTTCTTTTGATATAGCCTGCTTGTAAAATCTAAATACAAAATCTGCATAGTTAGAGCTTTTCTTGTCACAGTTATGTATTAATAAATTTTCTGTTCCATCGTTCAGATTAGTGTTATTGACTTCATGGCAGATGTCTTCATGGCGGCAACGGGTTACAGCACAAAGAACAGCAAGGATTAAACACGGGCACTGGAGATACTTCATCTTCTTTTCAAATTATTCTGTCACAAAATAAACATTCATTAGATGAGCAGATGGTAACGATGAGTTTGGTAGTGAGAAATAATGAATAGTTTGCTAGCATAAATAATACACAGTGCAACTGTAAAGATGTAATGCACATGGGATGTTTAAAGTTTTCATGGACACGACATCAGATATCATTGATAAATTCAACCAAATTATAAATTAAAATGTCAACCACAATAAAATCACAATATTCCGTTCTAACTGCCCTGAAAAGACAAATCTTTTCTCCATTGGCAATGGAATTATAGAGCCAAAGTCCATCCTATTCTCAATTAACAATGACATTATCTTCCTGGATAATTGCCTACTACAAGGTACATCAAAACAAACAAGTTACCATGAAGTAAGACAGGTGTGGGTTTCAAGGACATCAAATACTCCACATCACCTGCCCAAATACAGTTTGGTAAATATGAGGAAATGTGAGGAGCACATTTCTCACTGGAAGTGGGATAAATTCCCTCACTTTCATCAGGACAGCAGCACATGGATAGATGGCTGTCATGGACTACTCAGGGCTTGTTAAATTCACACCCCTATTTACTTCATGGTTACTTACTCACATGGCCAGTTATTGGCCACTGCTTATAAATGATGGATGAAAGGCATCTACATAAGCTTCATGAAGAAATCCAAGGCAGAAATCTGGAGCACCCTGTGCCATGGCAGCACAGCATTCAGAAGTGAGTGTAAATACAAGTGGCAAGCACCAGTTTGCACCAGATAATGAGGTACATGTATGGACTCTTCTTTTGGGGAGCCGCAACAAGTGTTTGTAACTTGTTAAGAGGTGGTTTGCCCCCCACCATGGATTAACCTGCGTGGGATGTGTGGCTTACTCTAGGGATACAGGAAGGACCTGGACTCGAGAGTTAAAAAGGAGCACAGATCGCATTTATAAATCAGTGGACACTCAGATTAATCCCCTTCGAGATGACAAGTTTCTTCATTATGTTAGTTCTTCTAATGTTAACATGATTTAGTTCACGTAAGCCACCTGCCCTCCACAGGAGCAGGAACAAGTCTCTGGTTCACTGAATTCAGTTCCCTGGTATTCTGGAGAGGCTTTTCATATGAATCCTCTTCAGAAATGTACTAAGCTATCTATGCTATCTAACCCTAGGCTTTTTGCCCTTGCAGCTTCTGCATGAAAGCATTTCTAGAACTTTTCTACTATAACGGCTCCTGTTTTTCTGGTTTCCAGCCAATACAGCCTATTTGTATCCTTCTCTTCCAGGAATGCATTTTCCTGTGTCCTGCCAAGGGGAAATTCTCTTGGCCCCATATTCCTTTCCAGATGTGAAGGATGACAGTATCCACTATCTAAACAAGATTTAGATAGAGTTTCTGAGGGCAGCCCAGGTTCCAGGATTCTTGGTGATTTACCAGTTGCTTAATTTTTCTATTGATATGGTGGTCTTGTTTTTATAGCAAACATATACATTAGCTGTGTGTTCTCATATTTGCTAGGATCTGAGTGTGTTGAGTATGGTAATGTTAAATTTTCATTTCCTTAAACCAAAAGACATAGGATGGCACTAGATGAGTATTTAATTCTATTTACATCTCTTTAGGACAGAACTTTTTCCTGTTCCTTCCAGCTAAACCTCCCAAACCCTTATGTACTGTGAACAAATGAAGTATTAGTAGTACTAATAGTAGTACCATGTAGTACAGAGAATGTTTCAAAAGCACTTCCCATTTAACATTTCATAGACTGCTTTTTTCTAGGTATCTGAGATATTGCACACTTGAGTGAAAAAGAGGATAGTTTTTGTCTGTCCACTACTACTACTTGTGTCTAAATAAAGCTAGGCCTGAATTTCAAAGAATTTCTGAAGCAAAGAATATGATTTTTCTGCAGCAAGCTCATATTAGGCATGGCTCTGCTTTTAACTTCTCCAATAACAGATCAGTTAAAAATTTCTCTTAGTACCACAGCTCTCTACAGAAATAGTGAAGACGCACTTCTACCAGGAGCTGGAAAACACTGAATAGTGTCATTGAGTTTTCCCTACATATTTTTCCCATTCTTTAAAGAAATGTTAATCACATTAATTTCAATATTTTAAAACTAGATAATTTCAGCCACAACTATTTTTTTTGTTGCCATTTCAAAGTGGAAGAAGATGGAAAGACTATTAAATCTAGGCTATATTTTTTTATATGAAAATTGGAAATTCAGAAAATAATTCTCTGCCAAATGGCAGATTAGTTTTTCTATGGGATTAAAAGGGGTAATTAAATTTAAATTGTGACCTTCCACCTACCCCCTACACTCACCCCAGCCCTAATTAGAGAGCCTGGCCTTAGCAATTCAATAGTTTTACACATTAAGTCATCAGAAGAGTTTATAAATTGGCCCAAGTTGTTCAGTGACTAGTGGGATTATGTTAATTTTGAGTCACTGTGAAGGCTGTTTCCAATTTAAAAGATGATTTCATCAGTATTCTGTTTTAACAACTACTTAATAAATCCCCATGACTTCAAAGGTTATTTTATTCTAATTTCAGGCTAAGCATATTCCCCCAGAATAGCAGGTCCCACTGGTCCCTTGCATGCTTGCTTGATTAATATTTCATTGCAACATCCGCACACAACCAGTCACAAGTGGACAAATGAAATTAACCTAACATGAAAATTTCACAGACCACAGAAAGCATCATTTACAAGTCTCAAAGAAAAATGTATGTGTAGTACTTACAAAACCAGAAGCCCTGCTGCTGCTCTTCAGCTGACCATGCTCTTCTCCAAACTGTTACTTATACTGCTACATCATCTTCTGCTTAATTTACTGTTAAACATTAAACGGCCTAATAAAAATTAGACCAACAAAAAAAAAAAGGAGGAAACAGAGCAAATATTGATGAAATAGGATTTCTGAAAATTGTTTCTGAAATTCAGCCAATGTAGCTGACAATTTTCAGTCATTTGAATAGTAGCTGTGACTTTCTGTCTGTTGCCAATGACGATGTAAAGGAGCTCAATGCAAAACGTTGTGTAATTAGAACCCTACTATAAACCAGGAGATTGTGCCTGGAACCACTGGAACCAGATGTTAACTCTTGGTGTCAGAAGTCAGACTTTCTTGTGCTGTGTTGAAACACACATGGAGCTGACAGCCACATATCAGAGCAGCTAAGCGCTCTGCCAAAGTCTGACCAGTGCCTGATCCTCAGTTTGAACATGGACTCTGAACTAATTTGCCTGCACCTTCTCAATCAGACTGTAATTTCATGCCATTGAAAGGATATGTAATAGACCTGTTTCCCTGATGGGTTTCCTACTCTGACTGATGTGGTCCCTTCATATACCTCAATTCTATGTGCATCCAAGTTACTGCTTCGGGCCGTTGGTAGGAATACAAGTGGCAAACTGTTTTCTCTACCTCCACACATGCACATACCACCTGTGTACATGCACTTCTTCTCCTTGTCTGTCTCACACATATTTAAACTGTTGGAATGAAAAAATTACTACCCATTTCTATTAACTTTTTCCAATAGAAATAAAATGCTGGTGGATCAAGCTGACTGAATTTTTCCAGGTAACAGCAAAAACCATGATTGAGCGATGACATGAAATACATTTCCTCATATGTGACTACTCTTCTTCCTTTGTACTTGTTTACTCACATGTGTAATTTTGTCATTACAAACAGATAAACATGGAGACAGAACATAGATAAACCTTGTCTTGACACTCCCCTTCTTTGTTTTCCTCTGGGTTCTTTCCCCTTTCCTTTTTACTTGTTCCTTCTAATTCTGGCTATGAAAGGTCACAAACACGGAGATTATTTTACTCATCAAAGTCTAGGTGAATGACAGGTCATGGTGGTCAAGGACAAACTCTGTTACCAAATGGTTATAAGCCTCTTGTTTTCTTTTCCACTTGTAAGGCCTTTTAATTACTGTTTTGTTTTTAATAATGTTAAGCTACACTTTAACAAGGCATTTCCCTAGTATTTCACTATAGAAGCAGCAATAAGGTGCTACGCCGGCTTTTAAACTAAAACAGTGAACAGATGCACGCGTGCCATGCGTACCACACACTGTCACAAGCCACTTACAGTCCCACCTCTCTACTGACCACAGTTTAAACTCTAAAACTATGTTACCAAACCACATTAACTAGATTCATGCTGATCATTCATCTACTGAACTAGATTTTGCTTCTCTACTACTTAGTTTTTATAGAAGTCCAGAATACTGAAAAAACAAAACATGGATCTATGTTACCCAAGTCTATGTTACTGTTGTGTGCTTCATGTAGGTCAGTTTCTATACCACATCCCAATTCACATTTTCACTTATTTAGAATAGACCTGTGTAATATTTCACATATTTACCAACACCTTGTAAACAGCTTCTTGCTAGTTTGCTTTGTTTTAAATAAATTATTCCAAAACATGTTTAAAAAAATCTTAATTAACCAGGGGCTGATATAGTCAGTGACAACAGAACAATTCAACTTGTCCAGTGTTTTTGCTCTGCTTCCACACCTTAGGTAAGGAATTCTAGTTTTCATGTCAATTTAGTAACAATAATAACCGTTCTGGGATTATGGCTCACAGACATACTGGTTACTTCAAATAAAAAAGTCTTTATCCCTATAGATCTATTATATCACAAGTAACACAAATATTTGTAAGTATAAAGGACATAGACCACAAATGCATTGACATAGCAACAATATTAAGGAAACAGAGTGTGAAATTAAGAAGGAAATGGACATTGCCTTCCCCTCCTTTCATCCTTGATACTTATATAGTGCCAAGAGCAATCACACAGAGGGGAAAGTTCTGCTCACAGAACTAGTTTTCATCTGAATTAGCATCACTAGTATAAAGTGAGTAGGGAGCAAAAACTAAAATAAATTTTAAAAAAAATCTACTACACCAATGGCAATGACCAATAGTAAACACTCATCACCATTTTTTGGTTGGAAAACCAATGCCAGTTGCAAATTACCTACTAAAATATAGGAGGTGTATTACTTGTAAGGAGCACCAATAATAGCTAAACCTTCTACTGCTGCTTCAGGAGAGCGTGGATTGGCAGGTATGACACAGGACCTACAGCAGACTTGAGCCCTCCTGAAAAGGGGCAGGACAGTAGGCAGGTTGTTTTAACGCTAAAAACCTTTATTTAACACCCAGAATGTTTCAAAAGAAGACACGTTTCTCATAATTTCTTTATGTAACAACTTACCAGGGAGTTTCTTTGCAGACTTGAGTGTTTCTGTAATACTAATATTAGTAACAAAATAGCTTTTGGAGATTTTCATATCAGCGATTTCCAATACAGGTCTTGTAAAAGAATAGTATGCCTTTCATTTCCTTTTCCTTCTAACCCCCCAAATAGTTGACAAAATAACCTTGTTGCAATTTTTTTGACTACAAAGATCTCCAAGAATATTTTTCATTGCCCAAATACTGTTAAGGATTATGGAATGATCAGGATCTGGAACTGCCTCATGAGAGATCTACAAAATTTAGGATAGACTGGTAACTCTGTTGAGTATCTCAGCTTTGACTTTGGAAACATCGCAACACTGTAAGACAGGCTTCAGTTTTTTTGTCTGTAAGACAAATCTAACTCCCTCATTGAGATAAGATGATGAGAAAATAAAGAGTTACTTTCAATGGCCTTGAGCATCATTTCAGTTCTTTATTGAGTTTAATGAAGACAAGGTTATTTTTTATTTATTTGATACCATAGCAACTCCCTCAGTAGCAGTAATACACAATTTGAAAATCTGTGGTCTGCATGATGTAGCTTTATACCACTTCAAAGTGAAATCGGAAATGTTCCTCAGTTGCAAGCTTCCATGAAAAGTCCTCCAGACTTTGCAGAAAGTGTCTTCTTTCCTGGTGTGCTTAGCTCCTGTATTCAAGAAGCGTTAGCTATGTAGGCACATTACCTCATGGGGAGAGGTGATTCAGCAGACATATATTCCAAGTATCAATAATCTGCATGCTCCACATGACACTGCCCAAGCCAACCCTTTTACCAGAATATTTTGCTTTCATGAGTAGAAAATGCAAACATCTGTACTTACAATACAAGAATCTTGAACAGGAAAATAGAGAAGTGTAAGATCATTGTGCTCACTAAAGAATTCTTCACCCACCAGTTTCACCAGTAGTGATAATTTCACCTGACCCTCTTCATCTACTGCCAGTCCAGTGTTGTGCTTTTGAAATCACACTATTTACCAAAAGTAAGGCATCTGAATCCTGCTCTGACTGCTTAAACTAAGAAAGGAAGGATGATCATCCTCACTGAATAGCTGTAAGCAGACAGGAAGCTAAGTTTATACAGAGCGAACCTGTGACTGAGCTGGGAAGGGAAGCAGAAACTCCCAAGTCCCAGCCCAATGCTGTGTAACTACTGGCCCATCCTTCTTTCTTAATGATGTTCTTGCGTTAAAGAAAGAAAGAAATAAATTAATCAATTAATTATGGGTTTCCTGCAGCAATATAGTACTTAAAATTGTAATAAATGTGGGTCTATACAACATGAAAATATAGTTAATAAGAACCATCCCAATGAGTAATTCGAGACTTAAGCAACTAACATTATTTTGAAAGCCTTCATTAAAAAGTCCTTCACCTTCCCATTTGGTCCACTGACCCTGCTATCTGAGACCATCTCATGTGAATTGCTTCCTTTACCTCCTCAGTACTGAGCGATACCAAATAGAGTGCCTACCTTTAATCACACATCTGATCCAGTAAGGCTGATCAAAGTGGATTGAAGTAAACAGTAGTGACATTATTTTGTGACTCAGCAGCTCAGCTGCCCAAGCACACAATATAGATTTTGGCTAATGCTCAAAGAAAGGACCCAGAAAGTGGCCTTGCAAGCCACAAAGGCAATTTACGTTATTACTCCTTGCCAGACTCTCTACTTATACAGGACAACTCTGTTGAAAATGAGGGTACAAACACAGGAGTCCACCAAGGAACAAATATAGAAGGGAGGCAAGTCTCAATTTTATTTTGAATGGATATAGTGTAGATTAAGCTTTGCTCTCGCCACCACTTTTAACTATGCTGGGAGAAGACTTAGGCCAACACTGCATGTCTTTTAAAAGTCCTATCCTAGATCAGTATGCAGACAAGTAAAAAAGCCATTTTACTATGTAATCAGCCATTATACAAGCATCTCAAATTTGTTAGTTTTAACAGAAAACTGTTGGAATTGCTACTATTTCAGTACAGATCAAAACTTCCTTTTTCCAAACTAAGAAATACTGCATCTAGTACCTCCTACATAGTGACAACTGCTCTGACATCCTTTTCCTGCCTTTCTTCACATCACCCACAGTCATGTCCAGACCACTCTCATCTCCTTTCTACACCATGCCTCTTCCTCCTACTCCCTCCATCAGCTTGGAGAGCAATGGCAAATACAGCCTGTTGAAGAATCATGGAGGAAGGCATTCCTAAAGGAGCCAGAGCTAGATCCTTCATCAAAAGTTGACCTCTGGGGACCAGCGAAAGCCCAGGCTGATTTTCATAGAATACCCAGGGGTCTTCTTCCATAGAGCAGCAAAGCATTATGGCACTCCTAGGGCTGGGGTCAGCCGTAGAGAGCAAAAAGATTAATCAGGTCATAGGAACTTCTAGGTGGCAATGTCCTGATCTCAGGTTCATTGATCAGCCAGTGAGAGTTGGGGTTTTTTTTCTTTGATGATGCAATTTTTTTAAATTAATGCCTTTGGTAGAACTTAGGTGGGTGGGGATTAAGAAAACCAGCTTGAACTGGTCTCCAGCCTTTGTGAATGCTCCAGCTCTCATACTAATGATGATTGAATTAATCTCTTAACAAACACGTTTGTTTTTCTAATTCGCCTCCACACTCATAATTACTATAACTCCAAACCCAACACCCACATATTACAGCATAGATGACATTTAGCATCCCATGTTCTTTGGAACTCTGAACTATTGAGATCCCTCCTGAGGTAAACTGTGATGCACAATGACTCTCACCAGAAAGAGAATCCTGCAAGCCAGGAATGAATCTAAGAAGGATCAGCCTCCAAAGGAGGCATTTTTTTACCAGCACCTTCTAACTACATTTCCCTTCATAGTTTACTGTAAACACAGTTCTTTCTGCTAATGCTCCATGAGCACTCAGTGTAGAGCCAAAACTACAAAGTCCATGAGTCCTTTGGGCTGGGGGTTCCTACTTCATCTTTGATGTGAGCAGGCTTATAGCTGAACTACAGCTCCAGGGCTGCATTAATTACAAATTACTTCACAAATGTTCACTTCAGTTTTTTCTGCATCTGAAGAACTTTCATAGATTGTGCAAATGTCTAGATTCTTCCTGTAGCCCTTATTGTCCCCCTTAAAAATAATTTCTCAGAAAAAAACTTCTTGAAAGTTTTCTGAGGGAGCAATTTCCATGTAAGAAAGCAGATTAGAGAAATCAAAGTATTTTCAGGAATGTGTTGGCTTTGTCATTTTCAAACAGAAATGATGAAAACTTTCCATATTAACTTTTATTTTATAAGATGCTATCAAATTATAAACTTTTCTACCATTTGCCAATAAAATGGAAGAGAATTTCAAAAACATTTTCCAGAAATTTGTCAAGATTTTAAATTTTTCTCACAACATCAGATAATTCAGTGTCTCGAAATTTCTCTTGGGAGGTGAATATCATTTATTGGAAATGAAGATAATACCAATATGGGACTATGGGCATTATCTAAAGGCTATTGTAGAAAAAGACTAACTGGTAAGAAAGTAATTTTTACAGTAATGTTTAGATCAAGCACTTATTTTTTTAATTCATGATGGAAAAAATTTCTACATCAGTTATAGGGGACCTGAACATAAAGGAAGTCAATATTTTACTACTCAAATTTTTATTTTAAGTTGCCTTTTTCCATGGACTAAACCCAGATTTGTCATATACTGTAAGGTGATAAATGTAGAGGAAGAATAGTTTGGAACTGGTATACTGAGAGCTAATTCACATTAAAAAGAAATAATTTTAAAAAACAAAGTTTGGTATGAGTCTCATAGGAAAAAATGGTTAGTAATGAGATATAGCCACTGAAAACCAAAATATATTCAATAGAGAAATAAAAAAAAAAAAAAAAAAAGCCAGAAACATTAAATAAGGGCTATGCTAGATCTGGTTAAAGTCTTCATGAAGGTTTACTAGTAAGTAGCTAGGCATTCATGTGATTGTAAAAAGCGTGATCAATAACTGTAAAAAGGCCAAAACTGCAAATAAACATACAAATGTAAATTCACCTACTTCAATCATTCAAAGCATGATTAAAGACCCTTGTAAACCAACCAAAAGTACATACTTCTTTTTTTTATAATGAATGCTCTTAAACTACTGAGTCACGTAGGTCGACTGATTTTTTAGATATTTCCCACTGAACCACTGAGCTGATAGAAGTGTTGCTGTTAATTGAGGAAATAAAAATGCTTTCAACTGCCAGTCCCATACAGTTGTTTTAGACACCCTCAGGCATAGAAAAAGGAAATAAAACACAGGCTTTGGCTCTGAGTTGGGCCCATAGATTCACAGTAAATGTAGAGAAAACTTTATCCTATAAGCTGTATAAAACGGACACCCTTAGCTTAAACTGAAGATTCATCTAGTTCAGTATCCAGAGCTGCATATAGTGTACACAGTGTGGGCATACCATAGCACAGTGAAAGGAAACATCGATATTTCCTTTCTCTCTCTTCCTTTCTTCATATCTTCCACTGCTTGGTTTCCTTTTTCACCAGCACTGAGCATGGAGATGACATATTCAGTGGCCTGACCAGCATCATTGCAAAATCTCTATTCTGAGTGGCAATGCCTAACTTAAGACACCACAACACCATATAAAAGCTAGGGCTTCTTTCATCTTATTATTTCCTTTGTATTTGTTGGCAGTGGTTTTCTTTTGCCATTTTATCAGACAGTCACTTAGTACCATGAGACCTTTACCCATGAACAAGATCGATCCACCAGAAAAATGTGTCACCTTGCAGTTCATTAAAGTCCCACCAAATCTCTTTTTGTGAATAACACATGCATGAACTTATTGCTTATAAAGGGTCTTCTCTCCACACTCATTTAGGGGGTTTTGAGATCCTTCGTTGAGGAATTTTATCTTTTTTATGAACTCTATGACATATTTCAGTCAAACCATGACAACCATCACACATACTAACTCTTTAAAAGAATCATTTGGTAAAGGATTCTGGCTACAGCTGTTAAAAAAAAAAAAAAAAAAAAAAAAACAATAAAAAATGCCTCTATAATTTAACAACAAAAGGAGGGCTAAGGAAACATAGCTACAAAGGATGAGGAAAAGGATGAGGTACTTAATGGTTTCTTTGCCTCAGACTTTAATAGTAAAACCAGTTGTAGTCGAGGTACCCAGACCCCTGAGCTGGAAGATGGTGATGGAGAGCAGGATGGAGCCCCTATAATGCAAGGGAAATGGTCAGCGACCTGCTACACCACTTAGACACACACAAGCCTGTGGGGCACAATTGGGTCCACCCAAGGGTCTAAGGGAACTGGCAGAAGTGCTCACCAGCCGCTTTCCATCATTTATCAGCAGCCCTGGCTAACCAAGGAGATCCCAGTTGACTGGAGGTTATCAAATGTGGTGCCCATCTACAAGAAGGGACAGAAGAAGGACCTGGGGAGCTACAGACCTGTCAGTCTGACCTTAGTGCTGGAGAATATTACAGAGCAGATCACCTTGAGTGCCATCACACAGCATGTACAGGACAAGCAGGTGATCAGGCTCAGTCAGCACGGGTTTATGAAAGGCAAGTCCTGGTTGAGTAACCTGATCTCCTTCTATGACAAGGTGACCTGCTTAGTGGATGAGGGAAAAGCTGTGGAATTTGTCTACCTGGACTTTAGTAAAGCCTTTGACACCATTTTGCACAGCATTCGCCTGAAGAAACTGTCTGCTCATGGCTTGGACAGGTGTACAGCTAAACAACTGGCTGGATGGCCAGGCACAAAGCATGGTGGTGAATGGAGTTAAATCCAGTTAGTGGCTGGTCACAAGGGGTGTTCCCCTGGGCTCAGTATTGGGGCCAGCTTTCTTTAATATCTTTATCAATGATCTGGACAAGGGGATTGAGCTGAACCTCCGTCAGTTTGCAGACAGCGCCAAGCTGGGTGGGAATGTTGATCTGCTTGAGGGTAGGAAGGCTTTGCAGAGGGATCAGGACAGACTGGGTCGATGGGCCAAGGCCACTGTGTGATGTTGATCAAGGCAATATGCCAGGTTCTGCACTTGGGTCACAACACCACCATGCAATGCTACAGGCTTGGGGAAGAGTGACTGGAAAGCTGCTTGGGGGAAAAGGACAGGGGTGTGTTGGTCAAGAACTGGATGAAGATGAGCCAGCTTGTTCCCAGGTGGGCAAGAAAGCCAACACCATCCTGGCCTGCGTCAGAAATAGTGCATCCGGCAGGACCAGGGAAATGATTGTCCCCATGTACTTGGCATTGGTGAGGCTGCACCTCAAATAGTGTGTTCAGTTCTGGGCCCCTCACTACAAGAGAGATATTGGGGGGCTGAAGTGTGTCCAAAGAAGGTCAGCAAAGCTGGTGAAAGGTCTGGAGCACAAGTACTATGAGGAGTGGCTGACAGAACTGGGGTTGTTTAGCCTGGAGCAAAGAAGGCTCAGGGGGGACCTTATCACTCTCTCTAAGTACCTGAGAGGAGTCTGTAGCAAGGTGCGTGTTGGTCTCTTCTCCCAGCTAACAACTAATAGGACAAGAGGAAAGGGCCTCAAGTAACACTAGGGGAGGTTTAGATTGGATTAGTGGAAAAATTTCTTCACCAAAAGGGTTATAGAGCATTGTAACAGGCTTCCCAGGGAAGTGGCTGAGCCACCATCCTGGAGGTACTTAAAAGGCCTGTAGATGTGGCACTTAGAGATATGGTTTAGTGGTGGGACTTTATGATCTTTAAGGTCTTTTGCAACCTCAATGATTCTATTATTCTATGAAAGTCATGTTGGTCTTTTGGTATTTTTCATCCTTATCCATACAACTACAAATTCTACAGTTTCCAAAATAATAAAGTTGGACTGACTGTTCTGCAATTCACTGCATGCTCGTCTGCATCTTTTTTAGAATCTTACATCACATTTGTCACTTCTTCTTTCTCTGGTACAGAGGCTTGTCTAACTGATGCATCACAGTTGAAAGCTTAACATTTTTCTTCTTGAGACAGCTAAGAGCTCTTGCATACATTCAAACAGTCCTGGCAATTTATTTTATTGTTTGTGTTGTTTTGTTGATTTTTTTTAAAAAAAATGTCTTCTATTGTTACCTTAACTTGAAGTAGCGGCTCAGGCTCAACCACTGCAGAAGAAGTAAACATAGATTGAGCTTTCCTATTTTGCCAGTATCCTTCTTGAGCACTTCTTTTACATTTTGAACATCTACTGTTCTCTCATACTATTTGGCAAATACATTTCTGAGGTATCTGAAGAAGAATATATTATTATATGCTATTACGCTGTAAGGTTTTTTCTTCACAGAATCATAGAATAGTTAGGGTTGGAAAGGACCTTAAGATCATCTAGTTCCAACCCCCCTGCCGTGGGCAGGGACACCTCCCACTAAACCATGCCACCCAAGGCTATGTCCAACCTGGCCTTGAACACCGCCAGGGATGGAGCATTCACAACTTCCCTGGGCGACCCATTCCAGTGCTTCACTACCCTTACAGTAAAGAATTTCTTCCTTATATCCAATCTAAACTTCCCCTGTTTAAGTTTTAACCCATTACCCCTTGTCCTATCACTACAAAGTTAGTAGATAGTTTCCTCAAAGTTGTCCTTTTCCTTTCTTACTGCAGTTTTAGATTTAATATTGTGAGGTTGTTCTGCATAAATATGCCAATTTCTTTTTCGCTTTTTAAGTTAGTGGTTTTGGATTTACATCCAAATGCATCTTTATGCATTTTTGCAGGAAAGTAAACTGCAAGACCTAGTTATTTCAGAAAACTGTTTGTGACCTAGCAAGATCTGCAGTGCTTCTAGATCAATATAAATTAGGAAGATTTGTAAGAACCAGTTAAAAAGTTCCCTCTGTCAAGGTTTGCTATGGATCCAATGATGCAATCAAAGCCAAACGAAAACAAATCGATCATATTTGGTTTTCAGTTTGGGAAATACTTAATTTATTCCTTATTGTCCAATGTGAATGCCGCACAGACTAGTCTTCAGCAATTTTTATTTGGAAGTGGGTTCCTCTACAAAAATTTGACAGCTTCTAAGCACTTTTCTGATTTTCCTCTCATAATCTATTTTAAAAGTATGATCTAGATGGTCCACATTTTGTGTCTGGAATGACAGCAGCCACACATACTAGAACTGGCAACATAGCTATTAGAGGGAGTCAAGAGAGAGCTTTTTAGAAGAGAGACAAGACACACACATGAAGCTACACACTTAATACAGTAGGGGTAGCACATTGTCTGCAGCCTTCGAAAGAAACATTTCTACATTAAAGAAATGCCCAACTTTCCCGGAAAGTTCTCCTCCTAACAGAAATAACCTACTATATGCTTAGCAGGGATTTACTCAGGCCAAAGGCAGAGGGCTTTCTGAAGCTTACAGGCATTACTGTGTTGATGTAATGTATGTAAGAAGTATATTAATAACTGCTTGTTCATAGCTGTGAAAAAAACCTGCTTGAACCATAATTAAGTCTTAACTCTGAATTACAGAAATAAATAGCAATATTAGAAACTTTTTAATGTTATGTTTATTCATTGCAGTTCTTCTACCATAGTACATTTGTCTGCATGTTTCAAGGCTATACAAAGACTGGTGTTAATGCTTAATACCTATTAACAGACTAACCCATTTTAGTCAATAATTTACCCCTCCTGCAACCAGAGATCAGATATATACCATGAACATGAGCAAAGAAATAAAATAATGATAGAAGTTGTGAAAACAGAAGAAAAAAATAAGAAAGTAAACAAGAAAAAATAAATAAGCATGTGCATTATGGATGTGACTTAGTATTGTGTACCTTAATAGGAAAAACAGATCTTTATAATATTGTGGCTATACTAACCATGAAGCGAATGAGAAACAGAGTACCAATGTTGTATTACAGGACAGTCTGGGAACAGAAGGGGTTACATCAAGAGACACAGGTGTCACTGATGCAGTATAAGTGTTACTGGTAGGGTGCTTGATCCTACAGACAATACTGGAATGGTGCTTACTACCATGGGTAATCTCCCAGGGCCAGATGATGGTGGCACAGGTGCTGGCACCAGGGGGCAAATGGTTTATGTTTCCTGCTGCTCGGGGCTTCTAGAAGCTGGTTTAGGTGCAGGCATAGGCTAGAAGTAGTTTTCTGGCTGCTCTGTGCTGTCTGTGTGATTCACAAAGGTTGGCGCCAGGGCACTTCACTGAACTGCAGAGATATCATATACCTCTTAATTTCTTAGACCAAATTCTTTGACATGGAACATTTGCCCTGAAATGAATCTGGTCTATAAACCCTGATAGAAAGAGTGGGCAGGCCAGTATACATCTGCAGGCGAAAAACACACCTTTGTGACCCCTTTGCAGCAGCCTAACTGAACAACAGCTGAAAAGCAAGTATGTTATAGACTCACTGGACAACTATGGTACTATGCAAGGTAGTAAGCATAATGCATGTTAAGATCTATGACAGATATAAACCTCATGTTGGTAGGAAGATGGGCACAAGTAGTAGAGTGCCGTAACTTGTACTCATTTGTCAGTCAACTCAAAAAAAAAGGTGAGAAGGCAGCCATGAGGGAAGAAGCAGGCTTACACAACCCTCTCCACCCACATGCTCCTCATCTTCCCTGCTAGAAGATGTATCTGTGCTGTCAGTATCACACAGGCCTATTTTGTCCCAGATCTAATGACAGTTCTGCCTGAATGCAACCTTCTTAAAAAAAAAATAATAATAAAAAAAACCAAGGCCCAAACAAACATGCAACTATGACAACTTAAACTGATGAAGAGTTTCATCTGCAAAAAATAGTGAATAACATCAGTTAAGAGATGGAGAGCCCTCGGTAGCCATGCCGTACTCATCAGGTCAAACACTTGATTTAACAGTGATGATCACTGCATACTTAATATGTACATCAACTTAATCTTTTTTCAAAGGGTTCACAATTTTTCCCATAAAGAGTATATTGCTTTCCAAAGTTATGACCATTAGGAAGGGCCTGTTGAATGTAATGGTTGCCGGAACAGACATAGGCACTATTTCCATGCCTGTGGCCGCTGCCGCCTCAGTGCCAGTCTCATCCACCTTTACCACAGCCTTATGAATAGCCTGTGAAGAAACATACATGTTACAAGTCAAGGCAGTACAAAACTAGGCAGCTAGATGAGACTTGTGCTAAAAGTACCTAAAGAAGTTACTGGTAAGAAGCAAGCACCAGATGTGAGTCTACTGTACAAAGACAGCAAAATTGGAAAAAAAATCAGCAAGCTACCTGCAGCATAGCTTTCCTAGCACCAGGGAGGAGAATTTCAACCCTGGTGGAGGGGCATGCCCCTGCTAGTGAAAACTTTTGCTTTGTTTCTTTTCTTACTTTCTGCTCCCACTCATGCAGATCTGTAGAGCTAGACTGAAGGTTAAGAGAGCACAATCATATTTAATTGTCTATTAAAAGTTCATATATGTCATGGGTTCAGCAGCAGCAGTCATTTTTCTCCTTCGTAGTAGCTGGTGCAGTGCTGTGTTTTCGACTTTCGGCCTGGGAACAGCACTGATAACACCAATGTTTATAGTTATGGCTTAGAATGTTTTGGTATGACCAAGGACTTTCTGAGTCTCATGTTCTGCCAGGGAGGAGGGGAAGCCGGGAGGAAGCAGAGAGAGGACACCTGACCCAAACTGACCAAAGAGGTATTCCATGCCACAGCACGTTATGCTCAGGATGTGAAAATGGAGGGCAGAGACCCGGAAGGGTGGGGTGCACTGAGTGGTCGGGCTTAGTATCAGGTGGTGAGCAATTGTATTCTTTCCTTGTATTTGCCTTGTCATTATTATTATTATTGGTGGTGGCAGTAGTAGTCTTGTGTTATACTTTAGTTACTAAACTGTTCTTATGTCAACCTGTGGGAGTTGCATTCTTTCGATTCTCCTTCCCATCCCCCCGGGAGCAGGGAGAAGAAAGAGGGGGGAGTGAGTGGGCAAAACTGCGTGAGTTATAGAGGCTTAAACCATGACAATATAGTTGAAGAATTAACATGCAGGTGAGCACAATGAATATCATCTTGAAATTATGTTTCCCATGTTCCTTAATGACTTGGAAGACATGGAAGCAAAGGAGAAGGGTGAGAAATGGAGGGCTAGAGCGGAGAAACATGTTTTACCTGGCAAAATCAAGACATTCACAGACCCTAATTCAATAACTTCCACCTGAGGTCATAAGGGCAGTTGTTTTGTTCATATTAGGTAATGAAATTTGTACTGACTGTAGCTTTAAACTCTAGGTTTATCGAAGTGTGACTTATCTGTGGCTTTTCCTGGGCCTGGCACTAATGAGAGTTTGTTCATATGCTTGAAGCCAAATGTTTTTAATAACGGCATTTTCTTTTCCCCCAAAGAGTTTAAAATCAAGCATTGTTTTTCCTCTCCCCTCCCCTCCATAAAACACAAGTAGTGATACATCCTACAGCTCCCTACTTGCCCACAGGCAGACTAAAGAAGGTAGACACAAACAGAAGCAGCAATATAATGACTGTAACAACGTGCTGCAGGAGGGTACCAAGGTGTGGACATGCAATGATTTGGTCATGTCTGTTTTATAAGGTTGCCCCATGCGGATCAAAAAGGCCTCCTAGATTGTAAAATTACAGACTTGAAACCTGCTCCAGCTCAATTGCACTGACAGAGCAAGGAACATGGGCAAAATACTCTGTATGCCAGCAGCTACCTTTTCATATGACGCAAAGCCTCTTTACATGAGTTTTAAATCATGAATAGTTGTAAAAGAAGTGATGTAAGTATCAGTAAACATGGGTTCATAAAACAAAAAGCAGTATGACTTACCTGGGAAATTCTGTGCTGGGGCTGGCCGGTGATGCCAGATAGGTCAGCCTTATCAGTGAATAAATCCATGATACCCATTTTATATAAGATATCTTTCAGGTTATATGTCCCATAAAGATTGAATTTCGGAAGATACACATTTGCTGAGCTGCCAGAAAAGAAGTAGAAGAATATGGTGAAACTTTTGATCAGGTTTCATGGTATAACACAGACACCTGAAAGACAAACTCATTTTGCTTTCTCCTCAAAGACATTTTGCTTGCAGATTCTCTCTAGCCTACATGGGAGATGCGTAGCGACATTAATTTGTGGAGAAGAAAAGAGCGTTTATATGTTGGCAAGCTGGTTGAGAGGATAGGTTGTAGGTTGCTGGCTCTCAGTCTGTAGTAAGCCAACACATGAAGAATGAGATTGACCTAGTGATCATTCAGCACAACAGAATAGCTATACCTCCCTAAGGGTCTTCATCTGACATTTTCAGAAGTTAGAGATATTTTGTGCATTCTGCAAGAAGCTCCTTCCTCATGCCCCATTACTGAGGATGCAGAGGAATCATCTTGTGAAAAAGTGTTTCTTTTAGGTGTCTCATGCTGGGCACAAAAACTCCAACACATCCAAGTTCACTGGCTACTTTTGAAAGAAAAAAAAAAAAAGAAAAAAGTAGGCCTTGTGTGTTTATCATGTAAATCTGGACAGAGATGTATGGGTGACAAAGTAGAAAACAAAATCACATTGACAGAATACAGCATATAGCTAGTCAATAGATAATTCCTTTTCTATGTCAAGACCAATGTCTGATTTATTAATTTTTTTGGGGTGTGGGAGAAAGTGACTATTTTCATAGAATCATAGAAACATAGAATCATAGAATAGTTAGGGTTGGAAAGGACCTTAAGATCACCTAGTTCCAAAACCCCTGCCATGGGCAGGGACACCTCCCACTAAACCATGCCACCCAAGGCTATATCCCATTTCTGACTCTTTCCTCCCTTGCTCTTTCAATAAGGATCTAGCAATTCCTTTCCAAAAGTTAAAATCAACATTTTCAACTAGATGCAGTATAATGAGACAAAGGTTAGTGATAATGCTGACAGAAGGCATTGTTTTCTCGTAAGAAAACAGGAGAACTTAATGAAGCAGTCCAAAGAGGAAGTCATCTAGTGGACAAGTGGGAAGGCAAGGCCCCATACCTTCAGCGTAGCACAGCATCAAATGCCAAGTTTGGCTGGTACCAAAAAATGGAAGTGCTAGTGGATTGATAACAGGTTGGTGATCTCTTACTTCTGTCTAATTTCTGACTGTGCTGATTGCTGTCTCAAGAAGGATGCATTGAATCATCTGCCTTGCTATTAAATAAAGACAGTCATTCACAAGCCCCCACTTGCTTTCAACATGCAGGAAAGGGAAAGCCATAGGCACACAGTAACAATGCGAATGCAACAGTGCATGAAGCACTGGGATACACTTCTCAGAAGAGGAAGTGATGCTTTCTCCAGAGTTCAGCCATTAAATAGATTTCAGCTGCCTGTACTGGCAATACTTCGGCACTATCCCATGTTCAGCAACCAACAGTTGTGAAAACATTTTTCTCAATGCCTCTGCAACTGTGTCAATTTCAGTTTGCAGACAGAGAAACAGGGACAACACAGCTTGCCCAGAGTCCTTAAATAATTCCTTATCCTACATCAAACCCATGCATTAAGACCTCCCAGAGAAGACTCCAAATAATAGCAAAGACATCAGTTGCCCTGAAAACTTAAAGGAAAAGGAAGAGTTTGTGTCATTAGTTTGCAGTGGAGAACTGCCATGATGAAAAACAGGGAGCTGCATGTCTTTGACAGTGATGCCTGTATATATGATTTACATCTCCCGTTCATGGCCTTTAGGTAGATTAGTCCAGTTTGGAGAGGGTGGGAGAGTATGGAGAGAGGAAATATAAATCCCTCCAATCACCATCTTATTTGTCCTACTGTGATTTTAGTCACAAATTGCGTAGCTGTTCACAGAAGTTTCAAAACTGTGAAGGTGCACAGAGAATTGCATACTTTTTTCTGTCTTTTTTAATGAAAAAGATAGATCATTTTAATAAGATTTAGCACTGAATCAGAGTTAAGAGCATGGCACATACGTTTCTGTATAAGGATGTCATTTTTGTCTTGAGAATTGATCATCTAAAATATGATTTTCAATGTATGTAGGAAGGTTTTTAACATGACACAACAAATTCATGAGTGAACACAAAGACTTGATTTTGTAAACATGTTTTGCCTATGCTTTCATACGTATTTTGTCCCATCAAATGCTACCACTACACATGATACTGAATAGAAAGAGTCTAAAGTTGTTTTTATGAAGCATATAACCTTTCTCCTTTCTAGTCTCAAAGTCACCTTGAAGCAAGTGTAGCTTATTCCAGTTTTGCCAAAGTCTTCAGAGAGCCTGAATACAGTGGTTCTGTTATGTGTCAGCCTTATATATATATATACATATATATACACACCTTTATAACCTTATCATTGAGCTTTGTCCTCACAATTCCCAAAGGTTTTTTCAGCATTAAACATGCAATTATGAGTAACTCCCATAGGCAGAAAGGAAGCAAAAGACAAGAAAAGGGGCTGAAGGAAAGTGATAGGAATTTACTTATAAACAGGAAAAAACAGAAGACATCTTCCCGAAAATGTAAGAAGTTTTAAGACAGAAACCTGAAAGCTATGGAGTGTTGAAGATGAAAAACATAATGTGGAAACAGCAAAAGTCCTAAAGCTGTGAAGGTTTTCACTTGTATTGAATGTGAAAACAGAGGGACACTAGAGAGACAGATTTCAACTTTGGTCGGTGGGAATTCTTCTGTAGATTAAAACAGAATCAAAAATAGTATCCTGAATCAGTGTCATAGCCCAGCACACTGGAACTGATGTGCCTCCTTGCCTACCACCTGAAACAAGAACTGCAGAATTTTACCTTTTTGAGACTAATGTCCTCCATCTTGACATACGTTCACAAGACAATCTTTTCTCCAGCTTCTTCATTTTTCCTTGATCAGGCAGAACAAAAAATGCCGAAGCACCACCTTTGTAATCCATTTGCAGCACAGTGGAAGACAGCTGTTCATCATAGCCATGTTTGAACTGGCCCATTCCAAACATCATTGGGACATCAACAGCCTTGTTCCCATCCACATAGAATTTGTTCTTCTTAGTGTATCTTGTATCAAAAGGTTTTTCCCATTGAGCTTGAAATATAAGAGACAGAGTTATGGGATATTTTGAGGACATGAAACCATATGACTTATCACCATAGGACACATTCAAAGATGACAGAAACTGGTACAGCTGGATCAGTTTCAAAGACAAACCAGTTTGCAACGAACACTTGACGTACTGAATACTCAGAATAATTCAACAGCAACACACAGTAGGCAGACTGTGATGTAAAACAATCTTTCAGAACTTACAGCAGGTTGCAATAGTTTTTATTTAGATGAGAAACCAAGTGTTCTAGCGTGCTCTTTTCCTTCCATGACAGCAATTTTAAGGAGCCTATAAAGCCCTCTTATGATGCAGCCTTTAAATGAGAGCTCCGAAAAATAAAGATTATATCCTTTCTTTATTCCCACACCAAAATAGACTTGTGAAGAGCGACATGAGGGGCGAATTCTCCAGAGAAATGAAGGAATTCAGGTTACTTGTCGAGAGAAGGGTTTTATATCTCTATTTTGCGGCAAATAAATTCATATATGACTTAAGTCTATCAGACTGCTGGGTTAAAAACCAAACCAAAACAACAGAAACCTTTTGAACTGCCATGCTTACAATACTAAATTTTCGAAGACTCCTTGCTAGTCATAGTGAAACAAACTGTCTACATTGAAAATCTGAAAGATTCTTAACCTCAGCAGAAAGGAATATCTCAGCCAAATTCTAGCCATCGACCTTATCTGTTTCAGAGGCTGAGCAGATTAGAAAAGGAAGAAAACTTGGTGGGTGGGGATTGTTTGGTTGGTTTTTAAGAAAGCAGTGTTGCTCTGTAGTAAATTTCACCTTCTAGAACAAACCTAACTTTTTATCAAATGTAGTGGGTAAAAGTAGATCCATAATGCTAGGTAAAATAAGTGCTATCAAGGAAACCATGAAACAAGATGCAACACCTTTTGACTTCGGATTTCTATTTGAACAATGATTACTAGGCAGCTTGGTACAAATGGAAAAAATATCTGCTGTTTCCACCATCTGTGAAATAGACATAAGCAGTACTTATTTGGTGTTTGGAAAGAGTGAAATTAGATTTAGATAGGGCATGTCTTGGGCTCTGAGAATATAAGTTAACAACTAACAATAACCTGGAGATAGGAAAAAATGCTTGCTTTATATTTCTTCATTAACAGTGATGTATTCTATCACCAAGTATATAATAGGCAGGACTTCTGCCTTGATATGTTTTAGAAAAAAAACAAAAAAACCCAATGAATCACAGAAACATGAAGGACACAAGACTTGAAACACTCAAACAACCTTGGTCTAGTGCTCAGCTCAGGTCAGAAAGGACTTTGCTTGATTAAATATTGAATAGGATTTCAGGATTTAGCACACAGATTAGACAGAGATTATATGACTTAATCCTTTCCTCCTGTTTCAAAGGAATTCTTATTTCTTCTCTCCTATCTCTTAGCAGACTACATTCTAGGGCACCTTTCTCAAATGCTTCACAGTATTTAAGTTGAAAAAATGAACCTCAAAGTATGATACTTTGTGGTGACCAGGTCGGCTAGGGCATGATAAGGGACCAGTGTGTACCACAGTAGAATAGCATGTCCACTGGCTGATGAGCAGGAAAACACTGACAGATTTTGTCCTTAGGGAAGGTCTTCTACACTACAATGCACAGCAAAAAAAGGGGTAGGAGAGTCGCCAGTACGGTGCAAGGAAGGTTGTAATGCATAGAGAGTGGACAAGAGCCTAGAAGTATAGACTGGTTATAGAGGTACTTGAGCTTTAATAATCCTCTCCAGGTTAATCCCAGCCTCTAGATCAAGTAATGCTAACCTACTCTCAATGTCAAGATAAAAATTCTTTTTATACCTTTTCTATAAATGTTATTCTTTATTCTATTTTCTTTAAAACTGAAGAGCTAAAACTGAATCATAGAATAGTTAGGAGTATCAGTAACATAAACAGGTCTGTTTCTGTTACTTGAAAGTGCTTGCTCGCAAGATGGTATTTTTGTTGAGTTAGGGTCGCACATATTATGAGTGTAATTCTCTGCTCTTTTTTTTGACATTTTTGTTTTGTTTTATTTTTGTACTGTTGAATGATATACACTTGGTTTAAGCTGTAACAAGAAAAATAAGACTTCTCAGCTTACTCAGGTTTTGAAGGTGATTTTCTATCGACTTCTATGCAAAAAAAGGGTATGAATATTTGACTAAAACCCAGTTGTAATTTCATAGCGTGGTTGCTTCATCTCCAAAGTAAAAGCATATTCACTTCCCCTCTTTATCAAGCAAGGAAGTGTTGCCTCAAGCTCCCCCATCTTTTGGACCAGCTGGGAAACCATTTCAGTAATAAAACCCTCTTATATTTAGAACATGTAAAAGTTATTTGTAATACAAAGTTATCTTTAATACAAGGTTTCTCAGGCTTCTGACCTCATTGTGCTACTAAATGCATTGCTCCTTCTTCAAACATGTTTCAGTCAAAGAAAAATCAACAGCTATTTTGCCTGTTTTGAAAGATGTGCCTGATGCTAAATAAAAACCTACTTTGAAAATACTATTTGAGACAAACAGGTATGTGTTCAAGGGAATTAAGGAACACCAATCATCTGTATTTGAAATGGTTTCATTTAGCTGTAGCCAGATCTTGAGAGCGTAATGCAAGGAGTATAAACACATATAAAAATCAAAACAAGACAAAAATATGGTTGCAAATTACTCTCAGGGGAAGCCTCATACTGGGGAGGACAGTGGAAGCATCCAGGTTAACAGTTTTAAAAAAAAAAAGTACCTCTTTTAAAAGAGTAGCATTTCTGTTACACCATCTCTGTTTCAATTAAAAAGCTTAATGATATTTTTATCAGATAAATTACAGAATATTATTTTTCTGACTACAATTTCTTTGGTTTTATAACACAAAAACATAAGAGAGAGAAGGTTTGAAAGAAGTCGTAATATCTGATTATGCCTGATTGAGCCTTACAGCCTTGTTTCTCCTCTTCTTATTAGATAAGCAGTCTGAAAAGCTGAGAGGATCTGTGGACTGTATCTAATCTGACTGCACAAGTTAATTTAAAAAACCAAGCTTGTTGTCACTAGGCTTCTATCTGATATTGGTGAGTCTATTTCTTCACTGAAAAATATTAAAATACATGACTCAAAAAAAAAAAAAGGTTGAAAATTTGTGCCTCTAGACACACAAGGACAACAGCCATACTACCGATAAGGGCATAGTTAGTAAAAAAGAAAACAAGGAAAACATGAACGTGAAAGCTACTGTTACATGTTCAGCTTTGGATACATTAACATACTCAGTAATAGCAAAACTATTGAGTAAACATATTTTCTTTCAGGTAAGATGTTAAGTTTTATTTTAACAGTGTTCTTTTAAATTTAATTTAATTCCAAACTAGGACTAGATATTTCACTTAGTAATGCCTTCTTCAAAGTAAATTTCACTTAATCCTCATCAGGAAAGAAATATGTGTCTTGGACTATATAGGAAAATTTGCCTTAAATTTTACTAATAATTATCATCACTGTCAAGCAGGACATAATTTCCAAAAGCTTTGTTCATAATTAAGTGTAAAGGAGGACCAAAAGGAAAACAAGATATGAGACCCTCTGCAAAACCATGTGGTAAAACCAGGTGAAGACCAAGGCTGATCTCAGGAAATAATACATTAAGTAGGAGAATATGACATATATATCTTACCATTAAAATAAATATAGCTAATAAGGAGAATTTCAGTAAGTGGATCAAGGTTATTTATGAGGTCCTTGATTTTCCCATTGGTTCTTGCTGATACGTATTCGTTGATCTTCACTTGGGCTTGATCAGCCCTCTTGAAGTTCATAGGATAAGCTTCTCCTTCGTAGAAGTTTCTGAGATTACTTAAAAATTTATCTTGTGGCTTCAGTCTGTCAAGCACAAACAGGACATTTCCCATATTCAGCTGTAACCCCTCATTTTTTCTGTTTACCATGCTCATGAGTTGACGATAACCTTCATGTATTTCATTTTCAGAAATATCACGTGGGTTAAAGCTAAGGACCCTAAGAATCTGCGACAGAGTGTCTGATCTGGCACCAAGAGTCAGCATTGCAAAGGCAGTAGAGATGCTCAAAGGAGAGAAGAAAATATTTCCACTGTTTTGTCGAGTAGAAATCTCTTTGTAGAAACAACAGGCAAACTGACAAACACTGCTCCCTACAATGAGCTGTGGCTTATTTCTGTTTTCTTGGCCTCTTTGATTCTCGTTTCTTACACCTTGGTGATTAGGCTCATAGCAATAAGTGTTGGAATCAATCCAAACAATTAAAAGACATAGGAAAAATAACGTCTTCATGTTTCTATGATTCTGTAAAAGAAGAAAACAAAAATGACATTTGGCTAAAAAGTCTTTTCAGCTTGTTCTTAGCATTAAGTCAATCTGTTCACTGTACAGAGATAGCTTGGTACCAGTGATTCCAAGCCATTTGAATTCAGGAATATCAGCTTTCTATTTCAAGGAAGCAGACTCTGGAAAATTACTCAACCTACTGAAGAAGTTATGAAAGAATAAAAATTAAAGTCAGAGTGATGAAGTAATACCAAAGACGCCCTCATTAAGGTTAGGCTACAATTCCTTTGAAACTGTTCTGTATCCAGTGTTCTGTTCTCAGTGTGGCTTTAAGTGATAAAAAGCTGTAAGCAAAAAGTGCAGGTCTACAGAGCAGAAAGTAAGAGATCAAGTCAAGACTAGTCAGTTATATTTAAGAAGATAAAAAATCAAAGCAGGAGAAAGGCACAATATTACTCCTTTGTGAGAAGTAAAATATTATACATTTTTGAATGAGCTGCGTGTAAATGGCACACAGCTCTGGCAGGGACCAGGGAGAAAGTAAATATATTTGTTAATGAGGAAGTGATGAACTATTACAGTGATTACAGAAAGTCTGAACAATAGAGCACCATTAAAAAACAAACAAAAAAGCAAACAAACAAACCCCCCCCCCCAAAAAAAAAAAAAAACCAACCAAAGAAAATCTAACAAACTTCCACATACCTCACAGAAGAGAGAAATATGCTTTGAGCAATTTGGAAGATATCTAAACCCTGGAAATACAGTGTTGTCCATTAAGTAAGGGAAAATCAACATGTATGTAGAACAGCAAATGGAAACAAGTGTGCCTGTTGCATGCAAAGGCATGTCCAGCTCAGTGACTGAACCAAATAACATAAAAATAATAATAATAAAAAAAAGAGGAAACTTTGGAACAATCATGGTGTTTATCATCAGAAATCTAGCAAAAAGTGGTTTTGACAGGAAAAGCTGCAATGGTAAAAGGACAGGTGAGTGAATTCTAGATGAATAAAGATACTAAAAGACACAGACAGAATAGGAAAGCCTCTTTTAGAGCAGCATGGAAACCGTTCATTTCACATCTGTGGCAATATTTTTAACCCTATAAATTAACACTGTACCATACTTGGTCCAACAACTTTTGTCAATAGAAGAAAGATGTGAAAGATCTGGAAATCCAGATCATCTTCCTGTGGTACATAATCACTTTAGCTACAGAATCTTTTATAAAATAAAGTACTCTTTAGAGGAAAATGTAAGGATTTTCAAAGGAGAAAAATACTTTAGGTTTCTGACTTACAAAGAGAAATAGTATTCAGACTCTGCCCTGTAAAATCATTGAATCCTTACCAGCTCCCACCATGACCCCATATTTGTGTTCACTTTCCAGTGTCTTGATTATCTAAAAGCCATTGAGCTCAGAATGTTGATCTCTGATTTAATAATATATGCTATATACATATATATTTTATACATATACTATAAATATTCCTTAATTCACGCCTCATTAATATTATAGTTATAGCAATACTACCATCTCTTGGGGGGCCCAAGCCCTATGAGAAATCACTTTCAGACAGTTCACTTTCATATTTAGAACACATTTAAATTTGACCTCTTCGATTTATTTGTGATTTGCTCCACCATCACTTACTCTACTTTTTTTAGCCTTTGCGTCTATCCACAGTTCCTTTTTTTTCAGACTCTAGAAGCTTTACAGAGCAATCCTCAAGTTCCTACTTCCATTTAATTTCATTTCATGCCATATATTTGTTATTATCATCCATTTACTTCATTTAACTCTCTAAATCATTCAAAGATGCAGTTTTCCTAAAGAGTTATACTATACAATAATGCCTATCTCACAGAGGAATTACCTTTTTATTTTAAAAAAACCAAAAGCATAACAAAACAATAAAACAGCTTTAAACTCTAACTTGAATATGAATGTGGCAATTTCTCAACTGATTATTCAAAACTGTTTTCCTGCATATAATATTTGACAATTTTTCCACAGAAAAAAAACGCATTACTTACGAAAAGTCAAAAGGGTCCTGTTGTATTCACCAGGTCTGCCCAGGTCCTTGCTCAGTTGTTTATGCTGCTGAACACAAAGCAGGGTATCCTCTAGTAAAGGTTAAGATCATCTAAGGGCTGTGACTCACACATTATAATTTTAGAGATTAGGTAGTGCAAACAATGTTGAAACTAGTTTTACTGGACACCTAACTTTGCTGAATATATGTTTCACACGTGACTTCTTATTGTTCATGACTATCTGATCGCCCTGGTTAGATTCAAAGCAATTTTCCTCAAAATGAACCTACTGTTTCTTAATATCTAACATTCATACACATCTTAGTTTCCCAAATCTACTATTTAATGATCAAAAGAGTCATCAGAGTTAGTAATTACAAAGAAATATCTTGAACATAATTTCCAGTGACTGTAGCATTGTTGCCACTGAGCCAGGAGGACAAGGCTTGATGCGCTGGGTCAATCTGAATTTTTGTGACATAGTTTTCTTGTCTTCTCCATATCCATGCCTGGGCTTGGTTATCTCCAGATGAAGCCAGTGATGATTCAAAAAGATGTAGGACTTAAAACACCATTTTGCTACATTAACAATTGCTGCTGTAAATGTGCCTGACTATCCACTCCCACACAGGTAAACTGCTGGCAGCAAGAGCTGTGATAGCAACTGCTGGGCCACTTGCATGATCCTGCACCTGGGAAGAAGGAATGTGGCTGGGATGCCATTACACACAGGTGATCTTAGTTACAAGCATGGCCTGGGGACAGGGGGCGGAAGCCTAAGAACATGGGTGTTAAATTGAGCAAGCCTTTAGAGCAGCTTACTATCTTGTGACCTGGGACATAGGGAACAGGCCCCTCTGATCATGTGCCAAGTTCAGCTGGGTCAGATCGGATAGCCTGGTATCCTGTGCTCCACTCATTACAGTAAACTCCTGCAACTCCAGGGGCAAGCTGATGGGCACAGCAAGACAGAAACGTTGAAGAAGGGAACTCTGGAGACCATATAGACGAACTCCTTGCTCAAAGCAAGGTCAGTTACAGCGAGTTGCTCACAGTAGTGTCCAGCTGGGTTTTGACTTCTTCCACGATACATGGAGACTCCACAATGTGTCTGGGCGACCTGTTTCAGTGTTCGATGACACTTCACTACAACAGTTTTTTTCTCTACACTTAAACGGAATTTCTTGTATTTTAATTTGTACTCATTCCCCCTTGTACTGTCACTGGATGCCATTGAGAAGAAGGAATCTCTTTCTTTCCGCCTCCCATCAGAAATCAGATACTTATACACATTGGTAAGATACCCACAGGCCTTTTCTTCTCTGGGCTAACCAGCTCCAGCTCTCTCAGCCTCTCCTCAATATCCTAGCTGCTGCAAACCCTCAGTCACCTTTATGGCACTTTGCTGGAGTCAATCACTATGCCCCAGTCCTTCTTGCCCAGAGGAGTCTAGCACTGGATGCAGCACTTCAGATGCGTAGACAAGGGATGAGTAGGGAGGATGGATCACTTGCCTTGACCAGCTGGCGATGCTCTTCTTAATGCAGCTCAAGATGTTGCCTGGATTTCCTGCAAAAGCTTACTGCTGGGTCATGGGTAACTTGGTGTTGAGCAGCAGCCCCAGACCCCCAAGCACAGCATCTCATGTCTCCATTTCTAAAATTAGGAAAATTTCTCTCATTTTCTTTTCAAATTGCACGGATTTTTGGGGAGGGACCAACCCTTCCTATACACAAACTAGATGGAATGTTGATCTCAATGCTGTTTATAAACCCAGTTGAAATACTAACCACAACAATAACTCAGCAACATTTTCTGGTAGGCAAAGTTGCAACCAGTGAAAGTTGTTGATGATTACAACCTATCAAGCAACTCAATAGATTGAAAGAAAACTCTCTTAAACAAGTTGCTTATGAACTAAAGCTTGAGAAATAGAAGGCTTTGAGGCAGTATGCTGGATTCAAACATGGTATGTTCTTCACACATGGTCTCACCTGAAAGAGTATTTGAGATACTATTTTCACTGTTTCTTCTATACAAGCCAAGAATCTCACTTACAGCTAATTTTAAATAATGGGCTGCAGTTTTCATGGTACATAAAAACTGATTTCTGATGAAGGAAGGAAGAAAGCCCAATTAAATACAGACGCCATACTAATGACAAGGTGATGGATGAATGACTAAGCTAGATTTGAACACACCTAGACCACACCTCAGGACACTTGCAGGAGAAAGCCTGCTACTGAACATGGAAAAGCCTGCCCTGTGATTGGAAAGAAAGCAGAGAAAATCAATACAGGATCAATTTATACTAATAATGCAAAACTCTGGATAGCAGTATCAAAGCAAGTCCAAACTTGTTTTTCATGTATTTCCAGTGTCAAGCTATGAGAAGAAGGTACAGGAAAAGGTAACAGTTCCTGACCCAACTGCAGAATTTCTGTATGTGATGAAAAAGTTTCAATAACTATAAACAATCCACAACTATAAGCAGAATGTCGATTTACAAAGATTTCAGCCATTGTGTTTAGTTTTGAAATTTGGAATATTCCAGAGTAATATTGAACATGTAGAAGATAATGAATGTGTTGAAGATATGACATGGATAGTAAACAGGAAATTCCCTCACATACACTGGGGACTTTTCTAAAACAGAGAAAGTTTGTAACAGAGCTGGCACTGAATTGCTTGCATGTGTTTAATCCCCAGCTGGCAAAATTTAGTGTAAATACATCTGCTTTGAGCAAAGAGGTTTAAAGAGGTTTGTTTATGAAAGATTCCTATTTTTGGTATATCCAGTAACCACTGGTGGCAAGAGCAGGGAATTCTACTTCATAAACTTCATGGCCCCAGAGCCTCTCCTTAGCCTGTGCTAAACCACAGATGCCAGGTGTGTATATACCTTCAAAGAGATGGAAGAATCTCTTAATTTGTTGTCCCACTGAAACTAAAGCACTTCCTCATAACTATAATTAAAAAGGGAGGCAACGGGGACTGGAAAACAAATTTATATTAAGTTGTACTTTTCCAGAGCTGGCAGTACTTTCTCCAGAAAATATAATATGGGAGAGTGTTCAGCCTATGTAACCTGTGAGGTGTGATCCATCTGATTTAGGACATCTATTTCCCTCCAGTAACAAAAATACAGCCTTTTAGAAATGATTCAAATCTTGAAGGACTTCTCAAAAACTATTGCTCAGTAGGTAGGGCACTATTAGAGATGACCTAAAGAGATAGAAAGCACCCTAAGGCAGCTCTGTTTAGTTATGGGACTTTTCACAATCCCTTTAGTCGCAGGATTTCCTACCAGTAAATCTATTTCACCACACAAAAAACAGGTTGAAAACTTCAGCAAACTATCAATGATTGAGGTAGCTTGGAGTGGACTGGCACCTCAAGAAAGCATACAGCTGAAACTATCTGAAGCATTTCTCCACCTGAGAACATCACCCTGACAGCCTCAATTGGGATAGAATCTCACCGGCATTTAAGTCAAATAGGATAGATTTGCCTGTATTAATCTCTCTTAAAAAAATTATATGGAAACAAAAAAGCAAGCAATTGACAAACACCACCATCACCCCCAAAAGCTGAGCTATTCTCTTCCTTCAATGTCTCATTTTTATTTCCAAAGATCTGTCTCAGTCTCTCAATCCTTTCTCATCACTCAATGGAAAAGACAGCAGCCCACATATTTTTGTCCCTAAGCATCCCTATCCATGATTCCCTTAACTTTCAGTTTTCTTCTCCTGAGCCCACAGATTTAAATTCACACTTTGCCTACATTCACTCTTGAAGGACCTCTGCTAGTCACAAGCAAATAAATAAACCTTACATTTTCACATTTCCAGATACACTTTGTGATACTTTACCTATCACTGGAAATGCATGGCTGTAAGTAAAGACAAGCAACTGTCTCGTGACACCACTACAAGCTTTTCTTGAATTAGGTCACTATTCTTAAATCCAGCAGTGTTTTGTCAGAATGAGAACACCTTTCAGGAAAAGGGTAGAAGCGGCTATGGTTTGGCAGCTCTTCTCTCTCCTGCTCAGCTCCCCACCTTTTTTATCCAGGAGAGGAGGTAGGGAAATATCCCAGCAGGTTTACTGCTCATGGCTTCTTCTCAAAGCCAGGGAATTGTTTTTCCCATGAAGTTAGCTCCTTTCCTCCTCAGCACGTACTTCAGCTAAACATGTCTTTCCTGCTACAAAAGAAAACTTCTTTTTCGCTTCCCAAGCAGTCTGTGAATCACTGTCCCACACTTCCTATGTTTTGTAATTTTAACAGCATGCCTCTGCAAATTCTCTTTGATCTGCTTTTGGTGAAATTTTACAGCTTTTAAGTTTCTGTCTGCTGAGAAAATCCATATAAGACCATTTTCATCTTAGTTTCAGCAATCTCATTGCCCCAAAACACTAACACCTTGATAGCAGAAACTGAAGTTACTGGCTTTCTACTGTTGATATTTATTACCAGCATTTCAAATAATAGAGGAGGCAAAAACACTGCAGAAAAGAAAATCCCCCCTATATTCAAATTGAGATTCACAGCTGACCACAAAAAAAAAATTCTCAATATTAAATTAATAAACCACACAGAGACAGCCATCTCAGGAATATCTTGACTTCTTTTTCTTACTTCCGTTCTTGAGGTTTGATTTCCCTTTTGAACGGCTTTCTCAAAATAAGCAAAACTGAAGAGTTTCATGTCCTGCACAGATAGTCAGACCAGCAGCAATCCTGAACTAGAGTGCTCTTCCATCACAGTAAAAATATGCCAGACATTAGCACATTTCTCATCAATAAATATCAAGGTGCTTCATATCATCAAAGAAATATCAACACCCATTTTGTAGAAAACATGCAGACAGCAGCTTACTGTGTCAGCGCAAACAACAGAAACTAGGGAAAAGGCTGACAGTCATCATGAGATCCTTTTTTTGGTTTTGGACAAAATCAAGTTCTTATGCATTTGGTTAAATGCTGACTTATCTGAATACAGTAGAGTACCAATTATCTAAATACTCTGGAAACAGATGTAAGAATTTAGTTACCAACTATTGCTCATTCGGCATATTTGAAGTTGTTTGATTCATTATAACTTCTCATGGGTGCAGGGGAAACAAGATAGTCTAACCTAACCTGCGGCATAATACTTTCTGGGACTACTTCTGCTAGACCTGAAGTGAGACACCAGAGATTATTACCTGAGGAGGGCAAGTAAGAAGCTGTGTCTCAGAAAGGAAGAAGCACTGTTCTCCATGTAGAACTGAAACATGGAGAGGAGACTTTTCACTGTGGGATTAAAGGGGAAATAAAACTAAGAAAAGAGTTGTGACAAAGTAGGGCTGAAAAGCAAGCTTTTCCGTTTTTGGAGCCAGCCCTAAAGATTGCAATGCTCTGCAAGTCACTTGGTGGTCCCAGAACTGAAAGCAAGAGAACTGGGGCAGTGACATGATGCTGAAACTGTACATGCTTCTAGACATCATGATGGTTATGCTGATGTGGCTGTGCTAATATTCAAATGTGAAAATTGAATTCTGCACAGCATATTGCTTGCCATATATTCACACCAGCTAATTTAGAACAAACCTAGATGTCTAGCATGAACATCATATTGCACAAATTGAACACGAATACCAACTCTCTTATCCAAAAAATACTTCTGAATGGAGTTCAACACAGAAAAGCTCAGAGACAGGCTGCTGAATGCACTAAGAATTAGCTCTAGGTAGCAGTTCCAACATTTTCCTAAGGGAAGTTGTGTGGTCCAGAATTAATCTTGTAGACAGTATCTTGCATGCTCTCAGATACACATGGGAATCCAGAGTACTAACAGAATCGGAATTCCAGTCAGAAAGACACACCCTGTATCAAAGTGCCACACTGATGACTCCACCGCTTCTGATACCTGACCTAGCTCATTTAGGGCTCCCTTAGATATCTCTGTAGATGCTTTATTCAGAATAAACCTACTCTGGGAAGTATGCAAATCTGGCAAGACTAGCTCACGATGCCTCCTGTGACAACCAGACCAAGGTAATACAGATCATACAATATCAAAAAATGGAACAAAATTTTAATTGACTATACAACTTTGAGAGAATTTACAAGCCACAGCAGTTGTATTGCATAATAAAGTCCTTGCCCTTTCTGACTACTGGACCGAAGGAATTTTTCATAGAAACACTAGAAAACATCACGTAAGGAGATGAATTACTGATAATTAGAAAACAGAGAAGTCACTGTTCATTGTAAATCGGATGCTGGTACACAGACTCATGGCATAATTAAAGTTCTGGAATTACAAAAATATCTTAGGGTAGCAGAAATCACACAAATGAAATTCAAAGTTTGCAGCATCAAGCTGATGCACATTGAGGAAATGTGTGAAGTACAGCTACGGATAAATAAATGGAGGGAGGAAAAGTGTACTCCTTCCTGAAAGCAGGGTCTGTAAAAGTATATTACATCTTTGCTTTCATGTCTCAAGGCAATGAAAGGGAAATGAAGCAAAACAACTCAGAAAAAACTTGAGCGCATGTCTTTGAGCAAAGCAGTCCCTGGAATGCAGATTAGATCTGAGAGGTGACCTCTCAATGGGACATATTTCAGACTTAAGCAAACATTCTTCTTAAAAGGGCACAATTCATACTTCAGCAAGAAGCAACTTCTTCCCTTCTGGGAAGCAGCAGGTGAAGCTGGTTATTTCACACTGGTTAGAAAAATAATGTGTACTTTTTTCAAAGGATTATTTTCACTCCTGAGTAATAGCCTTAGGGTGAAATATTACAGCTGCGCATGTGGTTGTTCTACTAATCCATTGCACCAGCTCATTGTTCAGGAGATAACGCTGTTTCCAGCTACGTTATTACAACCATTTGCAATTGTATTCAGGAGCTAAACTTCATTATCTCAACTTTAACAGGATGAAAAGTTAAATTCTGATCTGGACTTTGCACTGTTTAGCAACAAGAAAACAAATGAGCAAAATGGGATTTGTCAAGTGCAGATATTTAATTTAGCAGAAAACAAACATTCTGAATGCCTTTAATGTCTTTGAACTACAGCCAAGGGAACTGTAGGTCTGCGCAACTCCACAAGAATTAAATAGTTTATGTGGGATGCTAGATGTGCCATCATTTCATGATCATGATGAAAATCGCACTTACAAAAGAAATTAATCATCCTAATGAGCACATGTTCAGTGGTCTATGGAGGTCACCATCCAAGGACAGACGTATATGCTGAAGATTAAACAATACCTCCAAATTCTCGAAGGCAAAGGACGTGAGATTTGCTGCCCTTTCTGAAAAGGCTTCTGTTAGACAATGCTGACAATAGCCCAGAGAAAATGAGCTCTAGGACAATAAACAATGGGATCAAACATGAATGATACTGGAAGAGTGAACTACTTGTCCAGAAGGCAAAGGACCTCAGGGATATACTGAACTTGGTCAGTCAAGGTAATCAATGATCTGTTTCTGGGTGGCTGGAACTGTTTGCAATGTCATTATATGGCTAATATGTCTGAGGTGGGAAGAAAAGGTCTAGTGATGAAAATCGTACCTATAACGGTTTAATTCAATGGACACAGAAAATGTGAGATGTATCGCTGAAGAAGCAGTGTGAGTTACATCTGCGGTACTAAATAAAAAGGGTATTGCCTTCATTGTAATAGCCATGTAATGTGTACCAGACAAAGTATGGCCCAAATGATTCAGCTCAATTGTTCCACAAATCCTTTTTTTTGGCACCAATCTATGAAAATCTTAAAAAGCTAAATATGCCTTTATACCTGTTTGGAAGCAAAATTATTATAACTGCATTGACAGAGGGCATGGGAAAGCTGTTTGACTTAAGATGTTCTGAAGACACATGGTGGCAGATCAGTATCCTTAACTCTGGGCATACCCATTGCTCCACAAACAGCATGCCCCTTTTTAGATCCTGCATGCACAGGCACTACCTCAGCATGCTGGACATCGTTCTCTGTCATCTCCTCTATCTGGCAAGCATGTGCCTGGGTAGCCCAGCAAGAAATCTCTCTGATGGACTGGCAGTTGGGACAAACTTTCCCTCTCTTCACAGAAGGAGCTAACATATGTGGATACCAGTAATGTGCATTTGTTAGGAAAATTCCAAAGTATCACAACAGGAATCCCCTAGAGAAAGAAAACAACAAGAAAATCAAGTAACTTTGTTTTCCTCAGGTCATTACAAGACCGAAACCTCCCACAGACATGTGTCCCTTTTGCCTCTTCAATCAATGTACAAGAATGTATGCGTTATAGATCTATGTATGTATCTATTTTAAAAGTTGCTTAATAATGGGCTGTGGCATGAAAGGAAAGAAAAAAGCAGCAATTGCTCAAGAGCTGTTAAGTGAAGAGACACCGAAACAGCTGTTAAAGCAGGAGGAGCTTTAGCAAATGTAGGACAGAAAAAATATAAAGGAACTCACATTTTGGACTCATCTCCTATTGGCTACTGCTTCCTGAGGAGGACCTCACCCTTGCAAGCTAATATACAGGACAACAGGAGCCCTCCTCGCAGATTTCAGCAGGGTCTGGATCAAGTCGGTGCTGCAGAGCCTGCTGTGCTCCACCAGGCTTCCTGACTGACTGCAGGGCAATCTGCAAGCTCACAAACAGCTCATGCGGCGGCAACATGATGTCAAGACTTTACGTTTTGCCTCAGCAGTTCACAGCCTGGTGCAACCTGAAGACATTATCTCCGAACTCCTGCAAGATTGCAGCAGCCTACTTTTGCCTAATCCAAACCCAACTGAAGTCAGCAGAGAAAATGCCAACTGCTGATGTTTTTTCAAGGTTTTTCAAGGGAATCAAGTTTCAGGCTCTTAGAGTTCCATTCATATATATCACAAACTTTATTTACCATTTTGCCCACCACAGTAGTTTCATAAACCTATAAGAATTAAACCAGATTACTGCAAGATAAGCAAAGTAGGAGTCTGTAGGTGCCAGATACTCTCTGAGCAGACCCTGTATGTATGCTGAAATCCTGCAGTAAAAATGCACTTGTTCACTTTTCTTTCATGTAGGAAAGGTTACCTTTCATTTACTGGAGGGTACCAGTGGTCACTCAAGCAAATATGCATAAGACAGTGTCCAACAAGGTGTCTCCTTTCACTCCAGTGCAATCAATACAATACAGAAAAAAAAGTAGGCGGTATCTCCTGCTTTTGTGAGATCAGTTCCAGGATTATTGGCTTAGTTGTTACTGACCCTTTGAGAAAATGGGCTGTATATTACACATAAAAAGGTATGGCTGTATTATTTTTTTTCTCATCAGGTCATGATTAATTTCTATTTCTATATAACTCTAAGCCCTAAAAGACACATTCTGTTCTTCACTCCTGCCAGTTTTAAGGTACTTATCCAATGGCTTTGGAAGCTTAATGGGATTCCCTTCATAGCTCTTCTACAAATACCATTCCAGGTTTTGCACTTTTCTAAAAGAAAATCTGTGCTTGCCAGTGTACACATTCTCCAAATAGAGCAGCCATTGTCAGCAGTCTCTGCAGTTTGGCTCAACATGGTAAACATTGACGGGAAGCATAAGGTAATATTTTCAGAAATGCCATAACGTTTGCAGAGCCTATGTCCCAAAGTGAATGAAGTTGTAAGAAGTCAGACTTTCAAAGACATTTAGTATACAAAGAAATCTGAGTTTTCAGCAGTTTACGTACAGGCTTGTAACAAATTTGAGCCCTTTAGAAGCAAAGGGATATTTTTATCCCTTATTTTTATGTGCAAACATATTTTCAAAAATCCATTCCTTCAAAACTGCAGTTCCACTGCTTTAAAGACTTGGATTCTCAAATATTAGAATATTTTTACTGAGCTTTTGTTGCATTTTTCAGATGTAAAGGAGAACAAATAAATAAAAAGAGAATGGAAATCTGCAATTACAAATACAGTTCTAGTAATTACATATTCACAGTTCATAGGGTTTAATAATTAAGTCATAGATACAGACATTTCAGTGCTAACAACAGTAAGTATGGATTCAGTTGGATTTCATTTACTATGTTATATAGTTTCTGCTCCCTTGCTTGATGAAGCAAACAACAAGGCGCAAGTAGTACAAGCACATTTTAAGTGAATACTAAATGGAACCACTGAAAACAGGAGTCACAGAAAGTTAGAGTGAATAACAGAGAGATAAGGAAAAAATTAGGAGTGGAGACAAAAAGAATACGAGGGCCTTTTGAAAACCAAGTTAAATACATCAGCCACACTTCATAGACTCAGCTTTACACCTATATAAAATAAAACAGAACTGCTCCTAGTCCTTTTATTTTCTTTAAAAAATTCTAATGCGGAACTTTGTAACATGAGATAAAAATAGAAGATCACTCTCTGTTTTAGAGGCAGAAGTCCCTCCAGATCTCTCATGAATGAATGAAGTATAATAGTAAATACTTTCTTTGTCTTTTTGCAATAACTGAATAAATCAATGTCTCTAACTTATGTGCGGAAAAACATCTCAGTAAAAAATAAACATAAAAAATATTTGGCTAAAATATCTTCCAAAAATAATCCTGGTGAACACTTCAGCCCATAAATTAGTTTTACAATAACAAATGCACTATATTACACACGAATACAATATACTTTGCCTCTTACTAAAATGATACTGAGTTTGGGGTTGCAAGTAATACTCTTCTAAACTCCCTTTCTGTTTGTGTACAACCCTTTGCTATGGTAAATATATACCACACAAACAAGTTGCTAAGATATAACACAGATTGTGAAATTACAGTACATTAGCAGCAACTGCTGGGATGCCCATGTAATCTTACCCTCACTGAGTGTACTGTAGTTTGCACCTCAATGGATGGGTGGCAAAGACCTTACATGTACCATCAAGAGAAGCCATTGGGTGGAGTAGGTAACATACTGTAAATCCACACCCCAACTTGCCACATAGTAATTTGTCCATGAAGGTATCCCTGGAGATGGATATTCTTTCACTCTTCAAAGAAAACAAGGAAACTGTACCTGATGAAAGACAAAAAGAAATATTTATAAAAAGTGTGAAATACTTCACTCTTGCAAATAACTGAAAAGCTACAAGCCATATGTGAAAATTTAGCTCTAAGCAGAGAGTTATTTGAAACAATGTGCAATATTCTGTTATAATTAAAGACTGATTTTAAATTCTTCTAATAGAAATCAGTTGTCTGATTTTCAAAAATAAATATTTGATTTTGAAACCTTTATGAACTCAGAAGTCCCTAGCATGAAAAAGACCTGAAATGTTCAAGGTCCAGGGTGCTGACCCCTCCAAAAATGAAACAGTTATACTCTGAATGACCTAGCACTACCATCTGTAGTAAATCCAGTTTATAATTCTAGAACTCTGTTAACCAGGCAAACTAAATAGCTCCTAATTTTTCTTATGACTCATATATATATTTTTATCACATAAATGAGCCAAAAACAAAACACTGAGAGGGCATTTTTATTTGCTAAGGATTTGGAGTTTTGGGTTTAGGATTTTTTTTTACTAAAATTCATGATTCTAAAAAAGGCTCTATTTTTCAAGCATACTTGTATTTGTAAGTGCAGCATTACCAAATTAACAGTCATGCACAAAATGAGTATGCTTATCAGCAGCGATTTTCATTTATCTGTGTAATACGCTCTCTTTGCAGTTGAAATTGTATGCAGCTATGTTTTATTGATAACCGCAGCTCAAGTTTTGTTCAGTTAATATTTAGTTCTAAAAGCAGATCAAAATTAAAGATCAAAATCCTGTGGCGAGCCTTTTGACAGTGTGTAGCTCCTATTCAGACGGTTTTTACCCTTGAGAGAGAAACTACCTCAGCTGAACAAGAGTTGCAGGAGTCATCCTAAATTTTAGAAGATATTTTCAGCTAGAAAAGAGAGTAGAAACACAGGAAGAAACAGGTTGCATAGAGAAGTTGTGGCTGCATCATCTCTGGAAGTGTTCAAGGCCAGGTTGCATGGGGCTTTGAGCAATCTAGTCTAGAGGAATATGTCCCTGACCATGGTAGGGTGGGGTGGACCTAGATGATAATTAAGGTCCCTTCCAACCCAAATCATTCTATGATTCTATGATGTTACTATTTTTTACATACATTTTTTCTCAATATATATCTCAGATTAAAGACATACTCTGTACAGTATTATGCCAATTAGTAGCTAACAGGAGGAGGAAGTCAGGGGAAGAAAAGAAAAAGTAAGGGGGAGCAGAGAGGGATTAGCAGAAAAGTGAAAGACTGTTTATATGAATGCCTGAATCTTCCAGCCCACACAGTCTTAAACTGGCTGACTAAATTCACCGCTGCCTTCACTTGCTAACTCAACTTTTTTTTTGCATGCGGATTAGTTTTGTATGTTCCCAAGAACTCTCTCTTTTTTAGCTGGAATTTTGTGGCTTGAAAAGTGAACAGATGTCAGGTTATTCAGGAAAATTCATAATACAACAATGTTGAACACAATAACCACTTTGAACTACATGGATCTCTGCAGTATGGAAGGCCAAAGAGAACAAAATCTTCCCTGAGCTCAACAAAGCCACAGTCATTTGTATCAATACAAAGGCATAAAGCAACAAGCACAGAGCCAAGTTCAAGTTCAACAGTTAGACAGGCAATCCCTACATATAGACGAAGGACTCTCTTCTAACTGCCTCCTGATACAAGACTGGCAGACACACCCACATCAATGACTGGAGAGAGAATTACTTAAATGAGGCATGCAGGGCCAGTACAGCAGGATAGGATACAGTAGCACAGCATGCATCCCGCCAGACAAAACTCCATAGCTATTTGAAGAAGTTCCTATTAACCTCTTGGCTCATCCTCAGTACCACCCTGAAGGAAGGAATGTGTTTATGGCACAAGTTAACAGGCCAGCCTACACCCTTGTCATGGGGGAAGGCGCAGCCCAAGGAGCATGAAAAGAGGTCAAGCCACAAGATAAAACCCACAACAGAAAAAAATGGTAGAAATACATGCCAATACCAACTTTAAAGGAGATAAAGCAACATAAGGCACAAACAATATCAGGCCCAAAGATATAATTTGGTGCAGCAAATTCCTATAATCTGCCTGTTGGCATTATGGTAACAGCAGAAGCATGCTACATGCTCCCTAACACAGGAAGACAGTACTACATCGTTCTCACAAGTGATTAACTCTAGACCAATAGCACACTGGTGGAGAACAATGTACAGCTGGAGAGACAGTAGTGCTACTCTGAAAGCACAGAAAACAAGACTGATCAGGTCAGTTCATAACAAATAAACAGCTGAGGAAGCAATACTCCCTCTTCCCATATGCCCCAATCTTCACCTGCTTTATAGCAAGATCTTTCCTGTTCTCTATCATATACTTCCGCACCACTTCCCTTTTACCACACACAACTTCTCACTCTCCCTGAGATTATTCCCTCACTGAGTTTGCTTTGGTCACTCCCATTATAAAAACATCCCACCCTGAGCCAACTTGTTTCATCAGTATCACTCCATTTATCACTCCATCTTCTTTTCATTCTGAAGCTCTTTGAACACAACCTTTATAATTTCTACTTGGGGCTTGTCTCCTTGTGTGGCTCTTTTATTTTGCAACTGAAGCTCTTTTTACCAAAATATTTAATGATTCTTCTGTAGCCAAGAGGTACATCAGTAATCTGTGATTATGAAAAGTGAGAAGGGGAACCTGTGTACAATTTATATATTCTAGTTGATTTTATGCAGTTGTTATAAAACTCTTCAATCATGGAAGGCCTCATTACACTGGGAATCCACCATTTGTTTACAAATCTGCAACACACTCCTCCCAGACAAAGCACAATAATGGGTTGATATGACTTTAATGACAACCTATTCAAAGAGCTCTGGCACAATTAGTTGGGTGAAGTCTAAAAACCAGCTGAATGACTTCTCTATGTGAAGTGTGGAGCAGAACAAAGGAAACCAGGCCTTCAAGGAAGGAAATCAGATTCAGAGGCTGGATAGAGTGACATTAGTAATGAACAGGAAACCCAGGCAGGAGTGATGGGTTCTGCATAGCTGAAGGAACTTAGCCCTAAATTAATGCAAACTAAGTAAAATACAAGGGACAAAGCATCCAAAAGCCTGAGGGCAAAAGACAGTCTTGTCTTCTTTGGACTTCTATGATTTCATCAAGTTCTCTTCTGACTTCCTTAAGTATTCCTTCAATATGTCTCTCAAAGATGACATCCTGCAAAAAGTCAAGGTGAACATAGACTTTTGGGCTACTCATTGAACTGATAGCTGAAGTCAGAAACACTTGGTCTTTGGCTAAATAAATCTTTGAGGAATCTAATCAATGCGTCACCCTCAGTTCTGGATCTTCAGTCAGACTTGTGCAATGCAGGTCATCCCCACAGTTTATCAGCCTATCCCAAACACACATACCTTTAAAATTCTGCTGTGACTTAAGGATACCATTTTCCAGACTCTAAGGGGTTGTATATGCATTTGCATTTAGTCGCACTCGGAAGGTGCAAGATAAACAAAGTAGAAGTGGTTTACTGAGCTCATGTTTTGTTTAATAGGAAAAACCCAGAGATTACAAATCCTAATAAAAACTTCATAAATATAATGCCTCTTCTGCTAATTCTTGCTTTCTTTGGGAAATCCAGAGAGTCCATCTCTGCTCAGTAAAGCTGGGGGGAAAAAAAAAAAAAAAGAAAGAAAGAAAGCCAAAGAAAGCAAATGGCATTTTGGTTTTTGTTTTTTTTTTTTTTTTTTTTTTTTTTTTTTTTTGTTTGTTTTTAATTCTTTTTTCTTCATATTAAACTTGAATTTGCTTTCTTTTAAGAATATGTGACTGACACTTTGCAAGGTCAAAGGCAACACACTGTTCTGTGTCTAACTATGATTAGCATTGATTCTTTAGGGATACAATATAAGAATGAGTCAATTAAAGGCTGACACTTCCCTCCCACCTTGAGGCAATCAGTATTTTAGAGGGTTCCTGAGCCAGAGATTGACTCCAGAGTTGGCCAGCCCTTAACAGAGGATATTTTTGTATGATTTTCTCATTTTCTGAATCCATGTATACTCCTGGCATCCTGTCACATTCATGTTTCACTACTTAATTCGATGTTGCATGAAGAAGTATTTCCTTTTGCTTGTTGTAAACCTGGCACCTAGTAATTTGCTTGGGCTCCTTCACCTTAGCTCTTGCACTAGAGAAAATACAAAGGGAAAGTGATTCTGAGAAACATGGGTTGAGTGCAGGGACTGGGATGGCTTTCACACTCCTGCCTGCCCTCTGATCTACTCAAATCTTCCACATGAAAGACCTGACCCATGGAAGACACTGCCCATACCTCTTCCCTCACAACAGACTAAAGAAATTGAATGTCTTTCTTGAGAGATTGCCATATAATTTCTAGACATTCAAGCAGAGTACGTCAACAAGTTCTATTAATCTGGGAAATGTGATTCACTAATAATAAAACTATGCTGGTTCTTCTACCATACATCATAATCATTTCTATGTCCACTAATTTTATCCTTTATTATACTTCCTAATAACTTGCTTGGTATAAAATATGCACTTCATGGTGCACAGTTCCCCAGATCCTCCCCTGCCCAAAACCCTTAAAAAAAGTCTAGGATCACATATGAATGAAGGTGTGGTGATGTTCACTTTTATTTTTTCTGATTTGTTCTATATCTTCCAGATGACTCAACCACCTAAAATAATTTCCTACAGCATGTGTAAGTAGATTTCTTTTCAGGAAAATTGCTCTCTTGAAAAACCAGTTCTTCTATTCTCCTTCATAGGACCCATTTCACTGTACAGAGCATAAGTCAATATTAACTCTGTCTAACCATCCTCTGTTACTGTTTTTGTCCCACCACCCTTAAAAACCTCAGCACCATAGGAACCTAAGGAAACTACAGGAAGAACATGATCAGCTTTAAACTAAAACTACAGCTTGTAATCTCAGATATAGAGAGCTCACAATGTAAAGAAAATACTTTACCTTCAAGAGCTTGTCTGTGACCTTATATGATCATCCTTCCAAGTTCTGATGGGGATTCTATAGAATAGCGGCTTTGTTTTTCCTTCTCCTCTGTGAATCTTTGTTGGATATGTCATTCACAAACAAAAGCAACTACACTATTACTGAATCTCAGGTCCACCCCTTTTAGCAAAGCTGAAATCTTAGCCTGTCTCTCTGTCATCTCTTCATTGCCTAGACTCCACATCAAGCCCAGTGCAGGAAAACAGAAACTCTCATATATTTCTTAAAATGAATTTTGACTACTGACTACCACGCATGTAAAGCAGGGGCAGCTGAATTCTGAAATGCTTGTGCAGCCTCAAGGATATGACATTTACTGGGAGACATGGAAGCACACACACCAGCAGAGAGCACACACCACTAATACAGAGATTAAAACTGCCCTAGTCTTTCCTCTGAGGACTTATGTGCCTGGACACCATTACAGTCTTGTTTGCTTGAAAGACTCATAACCCACATCTTTTCCTCAGATCTCCTTAAGGTTTCCACAAGCAGTCTGTTTTAAGCCCTGCACTTTTTCTTTTTAATGTAACGTGTCTGTATATTGCCACTGCTGTCCATGTGCACAGCAAAATTTTTACCCAAGTATACCACTAAGTCCTTTCCTATCACTGACAAACATATTTCTGCAAGAATTTTTCAAAAATGCGACACTGTCCTTCCCCATGCATCTCTTCACTGTTTCAATTATATCAAATACTAACTCTTTGTCTTCTTTACAGAACCTTCTCTAGTCTTTCTATGCCTTAAATCTCTCATTGAGTGTCAAAGGACAACTCTTACACCTTCTGATTCTCCCCATCATTGCTGTACTACATTTTCAAAAAAGCACTTTCATATATTCTCACATCTTGATACTAATATATTGAGGGGGTTCCCTATAATCACTGACGCAGCCATTTAGCCATAAAGACAACGAAAAGGTTTTCTATATAGTCATTAGCAACAGAAAGATGGCTAAAGAGAATCTTCATCCCTTACTCGATGCAGGTAGATACATAGTGACAAAGGATGAGGAAAAGCACAACATACGTAATGCTTTCTTTCCCTCAGTCTTTAATAGTAAAACTAGTGGTAGTTGGGGTACCCAAACCAGTAAGCTTGATGACAGGGATGGGAATGAAGTCTTCATAATGCAAGGGAAATGGTCAGCGACCTGCTACACCACTTAGACACACACAAGCCTGTGGGGCACATTTGGGTCCACCCAAGGGTCTAAGGGAACTGGCAGAAGTGCTCACCAGCCACTTTCCATCATTTATCAGCAGCCCTGGCTAACCAAGGAGATCCCAGTTGACTGGAGGTTACCAAATGTGATGCCCATCTACAAGAAGGGCTGGAAGATGGGTATAGATATTATATTATAGTCTGACCTTGGTGCTGGAGAAGGTTACAGAGCAGATCATCTTAAGTTCCATCACACATCATGTACAGGACAAACAGGTAATCAGGCTCAGTCAGCACGGGTTTATGAAAGGCAAGTCCTGGTTGAGTAACCTGATCTCCTTCTATGACAAGGTGACCTGCTTAGTGGATGAGGGAAAAGCTGTGGAATTTGTCTACCTGGACTTTAGTAAAGCCTTTGACACCATTTTGCACAGCATTCGCCTGAAGAAACTGTCTGCTCATGGCTTGGACAGGTGTACCGTTCACTGGCTAAACAACTGGCTGGATGGCCAGGCACAAAGCATGGTGGTGAATGGAGTTAAATCCAGTTAGTGGCTGGTCACAAGGGGTGTTCCCCTGGGCTCAGTATTGGGGCCAGCTTTCTTTAACATCTTTATCAATGATCTGGACAAGGGGATTGAGTTGAATCTCAGTCAGTTTGCAGACAATACCAAGTTGGGTGGGAATGTTGATCTGCTTGAGGGTAGGAAGGCTTTGCAGAGGGATCAGGACAGGCTGGATCAATGGGCCAAGGCATGGGGTCCAACAAGACAATATGCCAGGTTCTGCACTTGGGTCAAAACAACCTTATGCAATGCTACAGACTTTGGGAAGAGTGGCTGAAAAGCTGCTTGGGGGAAAAGGACAGGGGTGTGTTGGTCAAGAGCTGGATGAAGATGAGCCAGCAGTGTGCCCAGGTGGCCAAGAAAACCAATAGCATCCTGGCTGTATCAGAAACAGTGTGGCCAGCAGGAGTAAGGAAGTGATCATCTGTCCCCCTGTACAAGTCTTATAAGTAGTGGCTGAAGGAACTTGATTGTTTAGCCTGGAGCAAAGGAGGCTGGAGGGGAATGTTATCACTGCCTACAACTACCTGAAAGGAGGTTGTAGTGTGGTGGGTTGGTCTCCTTTTCCAACAAGCAATAGGACAAGAGGAAAGAGTCTCAAGTAGCACCAGGGGAGACTTAGTTTTGATATTAGGAAAAAATTCTTCACTGAAAGGATTGTCTAGCCTGTTGGAACTGGCTGCCAGGGGAGAGGTTGAATCGCTATTCTGGAGGTATTTAAAAGATGGTAGATGTGGTGTTTAAGGACATAGTTCAGTGGTGGACTTGTCAGTGCCGGGTTAAAGGTTGGACTTGATGATCTTACAGGTCTTTTCCAACCTAGATGATTCTATTATTTAGTTGTTCTTTTTAAGATCTTCCTCTTAACTTCCCTTTGTTATGGTGCTTCTATGGTAGAGAAGAGCAATTATGCTGTTCTTAGAGTTGTCATGTTCACTTAGTTTGAACACTGTAAATCACACTAGCCAGTAGTCATTGCTGCCACTGCTGCTTTTCAGCCTGCCTACATTCATCTTTCCTCTCTTGTCTAATTAAAATGGAAATTCCTAGGCACAATCTTTAATGTGTGTGTATTTGTCACTAGCAAAGTCAAAGCCCCAGTAGTGATGAAATACCACGAAACAGTAAAAAATGCAAGGCCTGAAGAACAACTATTTGAGCAAGTATGCTACTTACATATGACACAAAAACCATGTCTGATTTCATTGAAGATAGAAAGGGAAATTACTGATACCAATATTACAAGATGATATCCTTGAACACTCGAAAGCAGTTAACAACATCCAGATGAGCAGGCATCTTTGTGATTCATTCCTACGTGCCTGTTGATAAAGAGTATTACAGACAGCTATTGTGATTATCACCTTCTCTGCCAAAAGTTGTTACCAACAAACCTCGGTTAAGAAAAGCCTCGTAACACCAATGCAGTGTTAAAAGGGAGGCATTCTTTTATTACAGCACTGGATGAACGGGGGATCTCTCCTTGCTACATGCATGCCTAGGATCAAACTTTACAGATATTTATATATAAGATTGTTACATACTCATACATTCCATTCTATATTCCTATTTTAATTGGTTATAACAAATAGGCTTTGTATGCTAATTACTACACATGCGCACAAGCTAGTTCTGTTGTTCTAAATTGAGTCTGGGGTATAATCTGAGTAGTGGGCTATTGAGTCGGAGGTTGCGATCTCCCCCTGCCAGAATTACACTTCGCCTACTTCGAGGTTTTTTTGTTTTGTTTTGTTTTCTTTCTTGCCGAGCCAAACTAGTTACATAGTGTTTCTCATTTATCTTTCGAAGAATGCTGATTTTCTTACCGTGGGCATTCCTGGAGAGGAAACTAATATTGCAACATTCTAAGCCACAAATCTTGTAGTTACAGTTGATTTTGTTCCAGCTCCATGGTTACAATGTCTGTAAAATTCCATCCTCACCTTGACAAGGAGCTAAGGGCAGTCAAAGGAAACGTGAACGTAACAAGTTGTTACACTACTGCAGTGGACCACCAAAAGGACCCTGACTCCGGGGTACTTTCTCCTCTTCTGCAGTTTGCCACACACTTTGCTGCTTCCTATATTGTGTTTTTACTGTTTTCCACATTGTACATGTAGGTGAGATGTCATCATATCCCTGTTCAACACAGTACTATCTGCTCATTTAGATCTTTCCTATAGCTCCTCATTTTCCATGCTGTTAAAGAAAGTAAACTGAGAGAAGGAATAAGAAGTACACATGTCAAATCTTGTTTAATATATAGCCTTATTACATTGAGCTTCACCTTTGTATTCCTTACAGTTCTTGTTTTTCTAATTCACTGTGGCAGGTATTTCTTACCTCTTCTGCCAAGTGCTCTGTGCAAATCTATGGAAATGGTAAACATCAGTCATGACCATACTACTGATAAATGCAAATTAAATGCTGCTCCAGGAGCTATTCCCTCAGAATAGTACCAGCCAGTATTTATGTAGGACTCATTCCCCGCCCCCCCATCCCCAGGGTTGTAAATACATTAGTTAATTAATTGAGACTGAATGACAATGCCATAATTAACCAAGCCTCGGCTGCTCTTAACAGTGATGGGGCTACCTATGTTATGAAGGCATTCATGATTCCAAGGAAGTAGCCATTGACATTTCCCTAGATAAAAGCAAAAGATTGCTTATATATAGAACAATTGGTTTTATGATGGCACCAAGTCCATACATTGTAAGGAACATGGGAAATAAACAGAAAGAGCTTGCACCTTCACTCAGCAGCTGGCAGCAGCTACATATGATCTATAGAAACAGTGTCTGAAGAACACAGGAAGGTTCAGCTGGTTTAGCCGTTCATAAGGGACAGCACACAGGGACTGACTATTGTATGTAGCACACATCATAGGGATAGAAATTTATAGTCATTAAGGAACCATACATCATTCAGGATACACACTAACCCTTGGAAATTTACAGAAAACGAACGAGTTTCCCATTTTGCTAATCACAGACTACCAATCACTGTCTATTCCAGGGAAGTCCTTTCTTTTTCCATGTATCTATTCTCTTAGGCAGTTAAAGGCTAAACAACCAACAAGCTGATAAGTCTAATAACTTTTAAGAAACCAAGCTGTGTAGTGACAAAGCTGATTGTATCAAATCAACTGCATATAGCTGATTGGGCTGTATCAAATAGACATTAAATTAACCAGCTACTTAGAGCACCATGATCTCTAGAAGGAATATACTTCATTTCAAGAATGTGTGTCTACTGACACTATGCTGCCTCCTGAAGCGCGTCTATGACAGTCATACATGGGACATAACTGCAAATGAGGAATACTGCAAAAGTTTAGAGAGAGCAGGAGTGATTCAGTTCTTGATTTCTCACCAACACAAATTATACAGTCTGCACTATGGAATAACACTATCAGTTGTGCTAATCCTCATGCTCAGTATATGCATGATTACACAGGTGCCAAGGAAGGTCATGCTACTATGCTACTGCAAAAAAATGGATTCCTCTCCTGAGATTTATTTTCAGTGTCACAGACAAACTAACACAGGACTGCCCATGCACTGTCAGCTGTGCGCAAACCTCTCAGTCACACTAACTTTGCTCAAAAAACTTTGATGTGGTGGACATTGAAGCTGTTTGTCTGCCTGGTGAATGTACTTGTGTGCACAAATGGCTGACACTCCCTGTTTTCTAATTCATCCATCATAGGCATACAGATGCAAACCTGTTGAATCCCAGGAGATACAACAGATATGAACAGAGGGCTAAATTCTGTGCTATGCCTTAGACTGTTGGAGTTTAAGGAAAAAATGACCTAAAGCCACTATACCAGCTTCTGAGCATCTCTTGAAGGTAGTGATCCTCTAGGACAATTAGGAGTCCTGAGGCTTTTCTCATTTATCACAGCATCAGATAAGTTGTCAACCTAATATCTCACAGTCCACCTGCATCTGATTCTGGTTTTGGTTTGGAGGGTTTTTTTGTAATATTTGCTTTTCTCCCCTCTCAAAGAGCAGTCAGCTGGAAGCTGCAAGGAAGCAATGTGCCCCTTCTTCAGGCTGCTATTAATATTAAGAAATATCCCCCGGGGTGCGATTTTTCAGCTTCCTTACATATGGCCTGCAGTTCAGTAGTTTGATCTTTCTTTCTGGTGTTTCAAATATAAAAAGCATTCAGAGTCAAAGCCTTGCTGTCACTGGCTTCCAAAAATTGAATCTATTTGTTTAGTGTTTCACCAGCTGGCTGCAGAACGACATGATATGGGAAAAAAGCCAGCTAGAAAATTGGAATCTGTTCTTATGTAGGTTGGAATCTTGTACCAAGTGCATCAGGCAATACCACTTGGAAAAACTTGCAATTCTCCGCAGCCCCATTGCTGATATTATCATCAAAAGCCATGAAACAAGTTAAGTCTGGTGATAAGTGCTATGCCTGTCACCAGTGAAGCGTCATACAGTTATGAAAACACCAAATCACTGCCATCACCAACTGATGTTTACCCTGGGCACACCAAAGCTACTTAGGAACCAGATCTTCTGAGCTAACCACTGTGAACAAAATTTGGTTACATATTTTGCACCCACATACTTGAGAAAAATAAAAATATGCCGGATACCCCTTGTCTACCAAAGAAAATGAAATGACTGAATATAAATGTTATGCAGCAGTAGCTCATTTGTGCATTAAAACAATTGAAGATTAATCTATTTGCTGTTTGTAATTGATTCTCCTCCTTCTGTTCTGTTTCACTCTATTTATCCTACTGCTTCACCTCTTTAGCTGCAGGGAGAATAGAAATCCAACATATCTTGGTGGCAGTCTGTGTGAGAGCACTGTATTGGAAGACAGTAGGAGAAAATAAGATCTTCAAGGCAGTTTCGATGGGAACATTTGCCTTTTTTCTTGCTCTCAGTTCTTTCCTTCAGTAGGAGAAGATATCTGGCCACTTTCCAACACTTTACCATGTTCTGAAGGTCCCTTTTGCTTCCTAGAGGATGAAAGGAGATGCAACTCAGCCATGTGATACCTGATACCCAGCCACTCTCAGGTAAAAGGATGATACTAGGCTCCAGCACTGGCAGCTAGAGACTACTATGATAAGAACAGAGCTACATCAGTCTTCATTAGTTAAAAAGAGGTTTCCTATAATAATTTGATTCATGAACATCAAACTATAGGTGATAAAGAAGTACAGCAGTGGTCTGGTGAATAAACTGACCTTAACAAACAGAAGCACTGTCGGTGGTTTAAGACTAACTCATGCAGTCTCTCTCTCTCTCACTCACTTCCCCCTCTTTCTTCCCCCCGCTCCCCGAGAGATGGGAAGGAGAATCGAAAAGAATGCAACTCGCACAGGTTGAGATAAAAACAGTTTAGTAACTAAAGTTCAACACAAATCACTACTGCTACCACCAATAATAATAATGACAAGAGAAACACAAGGAAAGAATACAATTCTCACCACCTAATACCAAGCCCGACCATACAGTGCACCCCCCCCCCTTCCGGGTCTCTGCTGTCTGCTTTCCATCCTGGGCATGACGTGCTGTGGTATGGAAATAGCTCTTTGGTCAGTTTGGGTCAGGTGTCTTGTCTCTACCTCCTCCCGGCTTCCCTCCCACTCCCTGGTGGAACATGAGACTCAGAAAGTCCTTGGTCAGGCCAAAACGTTCTAAGCCATAAATATAAACTTCGGTGTTATCAGTGTTGTTCCCAGACCAAAAATTGAAAACACAGCACTGCACCAACTACTACGAAGGAGAAAAATGACTGCTGCTGCTGAACCCATGACAAGCACCACAAACAATCCCACCAAAAAGTAGACTTTTAAGGAAATACTAAAGGTAGAAGTACACTCCTCTCTCGTTACTTATTCCATGTGTGAGATATAGTTGTTTGCAAAACATTTATCTGGTCTGGCATGAGAGTTTAGACCACAACACAAATAGAGACAATAATGAAAATGCTGATCACACAAGTGTGGTTTGATTGCAATTTTGACAACCACACCATCATAGTATGAATGAACTGATCAGAGCCTGGCTGCATATGAGGAATCTTGCTTGTCACTAACAGGTCTCCCAACAGCCTACTGGAAAGGAGTAATACGTGGTACCACTGTGTTGTGGTTTAAGCCCAGCTGGTAACTCAGCACCATGCACCCGTTCACTCACTCCCTCCTTTCCTCCCACCCATTCCTGGAGGGATGGGGAGGAGAATCGAAAGAATGCAACTCCCACGGTTGAGATAAGAACAGTCCAGTAACTAAGGTATGACACAAACCACTGCTGCTACCACCAATAATAATAATGATAAGGGAAATAACAATGGCAGAGAATACAACTGCTCACCGCCTGCTGACTGATACCCAGCCCGACCCAGCAGTGATCTAACCCTTCCGGGTAACTGCCCCCAGTTATTATATACTGGGCATGATGTGCTGTGGTGTGGGATACCTCATCGATCAGTTTGGGTCAGGTGTCCTGTCTCTGCTTCCTCTCAGCTAACCCTCCTCCCTGACAGAGCAGGAGATGCAGAAAGTCCTTGGTGAGAGTAAACATTACTGAGCAGCAACTAAAAACATCGGTGTTATCAGCGCTGTTCCAGGGCCGAAAGTCAAAAACACAGCACTGCACCAGCTACTAAGGAGGGGAAAAATGACTGCTACTGCTGAACCCAGGACACACTGTCAGATAGCTGCACATCTACTGTTTCTGAAGTCCAGGAGGGAAGGGATATGCAGGCCACTGTAGAACGTCTATGCAGCTCTTATCACTACAATATCTTGCTTTATGGTGCTCACAGTGAAAACTATGTTCTGGATGCTCTACTCTCCTGCATCTTGCAACAAATGCTTGCGCACAGGCACATGCATATTGCTCAGTTTTGCTTAAGATCTCTTTGTATCTGCTGTACAGTATGTAGGCATGCATGTGAACCTGTAAACATACATATACACACATACCTCCTACTACACTTGCTGTTAGTTTTGCTGATTATTTTTGTGACTTTGCTAATCTTAGTCCCTTTGACAAACCCTTTTGTTGCATACAGCACAGAAAGACTTGTGGATATCCTGTTCAACTGGAACCTTTGGGTGGAGCAATGCTGTTGGCAGCAGTGCCACCTTTTTTCTCTCCTCCTTTAGGCGTAGTCCCACCTCTGATTATCTACAAGTCTTTATCACTGCTATTCCTGAACTCTGGTATTGTTCATCTGCAGATGATTTATATGCCACTTCTGGCTCCTCGGTATCCTACTGCACAACCCTTCTAACCAGAAAGTCAAGCACTGTTTGACCTTACTTCACCACTTCAGGGACACTAGAAATCAGTGTATTGCTCCCACACTCCCTGGATATACAGGCTGGGGCAAAGACTGCTGGGAAGAGGACAGCTTCTGAGATACAGAAACTATCTGACAGGCACAATCACAGGCATGCCTGTTCCTGGTACTGAGGGTCTGAGGTGATCAGAAAATCCCAAGGAAGCTTTCTGCACCTCTGACTTTGCATGCTCTTTCTTTCTAGGACTGTCTGCTGGCTCGCTCTGTGCCTGACGTTTTCCATATCTCATGCAAGCCCTCCTCCCCCCCCCATGCACTTTTCCTCTACTCTGAATCACAGAATGACTGAGGTTAGAAGGGACCTCTGGAGATCATCGTATCCATCCCCTCTCCTCAAGCACAGTCACCTAGAGCAGGTTGCCGAAGACTATGTTCAGGTGGCTTTTGAGTATCAGCAAGTTATCACAAATATCTTCTTTACAGCTACCCTTCAGGTATTTACGCGCATTGATGAGATTCCCTTCGGAGTCATCTCTTCTCCAGGCTGAACTGTCCCACCTCTCTCCACTTTTCCTCACGTGAGAGATATTCTAGTCTCTTAAACATCTTTGTGGCCCTTACTGGACACTGGTCAGTAAGTCCACATCTCTCGTGTACTGGGGAGCCCAGAACCGGACACTCTTCACCAGGTGTGGCCTCACCAGTGCTCAGTAGAGGGGAATGATCGCCTCCTTTGACCTGCTTTTTCTCTCTCTTTCCCCGTTCCTCACAGTTCCTCTTCTATGATCCATCTTTCTCCCATTATCTTTGTGTCTATTTAAATCCTTAAAGACATTTGTAGAACTAGTATGCTGTAAAACAACTGCCATGCTTTTTAAATTTTCTAAATTCTTCACAAACCTTGTCACCCATCAGACACAAGAATTTCATATGCAACAGTTTTTCTGACCCTCCATCACAGTTGTCAGTAAAACAACCAGGAAAAAAATCATACTCCCCACAGATTTTTTAACATGAACAACTTCTCCTTTTCCTATGTTTGAAGTTCTTCTTCATTAGCTTTATCAAACAAACAAATAGGTAACAATGATGATGCAATCTAACCACTTTAACAAACACATTTTTTTCCTCAAAGATGAATACATATGACAACAGCTATGTCTTTACCAGTATATCCAGAACACCAAGTTATGCATTACAGATGTCCACTTCCACAGATATTAACTAGAATTAGAAGCATTTGACTGATTTCTAATGAATATTGGGAGTTAATATGCATACTATTTTCAAATAATTGTACACTCTAGTTATTACTGTACTATCACTGCAGTAGCACCCAGAAGGGTCTTTATGCCAAATACAGGCAATGAAAAAACAGAAGCCCATATCAAAATACTTAGAAACAAGACTGTGAGAGATTACAGGTAGAAAAGATGAATGACAAGCAGCAAGACAACATGTCAGCAGTGCTGCTGTAAGTACCAGGCAGAGTGTATCAATTGTTTAGTCTTAGCACATATTTTTGGACTATCAGGCTACCTTAAAAAGCATCATATACTAATTTTGTTTTGTGTAAAATAACTGTATTAATGTGTAAAATATCTGCATTCATTAAAAAGTATTGAACATTGAAAGTGTTGTATTATTAATCTCGGTTGAGTATAGTGACATTTAAGCATAAATCCATAGCATTTAAAGTCACAGTCACTACAGTATGCTGGCAGTTCTCCACTCTAATTAATTCACAGACCTTCCAAAGAAAGACTATGACAAAAGAAAATAATAAATATATAATAAAAAGGAAAATTATTTAAAAATATGAAATACCATTTATGATTAGATAAAGATTAGATCATAATTAGGCAAAATTGTTTAGTAGACTAGACATCAATAGCAGACCAACTGTGTATCTAATATCTAAGCTACGCAGAAGCATTTCATGAACTCACACACATTCAGAGCATGTCTAACACAAGATTTGTTTCACAATATAAAGTTGTGTAGTTTTGAACATGTCAGTAGAACCTTTCAATGCACCAACATGAGGCAAAATTGTGTAAGAGGCTGTGTAGATATTATGTGCTGCTGTAAGCAACTTTTTACTTGGAATCTTCCATTACAAATTTTACCATTACTTATTTATCTTAAAGCATACCTGTAGCTAGCATAGCCCTAAAAATACTCTATACAGATTAAACATTGTAGAAGTAGAGATCACACAAATAAACTAACTGTTTAAAACAAAAAATTAAAAAAATACTGCATCTCTGAAACCAATTCACTTTCACCAGAGTCTTCAGATTTCTTTCAGAAAGGCTGTTGACTTCATTTTTCATCTACCCACCTTGGTCTTTTTTTTCGCTCACTGATGCAATGAATGAACGTTGGGAATTCATCCTTTCTTTTAGTCTTTTTAGGCCAGCAGATCTTGAATATTTTCTCAGTTTGAAAGCATTATAAAGAAAACAACCAAACTAAGGGAGAGTAGAGACTAATTTTAAAACTGCAAGAAGTTGCAGAATAAGCATTATAAAATTACTATACACTCTTCCTACCCTATAGCCTTTCTTAAATCAGAAAAGCTTTTAAAGAATTCTTAAACATTCTAGAAAGCTCCAGAAGAACAAAACTAAGGTGAAGAGAGTAACACAGAAAAAAAAAAAAAAAAAAAAAAAAAAAAAAAAAAAAAAAAAAAAGAAAAGGGATGAAAAGAAAGGAAGAACAAGCTCACATACTTTTGACAATATTCACCTTATTACGCTAAGTGACACAAAGCAAAGTATAAAGGAAACAAGATATCTAAATGCAGAAAACTCATAATATTTGAAAAATATTTTGTGAAACAAGCTTGCAAACTGTCCATTACCTATCATTTTAAAAGAGAAACGACTTCTAAATTTGTATTTGTTTTCCCCTCCAAAATTTTCATCACATTTACAAATAAATTCCTCCTGACAGTGTCTCAAAACTCTGCGTCCTTTGTTGCTTGTCTCTTAGATGAATGGAGATAACTCTTTAACAACTGCAGGTTCCACATAAAACTCTCATTTTGATGAGAGATGAAAGACCAAAAATGTGTAGAAAACAGTAGTTGAATATAACAGGCCCTGGTACAACCTGGGTTTGAAACAAATGACCATGAACAAACAAGTTCATGGTCATGCTACCAGGAGGTCCTAGAATGTCATTTAGCAAGTTAGGTATCTCTTCCATTTTTCCTAAGAAGGGCTCTGATGGAGTTCGTATTAGCTGGCTGGTTACTCAGGTGTGGGGAATTTCAGACCACCTGTTTCATCTTGGCTGAAGAAATTGGTATTTACTCTTTGACGTGTATTCAAACAACAACAGCAACAAAATAACCTCGCTGGGAAGTGCCAGGCCAGTTCTCTCTTAAAAGCATCCGTTCTGTAATAGGGTAGAAATCCATCCTATCATGATCAGATAGCTCTCACCTTGATCCCTAAAGTATCTTTACCAAGGCTGTTATTTACATGTACCATAAACCTGACCCAAAACCTTGCAGACAGCCTTGAACTACAAGTCTAGCAGTGCTATAAGATATCCTGCTTCTCCAGATTTGCCCTGTGGCAGAAGCCTAGACAGCAAATATTCAGAGGCATTAAAGTACAGCTGGGACAACTTTACCTTGAGAGGAAAACTCTTCAGTTACTCCTAAGAGTTTTCTAAATGGCATTTTGGACTCCCAGGGGGTTTCATTTTTATTCATTTCTTTTGACTGAAGTATCAAAGGTGAAAACTCCCCAAAGGGTGTCTTCGTACCAATCTCATAATACCCTCCAAAAATGGTTGCCATAACAGTATCTGGGAAAGACAAAGTTAAGTTCACCATCACTGTAACTCCATGCACTTCTTGTAAATATGTATCCTTGTAATAACTTGACTGCTAATATCTGGATTAACTGCATGAACATAACTCTGCACAACGGGGTGCTGTGGCATAACATTAGAGCCAACAGTGCCATGCATATCATGGGCTCCCCTTTCATATGTAAGGTGTGCATACATGTGAGTAGTGTGTAAAAATGGTGTGAGGGCTCAGCAGTTGGTTTAAAAGGAAGTTAGTATCTAGTCAGTCTGAAGTTTCAGTCATGCAGAAGGAGAACGAAGGCAGTACTTTTAGATAGTCAGAAGCTTTAAGAGGGATATTCACACTCCACAGCAAAGATTAGATGAGTATGCATTTGCCTGGAAAACACCAGAGGCAAGAGGGAATCTTCCAGACCCTGCACAAGTCCATCCCTGCCTACACCCCCGCTTTTAATTCCTCCTGTTCTTCATTTCCATTATTATGTCAGTGCCTCTGGCACCATTGCTTCCTTGGTAACTCCCTGTGCCTCCACTTCCAGCCTGCTCCATGTGCATGAAACTCCTTCTAGCTCATGGACAGGGAAAGGTAGACACCCTCTTTTCACCCTAATCCCTCATAAAACACACACCGCCTTTTACTGAGCTTGCCAATGCAATCAGAAATGGTGCTACACAACTAGTAAAAATAATTATCAAGCTTTTATGATCATCCAGGATGGTTTTTATGTGTTTTCTCTCTCCACTTACACAGTAAGTCTCATGACTGAATTCAACTTTCTCTGCTTGCTACGAGCATTTGAAATATCTCATCAATAAAAATATATAAAGAAGGGCTGCTCTCATGTTTAAGCCCAGTCTTGCCTATGCAGAATTTTATGCTGTGTAGACTCCATGCAGTGTCACAACAGTAATTAAATTTGCACGATGCCCTTCACCCTCAAAGAGTCACAAAGTGCTTTTAAAGTTTAAAAGAACTGAAATACAGGCTCCTGTTTACATGAATGGAAAATCATTACCTCATCCTTAAAATCCAGACACAAAAATAGCGATGAGGGTGGTGGGCTGTCCCAGGATACACTCAGCAATCATTTCATTGCGCTTTCAGAACGAGCCAGGCAGGAGTCCCTGAAGAAATCTGCCTTCCCCGATGCACGTCCCGTCTGCAGCATGAGAGTGCGCTAGCGCCATCTAGCAGCCATCCAAAACAGCCACACCACCAAAGACAAGCTATTTTTTTCCTCCTTGCTTTTGCAGCTCCTAAAACACATCCTGCCTTCCCTTCTCTTCTATTTCAAATCTCTTTTTCAATTCAAGGTCCAATCCTCTGCACCTAAAACACATAGGAGTCATCTTCCAAGGGCTGTGAAGTATCAAGTCATCAGCTGCCAGCTGTTGTCATTAGTAGCATCCTCATCTCTATGTTGCCTCTTTTGGGGATTTTTGAGTCACTCAGGGACAAACACAGCTCCTGAGCATCTCTCTTTTGGCATCTAAGCTCCTCCATGACAGTGTTCGCCAACGGCACACAATCACAGATTTCCTAACACAGCTTCCTATAGTACTTAAAAGAACTTTCAAGCTAGCATATAACTCAAACCTGACTTTCACATGCCATTGACTAAATCCTGCTTTCCCCAATTTCCTTGGCCAAGTTGTAATGTGTTCATTACATACAGAGAAGTTAAATGAAATGGGGAAAAGGTAATTATTTTGCAGGGTTTTTTCTATTATCCAACATGATCTGCCATTTTCCCAGGTAAGGAAACCTCCTCATTTAACAGCTCATAACTGAATAAATGTCTGTCCATGTTATATTGACTCACTACAGTATAAAGCAGATTTCTTTGTGATTATATTTATGAGGGAAGAAAGTAACTGAGAGGGGTCTTTTTTATCCCAAGAATTAACTATTGAACAGCCCTTCAGTTAATAAAATATATAATTGCTTCAAGATCCTGTGTTGTTGTTCCAAGTCCTTCTACCAAAACAGCTTTTTCCATCCACTTACTGATGACCTTTTATAGAATAGGTAGGCTGAACTAGAATTCTTTTTATGCTGGAGAGCAGAATCACATTAATCCTATCAAGCTGACCAAATCATCTTTCAAACAAGGTCAGGTAACATATCTTTTTCTTTCTTCCTTTCATTCTTGAATTCTTGCCTGTTGCAAAAATGTCTTCAATTACATCATAGAAAGGCTGTGGCCTTGTAAGGAAAAATCTACCATCCTTGCAAACTCTGAAGCAAACATGCTGTGATGATACCTGAAAGGAACCTACAGTGAAGAAAACTGACAGAGAAAAAGTGTGGGACCTAGAGAGAGGGAGAGAAAATGGGCCATGATTCCCAGGTTGCCAGCAGGGTGGAGGCAGTATCTGAGATGACAGGGAGGTAGCTGGCTGATCTGGGACTGCCTTGTTGCTCTGTAATATGGCCGTGTTTTGTAAAGTAAGGAGCCAATCCGTACAGTCACCAGGGCTGGGTTTCCCCATGAAAAACGTGGCCACATGGTTGGCAAGAGAGGAGTGGAGGATGAGGCATGAGTTTTGTCAGAATCACTCCTCCACATCTCAGTGTGGGATAAGTCTTCCAAGATACAGAGCCGTTCTCCAAAGTATCAAATGCCCTGAGCTAAAATCAGCCCAATTAAAAAGAGCTGGCAACTTAATGGATGAAACTCTTTGCCAACTGGTATTTAAACAGCTGGAATGAAAGATTGAGTGTGAGAGTGTATTCTCTCTTGGAGGAAAAAACAAACTACCCTACCAACAAAATAAACAAATTCAAATCTGCACGTTATACAAGGCAACATGTCTAGAGAAAACAAGAGGAATTATACTCATGAAATTAGGACCAGATCCAAACCCACTGACTGCCTTGGCATTTCTGCTTAGATCTGAATTGGCCAAAATCAGGTCAAAATCCCTAAAGATACAGAGTTTAGTGCACTGGTAGACAAATTATTTTAACCAAAAAGCCCACCGGGGCAATATGATGCAAAATATGAATGTTACTCTCCTGTTAATAAATTCTGCTGTCATCTAGTTACCATAAATAGAACTTCATTAAAACTTCAATTCATTATTTAGTCAATGTATTCTTTATACATGTCCTGAAACCGAATCAAGGTAATTTGTGCCATCTACTGGCAAACCAAGTCTTTCCAAATCCGAAGTACTTTAAATCTGCTTCAGAGCTAGTTGGTTTTAAATCTGTTTCTGTTTATTTGGAATCTGTTTCAGTTTATTATTCACCCAACACAAATGTGTTAGTTCAGTGCAAGCAATCTCATCTATGCCCTGTCTAATAAAGAGGACTGTTCACATTTTCTGAGGATGATCAACAGCATCATATAGGACAAATTAATTCATGGCCAGCTTTAGTTAGAGCGACATTATTATGATCCTATTAAAAAATCTCAAAGCCATAGTTTTAAACTAAAACTTTCATGTAGTAATTCTGGATTGTGGGTTAAGATCTATTTTTTAGTTTGCACTGTCTTTCTGCTTATGAGCTGCAGTGTTCATATTGTGGCAATTGCAGATGTGCTTTTTCACATCTAAGTTACTAGTTAAATCCAGAACCACTATTCTGAACCAAGGTATTCACAGCAGAGCACTAATAGGCACTAGTAGCACTAGTAGGCACTCGTATGATCTCACACTGGCATACTGCAGTCAAACCTCGCTATACATAGTCAAGAAGGCTGAAGTCAAGCTGTGACCAGCTTGCTCAGAGAAGGGAATCCCTGGAGAATGGAGACATCCTTATGGGAGAAAACCCCAAAGGATCTAGCTTGAATAGTGTAGCAGCATGAATAAATGGACAGTCTATGTCCTGCATTAAGGGACTGAAGTTAAGGAGAGAGAACATTTTTTTTTTCAGCGTCAGGACAATGTTGGCAAAAGAGCAAATGGGCGTCAGCTGGCCATGAATATATTTAGGTTGGAAATTAGAAGGCTTCTAACCATCAGAAGAAAGAGGTTCTGTGACAGCCAGCCAAAGGGAATGGTGGGGACAAACGATCTAACTAGTTTTAAGATAGATTTTGGTAACTTAATGAAAGGGATTATGAAACATGGATGTCTACAGCAGTAAAAAACTGGACTTGATGACCCAGGCAACCCCTTCTAGTCCCTTGTTCCCACATTTCCCAGAATATTCCTTTGACTTCAACATGGTGCCCAACTTCTGACAGCAGTAGATTTAGCTGCCTGTCAGGAGGCTCCAAGTTGCCAAATACTTCTGTCGATCCCAAACCCTCTCATTAGTTGGGATGTGATTTTGTAGGAGTGGCCAATTGATTTTGTCTCTAGATCTTATGTTGCTTTTGTCAGATCTGCCTTCTAAAGCTTTTAAACATAGTTTGCATTCATTTTTATTGTAGGCTGCAGGCAACTGGTGAATTAAAGGTGAACTAAGCAAAACCAGCCATTTTTAAGTACAATAGCCAAGGGATCAACTAAGATGTAATTATCTGACATGTTTAACAAAATCACCACAACAGAAAAAAAAAGGAGTGGGGAAGTCACTGTAAGTACGATTTGCAATATAAGTAACTTAGTAAAAGAAGATGATTTATTTCTAAATGACCTCATTGCGCTTTTTATTTGAGGTATGGTTCAGTATAAATGAGAAAGTAAAAAGGCTAATGGATCAGAGACATGACCCAGTGTTTGCAGACATTGGAGAGTTGCTGTTAACTGCCAAAGACATGCTGATTTGGGGAGGGGAGGGGCTTTTCTGAGCCCACAAATTTCCAGCTGTAATTCACAGAAGTCACTGGCTGACCTCTGAATGAAAGAAAAAAGCCCACAGTCTCTCAAACTGAGCACTCAAAATTGTAAATCCTTTTTGAAAACTCACTTCTGAAGTAAACATACAATTAAGTCTATCAGCTGATACTGTTAAAAACAACCCTCTGCCTTTCTCTTCTGGTTACCATTACACCCTCCCCAGCTGCTGCAGAGACAATTTGAGTATAATAAAGCAGCAATACAGTGCTCAGGAAGTGGTATGGAAGTGTGCATGCCTGTGAGTCCATGTACAAAGGGCAGAGGAAACGTGACACGTGCAGCTCCCCAGGCACCTTGCTGGAATTCTGCACCTCCTGCTGCCTGTGATTAAGCACGCAGCAAAAGGTTTTTACAAGGATCCTCTGAGAACCATTTCATTTTGTTTTCCTGAAGTAGGAATATGTCAAAGTTCTTGAACTAGTTTGTTCAGTTGTCCAAGCGAATCATATTTAAATTTGAAAAAGTGGAAATACAAGAAAGCCAGCCTAATACACTTCCAAATTATATTTAGCTGATCTTCCCCTTTTTGGAAGGATTTGCTGTTTGGAAACATTTAGCCTATTTGACAGCCAGAAAATATAGAAAGAACAATCAATCAGACATTTCACAAAAACATTCCTCTAGTGTGTCCAGCTGTGCTTTCCATACAGAGTGGAATTATTTGGGAAACAAGAAAACTGGTTCTAGAGGAGTTCCTCTGCCAGTAACTTTCTATCACACAGGTATGTAAACTTACTGTTTACTTGAATAAAGTGAGTGGAGCCAAGAAAGGCCCACTGAGGTTAGTGGAAAAATTACTGCAAGCAGGATTTGAATCAGAATATTGCCCCTTTTCCAAAGGTGAAGCCACCCCGAGGCAATAAAAGGAATGAACACGTTAATGTTAAGCTGGTCTTAGCCTCTGGAGAGCACTTCTGAGAAATGTACAGATAAATCTTTCTCTTTTTGATTAGTTAGTTCTTCCCTTCACTACACAAAATGCAAAAAGCTTCAAAATCTCAGCATTCCTTCTTTCTGGGTTTCTGCTTCCAGCCCTTCAGGCTCAACAAAGGAGGTGCTGCTGGGAAACATAATGTAGGCAACAACCAAGTGGTGAGAGTGCTCCCAAATGAGTTTTCAAAAAGGTTCTGCAACTTTGCCTGTTTCCCTCCATCAATGCAGGTGTACAGTATGCCATTGCTGTTTAGCCATTGATTACATACAGTATGTCCTGAAGCAATCTCCAAACTTTTCACATTGGGCTGTATCATTATCTAAATCACACATAACAATTTCTACTGATATACTGCTTCTTCAGATGGCCTCCTCAGAAAAATCACATCTTACTATTGCTAGTTTGGATTGTTGATTCATATTTTAGATGGAAACAATATCAACTACTGCTTGGGTTTTTTTAAGTCATTACTTAGGTAAAATAAAATATAATATAATAAATAAATGTAATACAATATAATAAAATCTTCTCTCCCGATTGCTCATTATTTCTCACCCTTAAAAAAATAACAACCAAACATCAAGTGGGGAAACAAGACCACATTGCAGCATGCTCAAATTTAAATACTAACACATATAAAACTATTTCAAGACTGAGCTGAATAAGCCATGTGGCCAAGATTCTGGTCTTTCCAATGGCAGCAGAAACTATGCCACTTCCTTAAACAGGTTAATACATTCAAGTATAAGATGTCTTACTCCCATTGCTATACCCTGCACCTTTCCTTCTTTGCTGGATCACTGATTCTCCTATTTTTCCCTCCTTCAGGAATTGTTTCCTTCTCGACTAAACATTCTGTAACATATTTTTTTTTAATTGAAAACACTTTCAGTGATGAGATTCTGGAAAATACTTCACCTATTTCATTTCGGACTTACATATTGGATTTTGTGACACTAACATCCAAACATTTTATGATGTCATTTACAGCTTCATTTGATTTTAATTTCACAGTTTTGATGTTGCTGATACTGGGTGATTTTCTTGGTATTTGGTATTAGACTAACCTAGAGGACTGTGCCATTTGCAAAATGGGTTGTGCCAGAGATGCTTGCACATCTGTAGATCTTATGATTTGCAAAATCAATAGAAGAAATATACAGCTGTGATCTCCCTATATTTTGAAAAAAGTGATTTTAACTTAAGCTAGGGTAATTGCTAGTTAACACATATTTAAACCAATAGTTTCACTCCCATGCTATGATCACAGTAACAGCAGCTTCCCATTTCGTAGCTTGCTTGCTTTTTTTACTCCCATGGAATTGCAAAAACTGGCCAAAATGCCTGCTGTTTTTTTTCCTTTTCGGTTGTGAAACTCAAGAAGTTGCATTTTGTAGATAGTTTTCTAATGTGTCAGATGTTAACTTTGCATTTCTTTATTCCACTACAAAATCAGATTTTACCACTAATTCAATAATATTTCTTTGCACTTCAGATATTAAGACCCTGTAATTTTGGGGCACAGACAAAGGATCAAAAGCAGTTGGGCTATCCCAGTTTGACAACTTACCACTTAGCTATGCTATCTGATCTTGTTCTCCTAACCCTTTGCACATGTTAAGAAAAACATGGTAGGGTAGCTTAAATCTTAGCAACAGCATTTCTGGACTCTTGCTTTTGCAGGTCTTCATCTTAAGAGCAAAACACAGATTCTGGAAAATCACAAAATGAGAGAAGAAAATAGAAAGAGAATGATGCAATTATAAAAGAGGCAAACTGCTCAGTAGCAGTGAATATAGAAGGGATATGTCTACACAGAGTACCCACTTTCTTCCAGGAGACCCAAACTTCTGAACACAGAGGAAGCATTCTTCCACATGATACAGATTCTGCCCCTTTGCCACCGTAGCTGTTGAGTGTTTCCACAATCTTGTTTTGGAAAGATGGTGCTCCATGACCGAGCACAAAGAAGATGCTAAGGTACTTATGAACATTATGAAATATTGACTGCATAATGTCTGCGCTTCTGATGGGAGAAGTTTATATTGGAGATAGTTTCATGGGCAAACCCCTCTTTTAGCATTTACTTAGTTTAGACAGTATGCATGCAGAGCGAAAAAATCCTCTAAATAACAGCTCCATAGATACAGGTTAAAAATTTCCTTGGACAAATTCTATCTATCAGGGACAGTCTGTACTTGTAAGTGCATGAAGCAGCTGTTTTATTTGTACATGAAGCAACAGTGACTGTGAGTGCATGGGAGTTAGTGGACTCCTGGCAGTGAGAAGTTTGCTTGATGGCACCTTCCATCCATTTAATATGGACCTGAAAGATAACTAAATTCTGTGGCCTCACATGAGAACATGTAAGGCCATGATTTAAATGGGCAGAAATCCAGCTGGAATGTGAAGATGTGGTAAGGCTGTTCACCACATGGAGCAGAAAAATTTGAGAAGGCAAGGGCCCCACTTCCAAATCCATATTACATATTGTAAAAATCGTATTGATTTGAATGGACCTACTGAAAAGGTGAGTCAAAACTTCCGGATCAGGCTCCAGGTAATTAATTTCCAGTAATTTGGTTTGGCAGGCACAGCTGATCTCCAGCCAAATACATGAGCAGCAGTAATTCATTGGGGACTGAGGGGGAGAGGTGAAGGTTCCTAATTAGCCAGAGAAAGTGCTTTTATGCCAGAACTGTAGATTTACCTAATGTTCAGTCAGCATTCTAGTGTAGTGCGCTATTTAGCGTAGTGTGCTGAGCTGCAGCCACCTCCCCCTGCAGCCGCAGTATCTACACAGTGTTTGCAATCACCAGTTCAAAGCACATAGGGCACACAGCACTCCCAGCTAGACAGGCTGCAAAAACAGATACAGCTAGGAGCTTGATGACTGGGTTCTCTTCATCAGGTTTCACCACTGGAGAAATCTTGCTGCTGCACACTTTTGCTGCATGGTCAGGAGTGAAATGTAGCACCTCACGAAAGCATAGCCGGTTTGAGGAAAAATACTTCAGTGATAATACTGGTATCTTCATTCAAGCCAGCATAAAAATCAGTGGTGATGTAAATAGAATGGGAATCCAAACCTTGCCTGGAAGAGTAACTGCTCTAAATGGAGGAATTTTATTAAGAGCATCACGTTAAACACCACATTATACAGTTACTTTCTTGAATCTGTACACTGGTGGATGGAAAATATGACAGATCCACTTTCTGCCTATCAGCAAGTCTAAAACTCACAAAAAGCCAGTGGAGAGCTGTCTTTGTTTATACTAAGTGCACGTGAAAAGTCAATAATATGAATATATGAAATGCTGGCATGGTATTATTTGCTTTCGCTCACCAGGAAATCTGTGTTCAAAAGATCCATTAATGTCCATCCAAAGATCTGATTTTAATGAATGGTGGTTTTTTCTATTTATTTCCCATTTTCTCTCATACCTACATGCATTTTGAGACCATGTATGGTTACTTTTTTCAGGATATGGACAAAACAGAAAGAAGATAGAAACACTTCCATCTATTGCTATAGATATGTAAAATCTGATGACAGGCTTTGGGGCAAAATTTGTCTAACAGTTTCACTCAAGAAGCTACTTTTGCCTTCAGAGAAATTATGGCAGTATAACTCAGAGCAAACTTTAGCCACAGGTTAGCAGTGAGACTCCATTTAGGGGGGTCCTTTCTTCAGCATTCAAGACCTCCTTATGGTTTCTGGAAGAACTTGTATTGTACAATTGTTAGACAAATGGCACAGAAAGTACCTGCCATGGTGGAAGACGCACTATAGCAGGTTTCTGATGCATTCTTCAGTATGTTATGGTCAACAGAGACTATGAAAACTTTGTTACCTATCACCCTCATTTTCTTCGTTTTTAAAAATCTTGTGCCAGAAAAGAGAAGGAACTCTGCCTTGCCCAGGAATACATTTATTCCAGCAATCAGGAACTCCTGCCTAATACAGATTTTATGCCTCCACACCATTTCTGCCTTCCCTTATGTATAACTTAGGGTTATTTTCATTAAGTCACGTAAATGTTTTGAAGTTTAATTCACATGTGTTTCTAAGGAGCAGACAGCCGTGGGGAGACTGCTTTGTGTATGACAAATAACAGCACAGAATAGAGCACCGACAAATAACAGCACAGAGTAGAGCACCGACTGCCAGCAGGAAATGCAAGTTGACAGATTTGTACAAATGGCAGCACTTAAAAGAAGTGGACAGTTAGTTTTGCATTTGCATTCCCTATGCCAAGAAGAGGAGAGAAAACTGTCTCCTGAGAAAGGGTGTGAAATGCAACTCCTCACATCTTGCTACACAGGTGCAGTGCCATCAGGCTTAATTCTGCTCAGCACTGGCCAGACAGGAAGACTATCTCTTTGCATGCCTGGTATGCCTCCTTCATCATCATTAGCTATGCTTCTGGCTTGCCACCGTAAAAGTACAAGAAAAGCTGAAGTACCATACTGACATCTCAAGCTGGTGTCTGAAGGCAGCTAGCATCTGAAGGCATCTAGCATCTAGCCCATCATTTTCATATACACTAACCTAGCAAGAAACAGGCATATGACGTGAATTCTGGAGAAGAGAGCTTTTATGGATGCACAATGAAAAAGATGGTGTACAAGTAAAAAACAGAGGGGCAAAGGACAGCATGGATTTCTGGCACGTAAAATTTTTCTTTTAACTGTAAGTGGATCTATATGCATTGAGACTCGTGGGATTTGGAACCAAATAGATAAATATAAAGCAAATTTTGCAGAACTGAAAGGTAGGTAAAAAGAAATTGCTTTCAGGGAAATACGTAGACCAGAAGCCTATCAGCAGCCTTCCTGCATTAGAGATCCAGAGGCTACTTAGTAGCTGCCAACAAAATGGTGTGAGCTTGCCGGAGGGCCGCATGTTTCTGGAAAAAAATCTTTCACAGCTGAGTTTGGCATGTATGTCTGGGACTGCCAGGGAGCAAAAGACACTAGCTAAACTGCACACTTTTCACTGACCACAATTAGGATGAACGCACTTAAAATTAGGAATGTGAATGCAAGCTACCAGCCGCCCTGTACTTCATCTGTAAGCATGTCTGTCTGTAGTTCAAGCACTGTCAGGATAACACCCAAGGAAATGAACTGAGAGATACACAACAAACTAGAACTCACACCAACAACTTACGTGACACAGCAGTGCCAGATCCCCAGCTTCCCTCTTTTGAGAAACATGTGGTCTTGTGTTTCAGCTAGGAACTGGCAAATAGTAATAAGGACATGCAATTGCTGCTGTGTGAAAACAGAACATTTTCTCTGCTGGTATCCAGAAAAGGCACTAACTGATAACTCAGACTTGAGGCCTCTGTCCATCTCAGGCTCCTACACACACAGGCGTGTTTTCAGAAGTGGGCACATATTGGGCCATCACCCAGGGACCAACCTAAGCCTCATTCTTAGTCAAGGGTCACACAGAGCATACGTGTCAGCAGAGGTGTCCAACCATGGACAGAAAAATGCTTTTTTTTTCATTATATGAAATCAGGATGGAGAGTTATTTCTGGGCAGTTGAATCTCCTGAACTATGCAACAGTTTGAAATAACCCATTTTTTTTAAGTCTGAAATACTAAGAACATTCTACATCACTCAGTTTTATTCCTTTGATACTACATGAAAGAACTGTCTCCACAGCTGATAGGTGATATTCCTGTAGCAGTTACACTGTAACATTCCCTAACATTGTTGGATGTAAGCGTATCCAAAATATTTCTCAAGTAAGCAACAAAATAGCTTCAGTTATAATGAAGACTTGTAACCTGCTCCCAGGATACAGAAGTTTAATGGGAATCACCTGATACAGATATTGCTCTAGACTTAAACTCCTTGACATACATATGGTGAATCATAGGCCATTTAAACAGAACAGAAGACTGTAGATTAGATCAATGGGGGGCGGGGGGAAACCCAACCAAAAAAACCAAAAAGCAAGACAAAGCAAAGACCACCTATATAAGGTGTATATACAACCTTTTCAAATGAACTTAATAGGAAAAATTTTTTTGGCTGTTTCACAAGCAAAACAAATAGAAACTGCAACTGGATATTCTATTTCTTACACCTGTCATGATACTTTGCACACTGAAAGACGAGAATACGGTAATGTCTCAGCCTAGACAGAACAACTTCCACTGTTTCTGAGAGGAAACAGTCATTTCAGGTTCCCATCTCAAGAACATCAATCTCCAAAACCTTCCTCCAAAACAAATTATTCATGCATGCCATTCAATCAGCAGTACCCATTTTTCTTGAAGAATGTTCCAGACATGACTTCCAGGGCCAATCTACCCTCTTCCTGTTGGAAAAAGCTGAAGTCTCTTCTACCTTTTGGAAAGAAATTGCTTCAGAATAGATTAGTAGGTTCTGGAAATCATCTCAAGAGAGTCCTGAAAGTTTCCTGGTTCTTTAGACTGTACTCACAAGTGCCAAGTCTTCACTCAGGAATTGCTAAAGAACACTCTCAAAGAGGGCTATAAGCAACTGTTCCAGGAACCGTATGAGCACAGATCCAAGTACATTATAATACTTCCAAATAATGAATTTATTATTATTCGTCTTTACTCATGCTCTCACTTAAAGACCAGCATAAAAACTGAGATTCAGGGGGTGCCTGGCCTTAGGTTGGATGTCTTTAAAAACTAGTCTCATTTCAGATGATTTCTATTACCAGTTATTTTAAATGATTACCATGAAATGAGGTGCCAAATGGATACCAGAAGATGCTGTAGTACATGTTATTACATACCTAATAATCCACATGCTTTACTAAGCTTGCTGAAGGTTGGAAAGCGGATACAAAAATGTGCCCATTTCTTTTCAAAGTTTCCAGGGCTGCTTCTACTTGAGCAAATATTACCACTAAAATATTTCAGCTGTAATACTTGATATAAAGAAGTACAGATATACAAGAATGAGTGGAATTTGGTTAAACCCGCAAATGGTAAAGGCTAGTCACAGTACAATAGGTAACGGCTTCTAGTCATCACCATGCTGAAGGAAACACTCACACTGATGACCTCATTCTTAATTTAAAGTAATCAGATCTATGCAACTTTGCATTCTGTTAAACACACTGTTCTCATCCGGAGCGCTCTATGCTGATTTAATTGCCTGGCTGAGGAATTCAGTGTGATATTTCCCAGACCCATGCAAAGGGACTTTCTCCCCCATAAGCACTTCTATGGCTAAATTGGAGAAATCAAGCAAAGACCCTTCTCAGTCAAGCACTCGCATACCTGCTCTAGTATTACTGATCCTAGTAGGACTTGGCTTTCCGATAATACTTTGCCTTTGGTCTAAGCTAGAAAAAAGATTTTGAAGCACAAGAATGAAACTTAGAAAAAGAAATCTTTTCATCAATAATTAGAGATCACCAAATCCTTGAAAAGCAAAAAATAAGAGTAGTAATAACTGCATTTTTCATATTTAAAGCATTTCATAGTGCCAACATTTTTAGCTGCTGAAACATCAGCTACAGAAACAAATAAGCAGTACCACTGATGTTTAATACTTAATGTAGAAAGAAAGAGCTGAAAATAATTTGAGTCACTAAGTTACTTTGGCAAACTATGAGTAGAATTCAGGAGCTTACAAGACCCTACCTAGCACTTGTTATTTAGTACCCTCTGTTTTGGTGCTTGTTTGCTCTACGGGTAGTTAGAACAGTAGGAAAATATAATAGACAAGCTATGATACATTTTCTTTCTATGCCAAGCAGTGAATCCTGCTTGGCACAATAAAAAAAAAAAAAAAGAAACAGTGGTGGACTGAGCTCCGACTTATTTTGTAATGATTTGGGGCGATTTCTCAACAAAAACTCTTAAGTTTCATTGTTACCATAAATAACAGCGTTAATCCAAGCAATAAGCTTTATTAAACGGAAGAAGTGGAGGAAAAAAAGAGGAGAGTGATATTCAAAACAAGATAGAATTAAGCAAATCCATGTAGCAGAATGAGTATGGTAAGAGAAGTACCTATCTGATAAAAAATGAATTGACAAGATTATTTACAAGTTACAAGATTAATTTATAAAAATATGCTAAGCCCTTCAGAGGAATTCTACAATTATATCACCCACATGAAAAGGAAATTCAAACAAAATTTTTCTTATTTACCATTTGTATTATGCAAATTGCTAAGCACACCATAAGCGTAATAAATTCATAGATTCCTTATATTGATCTACCTGCAGGCTACAGCAAAAGGGTCAGTCCCACCCTTCTCTGCAGGACCTATTGCAGTCCTGGCCCATACTTTGTTTTAGCTTCAGCAATTACCCACTTTCATTGTACATCAGATCATATCCCTGAACTTGATTTAAAATGCTTCTTAATTTTCAGGTACATTTTAGTTGGATGAATGTTTTATTCTGTGGCCTCATGAGAGCTAGAACTGATGTAAATGAAGTGGCAGGAGCACGTGGCCAGGGCAAAGGTGGGTATGGACATTGCAGGGATCATGGCCTTACATCAGACAAAGCTATTTATGAAACCCTGAGAGGGTATGAAAGCAATGCAGCTACAATGAAAGGACAGACAGATGTGAAATCAGGAAGATCAATTCAAAATCAGCCTTAATTGATCTTAATAGCTTCTGAGTAAATACATTTTATGCCACTGAAATATTGATAAGTGTTTGCCTATTACTGTATTATAGTGGTTTTGGAACTGAGTCAAGGTGCTCAAGCATTCAGTTGCTTTACACAAGAGCAGGGACCTTGAAGTCCCGCTTATGTCATTATATAAGACGCCTCCCTGCTCTACCTGCCCTGATTTTCATTTCTTCACACAGCCTTGCAAAATCATTAATAAAGTACAACTTATTTAAAGTGAAGCAGGAATTAGTTTCTAAGGAGACATTCACAACAAATCTCACCTTCTGCTGAGAAAAGCTCTCGCCTGAGAGAGAAAGCTATTGCAGTTTGGAACAGGTGGTTTTAGGTTGAGTTTTTCTAAGTTATTTAATACATATTACTTACAGTTCATGTAAGACCTGAGCCCGTAAGTAGAAGAGATCATAACTTTATGTATATCAACAGTAAAGAGATAACATAAAAAAGGATAAGCACTATTCCAAAGGGAAGGATTTGGTAAAAACGCCCAGAAAATGCAGATCAGCTTCCTGTAAAACTCTGAACAAAAGGGGAAAAAATCTAGAAGAGACACAGGTATAAAAAAGAAAAAAAAAAAAAATTATGATCAAGGGAAGATCTGCTGAAAGTAAACAACATCTGAGTCATTAGCAACAAATCACCCACTGTAGCTTGCATCACTGAAATCCAGCTAGATGACATTTCAAGTCTTGCACTAACCAGCTTACGCCCAACCCCACAAAGGCAGATCAAGTGGTCTCCCAGCACACTATCTATCTTCTCCACAAGCATCATGTTAGAAAAGATTGTTATGAAAGACTAATACTGCTGAATTCATTTATTTCACAACAGAAACAAATCCAATATAAAGGCACATAGAACCATAGAATAGTTAGGGTTGGAAAGGACCTTAAGATCATCTAGTTCCAACCCCCCTGCCAGGGGCAGGGACACCTCACACTAAACCATGGCACCCAAGGCTCTGTCCAACCCAGCCTTGAACACCACCAGCGATGGAGCATTCACAGCTTCCCTGGGCAACCCATTCCAGTGCCTCACCACCCTTACACTAAAGGACTTCTTCCTTATACCCAACCTAAACTTCCCCTGTTTAACTTCGAACCCATTACCCCTTGCCCTATCACTACAGTCCCTAACACAGAGTCCCTCCCCAGCATCCCTATAGGCCCCCTTCAGATATTGGAAGGCTGCTATGAGGTCTCCACGCAGCCTTCTCTTCTCCAGGCTCAACAGCCCCAACTTTCTCAGCCTATCTTCATATGGGAGGTGCTCAGGTCCCCTGATCATCCTCATGGCCCTCCTCTGGACTTGTTCCAACAGTTCCATGTCCTTTTTATGTTGAGGACTACCAGAATTGCACACAATACTCCAAGTGAGGTCTCACAAGAGCAGAGTAGAGGGGCAGGATCACCTCCTTCCACCAGGTGGCCACGCTGCTTTTGATGCAGTCCAGGACACAGTTGGCTTTCTCGGCTGCGAGAGAAGACTGCTGGCTCATGTTAAGTTTCTTGTCCACCAACACCCCTAAGTCCTTCTCCTCATGGCTGCCCTGAATCTCTTCTCTGCCCAACCTGGAGCTGTGCCTGGGATTGCTCCCACCCAGGTGTAGGACCTTGCACTTGGCATGGTAAAAATTTCTGAGGTTGGCATCAGCCCACCTCACAAGCGTGTCAAGGTCCCTCTGGAGGGCATTCCTTCCCTCCAAAGTATCAACCGAACCACACAGCTTGGTGTCATTGGCAAACTTGCTGAAGGCGTACTCAATCCCACTGTCCGTGTCACCGACAAAGATGCTGAACAAGACCAGTCCCAACACCAATCCCTGAGGGACACCACTTGTTGCTGGTCTCCAGCTGGACACTGAACCATTGAGCACAACTCTTTCCGTGCAGCCATCCAGCCAGTTCTTTATCCACCGAGCAGTCCACCTATCAAATTGATGTCTCTCCAATTTAGAGACAAGGATGTCATGTGGGATAGTGTCAAACGCTTTGCACAAGTACAGGTAGATGACATCAACTGCTCTACCCCTGTCCATCAATTCTGTAGCTCCATCATAGAAGGCCACCAGATTGGTCAGGCAGGATTTCCCCTTAGTGAAGCCATGCTGGCTGTCACCAACCACCTTGTTGTTTTTCATGTGCCTCAGCACGCCTTCCAGGAGAATCCGCTCCAAGATTTTGCCAGGCACAGAGGTGAGACTGACTGGTCTGTAGTTCCCTGGCTCATCCATTTTCCCCTTCTTGAAAATGGGGGTTATATTTCCCTTTTTCCAGTCTTCGGGAACTTCACCTGATTGCCGTGATTTTTCAAATATGATGGACAGTGGCTTAGCAACTTCATTTGCCAGCTCCTTCAGGACCCGCAGATGGATTTCATCAGGTCCCATGGACTTGTGCACGTTCAGGCTCTTAAGATGGTCTCGAACCAGATCCTCTCCTACAGTGGACCCAGGGTCTTCATTCTCACAGTCCCTGCGTCTGCCTTCCAAGTCTTGGGTGCTGTGGTCACAACATTTGCCACTGAAGACAGAGGCAAAGAAGTCATTAAGAACCTCAGCCTTCTCCAAATCCAGGGTAGCCAGTCCTCCTGATAGCTTGGGGAGAGGGCCTACGTTGTCCCTAGTTTGCCTTTTATTTGCCACATAGCTATAAAATCCCCTCCTGTTATCTTTAACATCCCTAGCCAAGTTTAATTCTCAGTGGGCCTCAGCTTTCCTAACCTGGTCCCTAGTTTCCTGGACAACATCCCTGTACTCTTCCCAGGCCACCTGTCCTTGCTTCCACCTTTTATAAGCCTCTTTTTTCCTTCAGAGTTTCCTCAGCAGTTCCTTATCCATCCAAGGAGGCTCTCCTGCAGCACTTCCTTCTAGTCAGGGCACAACACTCCTGAGCTTATAGTAGGTGATCCTTGAATATCAACCAACAGCCTTGGGCCCCCCTGCCCTCTAGGGCTATATCCCATGGAACCTTACTAAGCAGGTTCCTGAAGAGGCCAAAGTCTGCTCTCTTGAAGCCCAGGGCAGTGAGCTTGCTGCACGCTCTTCTCACTGTCCTGAGGATCTCAAACTCAGCCATCTCATGATCACAAAATTAAATAAAATAATAAAATAAAAAATATAAAAATAATCTAGAAAAAATCATAAATCATAAAATAAATAATTTTTATTATAAATAAACATAAAATGCATAATCTGAAAGTGAGGCCAGTCACACTTTAATGGGGATGCTCAAGAAAGATCTGACATTCTGGGCATGTTCGACACACAGGTTATCAAAGACAGATGTCTAAACTCCAGAGTTCACTTCTCTCCCACTCAGCTGCAGAAGCCACTTGTAATCTAGCTCAGGAAGCCTTTCACATCTGTGTCTTTTGCCGGTGTTACATCTCAAGCACAGTCTTTCATACACTTTTAAAACATTCAAGAGATAGAGACCAAACCACAGAAATGTCAGATGAGAAGGGACCACAGGAGATCTATTTTAACTCCTAGTTATGAAAAGGGAATGTGTAAACTTAGAATTCCCTTGATGCTCCTCTGTTCTTCAAAATTCTAATGATGAGGATTCCACAACCCACAAAACCACACCTGTCACACTGCTAAAATGTCCTACAAAAAGTGTTTTCTAGTATTTAATCTGGTTATCCTTTGTCCATTTCAACTGATTACCTCTGGTCTTATCTCAGCCAACACTGGTAACAGTTTACCTTTGGCCTTTTTGTCATAATACTGAAGAATTGCTATGTCTTTCATAATTGTTCTCTTTCTTAGACTTGCATAGGGCAAAATTTTAGATTAGATCTTTAATTTCTTTTAATTTTACTTTGGGATACCTTAAATTTTTTCAAGTCGTTGTCAAAGAATAGTGTTTCAGACTGGACAGTACTCCAGATGAGGTCTCACTCATGCCAAATTAGGAAAAATAACTATTTCTTATTCTTATATATGCTAATTTTTCTGCAAAATTTATTCCAGAATTGCTTTTGGTGGTTTTGCAAAAAACATCACACACTTGACTTAAATTTAAGCTGTGGACCAATAATCCCAGGCTCCCTCCTTTTCTACTGTGGCCTATTCTGTTAGGCTTCCTATTATATCTCTGTGTTGGATTTTCTGTCCTAAATGTAAGACTCTGCACAGTTCTCAGTTCTACCATCTCACTTTCAAGCTGATGAAGGTTATTTGACATTAGAATATCGTTTTCTCCTAGATTTTTTCTGTCATCAGTCTCATCCTGGTGAAAACCAAACCCATAAATTCCAGCTTTTCTTGCTGTTTTAGGAAGAGGCTGCACTAATAGATAGCAATAAGAAATCATTTCTTGTTCAGTAAGAAGCATTCAAGAACCTAATTCAAATAAAGATTTATGGACTCTATCACTTTTAAAAAATCATTTAAAAGATGACAAAAAGTGCAGGACACTCACTCTGAAGTCACCTTAAAGTTCAGAAATACAGAATCTGCATACCAAAGAGTTGATTATTTGGTGAATCATTATTATTCTGTATTAGCTACACAAACTGGCTTCCACATTCTCCCTTCCTCCTCATCAGCCACAAAAGTGTTTGCCAGCTGAAGACAAAGGATTACATTCAAGTGTTAATGGAAGAGAACAAGAGCTGAGACAGACACACAAAAATACAATTCCTCAAAATGTGTAATTCAGTTTGCAGCCCACGCCGAAGAAAGTGTCCCATCAGCCTCCAATGAAGCTGTTAAGCACTCTGCCTACAGCACTCACAAGAAGATAGCACCTAATGGATCTCAATTGTTTATGCAGCTGCATGTAGCAGTATGATAAAATCTTGATGCAAGCACTGTGAATCCAACCCATCCACTTCCTCACCTAAAAATACAAAGGAGTCTAGTTATAGTCAGGTCTTGAAACAGTCAACAAGTCTGTCAAAAAATACTGATGTCCTTCATCCTTCGTATGTACAACATCCAAAGAAACACAGAAGAAAACATTCCCTAATGAGATAGTCAACACCTTTCATTTCTAAGCAAGCTTTTCAGAAAGTTAACCCTGGACCTTATTCAGAATCACTTGAGTGATATTATATCTCACATAGAGCACAATCTGGATGGAAGGCCAGGAAATGTGAATTATGGTTTAATGACAACAGGGTTTTATCTCCTCCTATGAAAGGACACAGGATTCAGTATATATAGCTAAGTGTGAAATACTACTCAAATACCTGAGAAAGACTAGCAGTCGAGGTAACGTGAATGGACTTCTTCAGTCTGCAGAAAGCTAATGATAGACGTCAGTAAGCAGTGAATTCACCATAAAGAGCTGTATCTTCCAAGGCTGCATAAGCTGACTGTATTTCCTGTACTCTATATTTAGTATGAGACTATAGGTTTATTTAGAAGCTCCAACTGCACAACAAGCTACATCACATCCTATGAACATAGCAATCCACCATAAAAACATCACACCCTTCCTCCCATCCCTTCGCTGGCTACATTAGTTTACTGGCTGTATTAGCTTACCGCACCAAAGTTCAGCCTCCATTTTTACCTTGAAAATACAAAACTTTCTAACAACATGAAAGAAAAGTTTTTTCAGTTTCAACATGCGCATGTAATATGCTCTGAAATAAAAACAGAGCTTCTTTATATTTGAATTTTTTGTATTTACAGGTTTGTAAATTCAAAATAATTTTGAGAAAGGGGTTTCGATTCACTGTATGCAATTCAACTAAACTGCAGACAAGAAGTAACAAAGATGTTATTTTGCACAAGGAATGGGACAAAGTAGACAATCTTTATAGGAAAGTAGAACAAGGTTTCATCCTAGATATGTTGAACGTTCAGCTCAAAGGATCCTGCAGAACAAATAGGTTAAAAGGAGAAGGACAGAGATTCACTCCTGAAAATTTAAAAGTAGAGGGCAGAGAGCAACAATCTTCAGCCTGGAAAACCTGTGAAAGGAGCTAGAAAAGACTGGGATTTTCTTTATCCTCAAAAAGAGATGAACAAATAAAAACATAATAAAGTATCAGATATCTGGGGTCTTTGTGTCATGAAAAAGTATTTCAGTAAAATAAACAAAAAACAACAAATTTGACAGCTGGGAAATTTAAACACAGTTAAATGAAATGCATATGTACACAATGACTAATTTGGACTTAGATGAAAAAGCAGCTAGGTATTTATGTAGGTAACAACAGTTCCCTAACATAAAACTAAAAATTGTGTGGAGAGCATATCAGGAAATGTGTATTGGGCCTTAAACAATCTCTAAAGTGAAAAGGCTAGATAAGGTAAAGTCTAGTGACAGTGTAGATGGTGCCATTTCTGCCCCCTGAAGGGTGTTCCCCTTGTTCTCTGAAACATCTGGAACTCAGGGCTCCCCGATCCATCCTCCTGGACTTAAAGTTTGAGCCAGTACGGTAACTCCTAAAACCATGAACAGATATTCAGAAAACTGCAATATCAAGTTATAAACACATTTAATTCAGCTTTGCAAAACAGGAATACCTCAAGAAGATTTTAGTTGTGAAATGTAGCCGCATGTCCTTCTGATCATGTTCAGAGAGTACCCTCCTATGTATTTCTCTACAATATTGAAACTCAGTGGTGATTTTCTGATACTGTAGACAGTCATCTAAACACTGAGATATAGTATTTATATATATATTTATATTGGAAAAACACTTTCAGTGATGATCAAAACATTGAGTTCCCCTATTCATTACAGGCTTTATCTACGTGAATCGAAGGCAACTAGTCCCCAAAAGACTTTGCAACAAAACATGCAGCTTCTGATTGATTTTCAGGATGGTTTTGTTGGAATAAAAATATTGGAAGAGGGAATGGGAAATATACAGTTATTAAAACTTAGTAGATTAATAAAAACCATTCTGTTTATTAAAAAATAATTATAAGGTTTATTTTTTTTTAAAAGTGAAATTGGATATAGCATGTACAATTCATTCTCATCCATATGAAGTTCATTTCCAGATTCACTTTGATACTATGTCTGAGCTAGAAAGAACAGAGGTTAAACAGGAATGGAACAGGAAATGGAACAACAAATAAAAGCTATGAAACAAAACCCTATGTTTTCTGTAATCTAGTCACTAATGGCTTTATGCAGCAGGAACACTACACATGGAGTTGCGGCATAGAAGGCAGCAGACTGTTGTTTATCTGACTCCTGTGCCCTGCCAACCTACTCAGCAGACAGCTGGCTGTTGTCCAAAAGTCTAAATAGGAAATACAAAAATTTAGTTCTAAGAAACCAACCTTTCAAGTTCCCTGATCCACATTGCTGGGTTCTTCTTTTGGACTTTTTTTTTTTGGGGGGGGGGAGGGGGTGCAGAAACAGCTGCAGAATTATTTTTTTTAATACTTCAGAAGTTTATCCCAAAAAACTGGATTAGAAATGACATATCTGCTTAATCTTAGACCAGAAAGCTTAGAGCAGATTCTTTATAGACATTTCTGGCAACAACTCATGCCCCCACAAACACACAGTGCTCAAACATGGCCTCTTGGTTGCCATTACATATAACCATCTGTTAAGCAGAATCACCCATTCACAAACAGTTCCAGCCTGTTTCACAATAGTTTCGAACCCAAGCTAATATTGGCTGAGATATGCAATTGCACTGTTGCCACTCGCAGGAAATATCTTTTGCCTGACTGTTAATGCCAGTTGCACTGATCTCACATATTTCTGTAGATTTTATCACACATAACAGAACTTACAGCCAAAATGAACAATGAGTGGATAATGAGAAAAGTGCTTTATAGGCACTTGCAGTTCTGGTGTTTTGTAGTAGAAGCTGTTTAGTAATCTAAGGAAATTAGGCAAAGAACTGGTCCTGACTTTTGCTGACGGATGGGCTAATCCCACCTCGAGCAACATTAGATTTTAAATTCAAGTATTTTAATCTCATATGGCTATAAGCAACATGAGAACAAGCTGTGAGCTGCATGATTGTGTATACAAAACCTTAAAATAGAATTTGCATGCAAACATAGGATGGAACCTTGCTAATAGAGGTGTAGGAAGCACAAATCAAAACTAAATGACCCAAGTGAGACCCACAATTATATTTTAGTCAAACTCAATGACAAATCTGTGAACAGGACTAGTGTTTCCATTATTTTGAAAGACAGGCACATCTAACTTCAAATTTGACCGCAATGTTAAAAAACTCCTCATTGTTAACGTTTATGTATTCACTATGGAGTTTTCCATTTAAGTGATTTCTTAAACAAGAGGGGATGGGTGTCTGAAAAACATAAAATAGACTTCCAAAGTATGAAAAGTGAAAGTTTTTTTTATAATTTCTCTGGGTTAGATGATTCTTCCCTAGTTTTGGTAAGGCAAAACTATTGTAAATACCTTAATTAAACCAAGTGATATAGCTGGAAAAAAAGAATATGCTTTCAGCACAACTGCTGAGTACTTTCATTATCCGCCGCTAGCACAGGCTGATAGTCACCAGAGGATGTTACACTAGCTCTTTTTTACAGAAACCTACAATTCTGGAAGCTCACTCTCACCAGGGGTTGCCCAAATTTGGAAAAGTATTTTGCCATATGTCTGAAAAATCAGAGCACATTATGCATGGAAGTCCTACTAAATTAAAAAGAAAAAGAAAATAGTTAAGCAGGTGTTCAAGGTAGCAACTACACTCAGACAAGTGATTCTGGCAAAGACCAGAGACTCAAGATGCTCTATCAGGGTATTTTGTTCTTACAGCAATCGCAACTGCCTGTAAATCCTACCTGTTCCAACAGCAGGCACTGGTAGAATCCTTCCATGGGACCTCTCATCCATGACTTTGCCCTGCCCCCCACTCCCTAAGACACCCTGCCTGTCCAGCAGCACTCTGTAATGTCTTTGCAGGACCAGATGGGAAACACAAAGAACAAACTTGAGGTTCTCTTCCCAGTTGTCTCCAAGCTTGACTTCAATGAGTTCCTATCAGTGAAACTTATGGGTGATCAGGGAATTTGGCCTCAAGCCCAGCCTTCAGGCCACTTTTAAAAGACAGTGAAGATATAGCTGCTGCATTTTGCTGGACTGGGGCCAAGGCTACTTTGCAGGAATATCCAGGACCTGAATCAATTTAGGAAGTTACTCTGAACATAAAAAAACAGGCTTCTTAATGTGTCCTGAAAAACTAAATGTTCTTTGGGTTATAAGGTGATATGAAAGTCAATGCTGTCGTGTCTGATGTCAGAACAGTCTTAAGACTTGCCAGTTAAACAGTAGAAGCCTACAATGCCTAAGCTGCCAAAACTCGGATTTTTTTTTGTTGTTGTTGAACTTAATTTTACGTCTTTCAGTTGAATATAGGCATCCACTCCAATTCATGAGAAAAATGTAAAATTTGCAATTGCACACATCAGCTTGACATTAATTTTTATTGGAGTTTTTCCTCGTCTGCAATATAGTTAGTCTATTCATTTGCACATCTGAAAGAACTGCACATTTTGGAGTTTGTCATCTGACTTCTTGTAAACTTCTCATTTGGCACTAAATGCAATGACCATGTTGATTAGAGCAACCGTATGACATGGGGGTGGAATTGCTGTCAACTCATTACAAAAATATATAAGGCCTCACTTTTAATTACTCACTTAGTAACAGATTAGTTCTTATTGCCTGCCAACAGCATGACCTCTCTCTCTTTCAAGGTCAACATAAATCAAAAGAAATCAGATGAGCTTGAACTTGTCGTTTGTTCACTTCTAACCCTTTCATAAGAAAATCTGTTTAACAAAAAAAGCAAGTCTCCATTCAATAAAGAGACCATTATTAAGGCTAAAGAGCTAAATTTCCTGTTGTGGTTTTTTTTCTGAATAGCCTCAAGTAATATTCCAGGAAAAAGGCCTTGATACTGTTTTCTTTGTGAAATAAAAAGAAAAGCAACATTAGAAACATAAGATTGCTTACAGGTTTCAAATACCAGTACGAATAAGGGTTTCCTGGTTCTATGCTTTAAGGATTAATGGTATTAAGCACTACAAAATGACATTTGTCATGTTTACTTTAGCTGTCTTGATCTGACAAACCTCTGCAAGCCTTATAAATAGAGGTTGAATGTGACTGCTTCTGAGATTGCTGTCGAATAGTGAAAAAATATACAAAATGCACCATTTCACTTTCAAGAAAAATCCTAAATAAATAAAAATTCTTAAATACAATGAAATGGTACTGCTTTGGCGTTTAATTATGACTTTGGCATATGAAAGACTTGGGTGCATCTGTCTGCATCAGTAAAAATCACCTCAAGGTTTTGCTGTCACTTTGATGTTCTAGCACCTCGATTTTCATTAATTATAAAATTATCTTTGTGGACCTTCTGGCCACAGAGAATGTGCTTTACTGGCCATGTAGCACAGACTGCTTTTACAAAAAATCTGTGTATTTATCCAAGTGTCCAACCAGCACAGATGGAAGGCAGGTGCCCAAAGGCCTGGACCTCATGACTTTTGTATTGCCATAAATATTGTCAGTAGGTCTATCATTATTATTTTTTTAACAGAAAATGCTTACTCTAGCCTATTCCATAACATACATACATTCCACACTCTGCTAAAATTGTGGCTCACACTGCTTAAGCTTATTTCCAGCCCCCCAAACAAGCAACATCAACAGAGATACATACACATCAGCACCTTGCACTTTTTATGCTCCCAATGCTGGCAACATGTTTGATTAACACACACAAATCAGCCCTTACTCACAAGAATGAGTTTGTTGGGCCAGATTTTGGATTTCCATGAAGGAACAAAGAGAAACAAGAAGAGTTTCCCAGGCCTCAGTAGTATTATTCATCCTCAAGATTATGAAGGATAAATCTGCCTCTGATCTATTCTAGACAAGTAACATTGGATGAGATATTTTAAATGTTAGAAATGACATAAAAGTTATATAGTTCCACAGAAAAGAATACAGATGATATGCAAAAATCATTAAGAGATACATTTCTATTTATCTTCTGAGACACACTAACAATTCCTAATTTCTAACTTTCCAAACAGCCTTCTTCAACTCTCACGTTCAGATGTCAAACTACTAGTAGGGCACCAGACTAATTCAGTCAACCATATATTTCTACTGCATGATTTGTGGGCTAATTATAGCAGGAAAATTATAATGACAAATACATAGACAAAGCAGTATACATTATTCATATATGCAATAAAAACATCAAATGTATTGTCATGACTTATTGCAGTGCAATGCATATGGCGCTTTTGGCCAGATGATACACCAGATGTTTCCTTTCCTTTAGATTTGAAAAGCTCACATACAGCAGAAGTCAGGTCCTGAGGGTAGGGGTGGGTCTTAACTATTCAAAAATGCAAATATTGACAAATAAGAAACTGTTATAGTCATATTATTTGTTTTCTGCCTAAGTCTTATTTATTCCTGCCCACCACCTTAGCAGAATGTGCAGCCTACTTGTGCATACTGTAGATAAAGACTTGATTATTGTTTTGTCTTTCATTGCTCTCTCCTCACTTTTCCTACTTCAGAATAAGTTTTCTTAAATTTTTTAAGCATAATAGGATAAATGCATGTCTGAAGTAACTATAGAATATGTTATAAGCAGGAATATATTTATTTTATGTAGTCATTCCTTTGTTGTTGGTTTTTTTTTTTTTAAAGGAGGGCATAAAAAGTGACACTTTATTTTTAAGTATCAAAACTACATCTGCTCTCTAAATGCAATTTATCTGTGAGCAGAGAAATACAAACAAGGTATTGTATAGATACAAACCTGTCTTTTAAGCCCTCTATGCCTGGGTCTTCCCCTGTGTTTTCAGCTGGCGTGTAAAAACAATGTGGGCTCAGATCTACCCGGCAGAAATGGTCACATGAATAAGGATTCAGTGCACAAAGTACAGATAAAGCATGAAGGAGTGTGTTGCCAGTAGAGTATACAATGCACTGAAGCATTGGACACGGCAAAAACACTGCTGAGGTTTTCACTAGAAATAAAACACTTTCCCCCAGTATTATCCCCTGAGTAAGAAGGTGGTCAGACCTCCAACAAGGTCCCCTCCAACAAGATGGCAGCTTTGACTATCCCATTCCTACATTTCAACAAAACAGGCAGTAGCCACCAATCCTCCCATTAGCTCCACAGACTTTTCATTGAAAGTTTAGCAATACTCAAGGGCACCTTCCAAACCTGGGCCAGCCCCAGCAAGTGCAGAGGGACTATAAAACCCTGCAACATGTATGGACTCCACCTTTCCTTCCTGTAAACATTGCCGACCCCTCAGGAAGAAGGCAGGACAAATCTCACACAATCCAAGATTTTACAGTTCTACAGGGGGCCAGGGGGTGTAAACTGCAGCTAGACCCTGATGTATTGTTAAATTTTAAAGAGATAGTTCAGCAGGATTTTCTGGGTTTTACAAGTGCCTACACACAACCTTCACAGGCATTCCGAAATGTTTGGCTCTGGAGATGGGGAACAGATCAGGCTAGTTTTCATTCTTTTCTTACTCCATTTGCCTATCCGGAACCATAACAACGTTAAAGCCTGGAAACAGAACAGACCACAATGGAAACTGTATTAACACTGCACTCTGCTGTATGTTATATGCTATACATCCCTGCTGTGATTTCTTCTCTGCAACTCTGTTTAACCTCAGGGAGTAGTTTGAACTGTGGTTTGTATCATACCTGCTACACACAAAAAAGTCATTGAGTGCAGTTGTGCTTGCTTTTTTAAGTACCCAGAATGTTTCTTTGCCCACCAAATGGATGTCAACAGACATTAAATTGAAGAATTCTGCAAAGCAACTAACAGACAAAATCCAGCTTTTCATAATAACTGCACTTCGGGATTGTAGGGATCATCCATGCCCTATTAACTGCATTCATCTGTGAAAGGATGTCTTTGAGCTTCTTCCTACATGAAGACCATCTCTTCATTGTGTGTCTCTCAAATTCTCTGCAGAAGATAGTCAGGAGAAGTTGCACTTGTCTTTTTCAAACTAAGAGGAAGGTTTTGTTTGTACATTCAGTGCTGTTTCATGAGAAAGAGAACTTTAAAAAGCAGAAAGAAAAAAAAAAGATCAAGTTAAGGAGCTCAAAATTAAAGCAGCACCTGTAAACACTAGATGGCAGCACAGCAAATAGTATTCAGTAATGAATGTCGTTGAAAATTACCGACCAATTTAAAAATCCAAGTAATATTCAAACACTGTATTCCAAAATTTTGGCAATAAATAGAGTAACAATAGAAAAGGTGAGAAGAAAAAGCAATAGTTTTCCCTTCTTTTAAGAGTATTACTTTACAGCCTGCCTGTTCACGAAATTACATTACGCCGTTTTCGTCCAACCATAAAGCTTCAAGATCTACACTGGGCACATCTCTCCGTTTCACAGAGTCCATACATCACCTCCAGATAACGTCTGTACCAGGCTGTTTGTTGTCTGATTTGGACAACATAGATGTCTAGAGTCTATCAGCTCTGCCTTCACCAGAAGGAAGTTGTCAATACTCATGATAACCCCAGGAGACAGGGAGGAAGCTGGTGAGTATCTACAGACTCAGACCTGAAGAAGTAAAGTACACAAATCACCTGAAGGATGCTAGAAGGAGCTGCTTTTTTACATCTTATTTTTTATGTACCCCCAGCCTTGCAGTTGCTTTGCAACAGCAACAGATCCTCCCCTCACTTTTCAATATATTTCTTGTGATTTCATATACTCCAGCAGTATACCAGGATTATTCAGAAACATGTTGCTTATCCCTAAGAGCAAGCCATGATCAGTCCTGTCCCTGACTTATAAACAAGCTCCTTTGAAAACAATCCTGAACTTCAGCCTCATCCTTTGTAAAGCATACGAGCAGCCACACACATGCATACAGACACACATGTATAAGTTTTCGGCTGGCATTCATTTAGCAAATTAATTCTTTTATTCCTGACCTCTTTGTGACTCTTGACTTGGTGTTGCAGAGGGTCACAGAGCACGAACTTGACTGCAAAAAAACCTTGTGAAACTGAATGTCTGAGCAACCGAGCAGCAAATGTAATTCAATGTTACACATACTTTAACATTCATAAATATGGACACGAGCCCATTAGAAAGGTTCTCTGAAATCATTAGCTCCCTGCTTAGCAGCAGTCAAAACACAAAAATTAACCTTGCGGGGGAAGGAGGGACAACCAGAAGGAAAGGATAGAAAAACTTAGAAAAGATCATCATGACCAATCCATCCAATGACAACAGAAGATTGAGCAAAATCAGAAAGTACGCAAGATTTACAGAGAAGAGCAGGTACATGAAACTGTTTCTATTTGATGAAAGATCAGTTAGACTACGAGCCTTCAGCTTGGGCAGGAACTGAGAGAAGATATAACAGGCAGCTTTAAAATCACTAATGATATGAAGACTATGAACAGAAATTGATTACTCTTCATTTCTTACCACCTTGGACTCAGAGGGCATCTATGTATTTATCAGACAAAAGGCTTAAAGTGAATAAAAATACATACTTTTTCACACAACAATCAGGTACAGTGTGGAACTCATTGCCATAGAACATCAAGAAGACAGAAATTAGAACAGGATTTGAAAAAGATGAGACAACTTCATGGAATACAGGTCCAGCCATGACTGCAGAACATGATGGCCCAGAAGCAACCTCCATCACATGCTAACTTAATTTCTTGTTTAATGAAAGAAGTAGGCTGAACTTCTTTTCAGAGTGGAAAACACTTTTTCCAACTCTTCTGATCATGCTTGTAGGTTCTCTTTTTGACTCTGTCTGATTTTTATTGTGATATTCTACAGTTGTGGATATAAAAATTTGACCTCATGTGATCACAGGTACCAAGCATTAAGACAATATAGGTTCCACACAGTTATTTAATATTCTACACTCTATACATCGAAGGGTCCTTCTTCTTAGGAAGAACTCTATCCATAGGCAAAGTAAGCAATTTCCAGACTGCTGGAAGAGACAAACAAACATAGCCTTAAAATTTTACTACAATAGGGCCTTGAAGAGTCACTCCTGTTACTGCTACTACTGCCAATCATAGGTGTCACGTGGCAAGAACAGCTGGAACTAAGGCTGAAAGCTCCCAGCAGCAGCTACTGCACTACCTCCTTTAACTTCTTCACCCCTGCTCCTCCTTCCCGTTCCTCCCTGCCTAAGGTAGCAAGAAAAGCTGCAAATCAAAATACTTGAAGATAACTCTGTATCTCAGATTTACTTCTTCCACACTTTTCTCTCTTTGCTCTAAATGTTGTTCACCCAAGCTTGGCTTAAACTTGAATCCTTGGATTGCCACTATTCATTTTGCTCCAATTTCTGATTCTGGGTCATTTGCCTCCCCATACTCACGTACATACTTATATATGCACCTTGGCTATCTGGATAAAAGCCACTCCATGTAGTTGTAGCTCACATGCTTTTTTCCTTGACAGCTAAGCCTGCAATTTGCCAGAGTTAAACTTCTTGTTTGTCTGTACTTGGGGCTGAAAGTGATCAGCCGGTTGAGGGAGGTGATCCTGCTCCTCTACTCTGCTCTCGTGAGACCTCACTTGGAGTATTGTGTGCAGTTCTGGTGTCCTCAACATAAAAAGGACATGGAACTGTTGGAACAAGTTCAGAGGAGGGCCACGAGGATGATCAGGGGACTGCAGCACCTCCTATATGAAGATAGGATGAGAAAGTTGGGGCTGTTCAGGCTGCAGAAGAAAAGGCTGTGTGGAGATCTCATAGCAGCCTTCCAATATCTGAAGCGGGCCTATAGGGATGCCGGGGAGGAACTCTTCATGGGGGACTGTAGTGATAGGACAAGGGGTAACGAGTTCAAACTTAAATAGGGGAAGTTCAGATTGGATACAAGGAAGACATTCTTTACTGTAAGTGTGGTGAGGCACTGGAAAGGGTTTCCCAGGGAAATTGTGAATGCTCCATCGCTGGTGGTGTTCAAGGCTGGGTTGGACATAGCCTTGGGTGGCATGGTTTAGTGGGAGGTGTCCCTGCCCCTGGCAGGGGGGTTGGAACTAGATGATCTTAAGGTCCTTTCCAACCCTAACTATTCTGTGATTCTATGATCCTAAGACTGCAGCTAAAGAATGGGAAAGTAGTACATGATGGAAAGTACAGAGAAATATTTACCAACAGTGAGTGAATCTCATCTTCCAAATCAACTATAAAAGTATGAAGTAATATATTTTTTTAAATTATTAAGATGCAAAGACACTAGAGTATGTATAGGTAAGTTATAACAAAGAATTTACCCAGGGAAATTTATGTTAGAAAGCTGTAATGTAAAGAAGAACTACTCCAGAGGTAATTCTACTTGAGGGAAAGGGAATAAAAAGGAGAGTAAGAAAGAAAAGAATTTGGAAATCAGATACAGCTAGCATCCTGGCTTCAGCTGGGATAGAGTAAAGTTTCTTCCTAGTACCTTGTACCTTTGGCTTTAGTCTGAGAACAACGCTGATAACACACCAATGTTTTAGTTGTTGCTAAGTAGTGCTTACCCTACTCAAGGACTTTCCAGTTTCTCTTGCTCTGCCAGTGAGGAGGGGCATAAGAAGCTGGGAGGGAACAGAGACAGGGCACCTGACCCAAACTAGCTGAAAGGGGTGTTCCATTCCATAGAATGTCATGATCGTATATAAACTAAAGGGAGTTGGCCAGGAGCCATGGGTTACTCCTCAGGAATGGGATGGGCATCAATCTGCAGGTGATGAGCAATAATAATGTGCATCACACGTTTCTTGTTTGTTTGTTTGTTTCTTCTCTCTATGTATTTTATTTTAATTTTTAAATTATTATTATTACTATTATATTTTATTTCAGTTATCGAACTGTTATCTCAACCCACATGTGTTTACTCTTTTTCCTTATTCTCCTCCCTGAGGAGGAGTGGGGCATGGAGTGAGTGAGCAGCTGTGCGGTACTTAGTTTGCTGGCTGGGCTTAAGCTGTGACAACCAGCTAGCAAACAATTAAAAAGCATTTTCTAAAGATAATCTAATCAATGTATCTGCATATCAAGAAGCTGTTCCTTTGCAAGATGCAGCTGAGATAGTGGTAGCAAGGAGTTGCGCTGCTACAGTACTGCTTCGGGTATGGTACTGGCCATGCTGCACTGAACAAGGGGAGGAGACACCAGAGTCATCTCAGCTCTCACTCCCAGAAAAATCCAGCCAGATCTACTGAAGAGGAGCATTTTTAGCATGTTTGCCCAAGAGTGTTGTAACCCATGCAACAAATCTCACTGCAAGCTGAACTATAGATGTAGTGATCTGAATGCAAGGCCACACTGCCCACAAGGATTCAGAGGTTATGTTAAATGTTTCAGTTTTTGGATTAACTCTGATTTCAAATGTAAGTATGTATCATTCACTTCATGTGACTCAGTGCATAAAGGTTCTTTCCAGTTCTGACCCAGTTGTTATTGGAGAACTAGTTTTTCAAGCTGTGAAATCCACTTTATAGCACAGCCTTAAAACCTTGGCAATGCCTTTGAATGACAAATGCAGGCCTCCTCTGAAATACATTTCAGCTATTTGACCCTGATTTAAGTTAAAATTCATAGACTGTTAATTAGCATGTGGAACAGGAAGTTTCTAAATAGCTCACCAGGTACGTATTTGGCAGGCAGTACACCAACACTTGAAGTGTGGTTAAAAAACCCACTTTTTTACATCACTGAAAGTTTAATAAATATTTATTTCTTCGGGGACCTCCTATGTTAATGAAACCTGTCTGCTCTTTTTTGAATCTTTTAAACTCATGTGTTAAATAGTAACGCTGAGGTAGTGTCTCTGAAATGACACCACTAACAGCAGAGCAAATGCAGAGCATAAGTGTTTCTAGTGTCTGTTTAACAGCTTTTATGTGTCCATTAAGTGCTTATTTTCTGTTTTGTTAATCATACCAGCTCCCATAATAATTAGACAAAGGAGGAAATAACAATTTCAAATGCTACCGTTTCTCTGGTTCTCCAGAGTTAAAAGGAGAAAGCAGGAGTAGATGGTTTTCTCAAATGTTTTTTTTCTTTTGCTAATCATGTCAAAATCACATTTCTGTGCAAAGTAGTCAGATAGCCCATCAAAATGTTGTGCTATTTATTTAGTACCAGGAAGCAATTCCATCTTCCATATAATAGTCAATGGCTCAAACTATTTTTTTAACAATGATACCAGTTTCTAAGGCCTTGTGCCCTACTCTCTGAACTTGTTCAACTACTGGTTGCACAACTTGCGCATCTGCAGGTTAGCTTTCATCCCTGGAATGACACACTATTTGGCAGCGCTGCTAGGCAGCCTGATGCCACATGTTACAAAGTGCCTTCGGTGCCAAGTAACATGTGCCAGGAGAAGAAAGTTCACAGAGTGCCACACTGAAAGAAGTTCTGCTCACACCACCTTCTTTACAGTGGACTTATCCTCTAACACACCTCTCATCTTCAAATCATTCTGTAGCTGGATCATGAACTTGCACTTCAATCAATGCCTGCAGATTCCATGTCACCAACTTTTACTTGGATAACCTCCTAAGGTCCTTTCCAACCTCAGCTACCTTATGATCTTGTAACTGCTACAGAAAGAAAGCCTGCAGCAGCTCAGCTCTGTGGTCATTCCTCATATTCATGGCCATATAACACATATAACACAGTTATATGTGTTCCTGTCATCGTGTGAACATGGAAATGCATTCATTAGGGCACGAAGTAGAAGTCTGCTCCCATATAAAACTGACCCAGTGAATAATGGCACAGTGGGGCTCAGGGAGTCAAAATACTCTTCTCTTTTCTTTCCTAGTCCCAGCTTTGTATTCCATTACTGCAGTTACGCATCTTTGAACAAAGATTTCATGCAGCAGTAGATTCTAGAAGATCCTGAAATTTAGTCTTTGCAAAGCCATATTGATTACAAGATAACTCAAATTCCTATAATCTCATGAGGCATTTCAAACCTTGAAGATGCAGCTTCATTTATAGGGCCTTTCCTTCAAATGAAACCTGGAAGAAATACTCAACTCTTACTCCCTGCTCCATAAGAAATGTTTCTCCTGTAGATGTAAGGCTCCTGAGGTAGCTAAAGCAAGAGTGGAAGACATTCTAGGAGTGCCAATAGAGAATTAGAGACTGAAAATAGCCTCTAATGGGAGTTCTTGTTCTAACAGTTGTACAATCCTGATTCTTGGCCAAGTCAGCTTCAAGGGGTGCTGGTGGTACCCCATATTCTCTGAGAACAGCACTTTCAGTCTGGAAAAATGCCTGGAGAGGTCAGGGAAGAGGTGGTGGTGTTCTTCAGATTGCTGGAAATCTAAGTTGTTAATATTTATGAAATACTGATATTGCTATTTGAATGCTGCATTCTATTATAACAGAAAGTCTGTTTTCACTGTAAAGCTTCAGCTCAAAGCTTGGTTGTCTGATGGTTTCTGAATTTTCAGGTTCATATCCTAAAGTTGTGTCTCTCAATTTATCCAGACTAGAAGTACATCTGTTCAGTCTTTGGCATATGAAATATTAAGAAGTATGCACTGAAGAAATATCCAGACCAAGTTATCAGCCTACATACAAAAAGGAATTAAACTGTAATTTAAGAACTAATTTCACGTCTCTGATCTGTCTGGCAGATCTTTTCACTATTATTCTCTTCTCGAGTACATACATTCCCATGATGCCAAATAGGCTTTCATATACATAAAGACAATAAAAAGATAGTGGTGAAATCCACCCACTGTATTGATGCCAATGATCTGCTGCCACAGAACAAAAGAGAAGGAAAATAAGATACTTTTGATGAGTTTCATCCTGCATATGGAAGAAAATACTTTAGAATACATCTTGAAGTTACAAGGGAGAGTAGCTAAATCTGCTTTTCAATATATGATTTCCCAATTGTTATCATAATTAGTCCTTTTAATGCATAAACCATCTAAATCCTACAATTCATTTTCATTGCCCCATTTCCACTAAAAAGGGGCTGATATATGTCATATATGATGCTATATATATATATGTATGTGCACTATAAATGCCATAGTGACACTTTAAAGAGGACTCCCAGTCTTTCCCATGAGAAGGAGACAAGTCACATACACTGGGACTTCCCATACCAGTATGTCGTAATTTCTATTTCAAGCACTACATATTTCTTTCACAAGACAATAATTCTTGTTCCAAACAAATGACCTAGATATGGAATAGATAAAATCATCTGTTGATAGGAAACTTAGAAAATATTCATCTGGTGCATCAGCTTCTTCCTGATTCGACTTAATCTCATTAACGTACATTCAGACAGCACATTTCATCCAAAGATTTTGTGTTAACCACTGAGCCCAACAACCAGTCACCAATTTTCTTATCCCATTTTGCAGACAAAGAATATTAGGTACAGCAATGACTTGGCCAAGTGACTGCATCACAGACAGGACAACATATCTCTTACATATAAAATTTCAGTGTAAAATACTTTACATGTCCCAAGTTAATGTAGCAATTTACAAATGGATGCAATTATAACTTCTTTGAACAAGCATCAATTATTCAGTCTAAGTGCTTCTTAAAATACAGACAAACAAAAAGTACAAACAAATAACCAACACATATACTGTGCTCACCAACAGGGAAGGGCTGGCTGGAAATGTGACGCTCCAGGGCAGCCTTGATTGCAGCGATCATGAGATGGTCGAATTTGAGATCCTCAGGAGAGTGAGAAAAGCGTGCAGCAAGCTCATTGCCCTGGACATCAAGAGAGCAGACTTTGGCTTCTTCAGGAACCTGCTTAGTAAGATTCCATGAGATATAGCCCCAGAGGGCAGGGGGGCCCAAGGCTGTTGGTTGATATTCAAGGATCACCTACTATAAGCTCAGGAGTGCTGTGCCCCAACTAGAAGGAAGTGCTGCAGGAGGGCCAGGAGACCTCCTTGGATGGATAAGGAGCTGCTGAGGAAACTTTGAAGGAAAAAAGAGGCTTATAAAAGGTGGAAGCAAGGACAAGCAGCCTGGGAAGAGTACAGGGATGTTGTCCAGGAAGCTAGGGACCAGGTTAGGAAAGCTAAGGCCCACTGAGAATTAAACTTGGCTAGGGATGTTAAAGATAACAGGAAGGGATTTTATAGGTATGTAGTGACTGAAAGGCAAGCTAGGGACAACGTAGGCCCCCTCCCCAAGCTATTGGGAGAACTGGCTACCCTGGATTTGGAGAAGGCTGAGGTTCTTAATGACTTTTTTGCCTCTGTCTTCAGTGGCAAATGTTGTGACCACAGCACCCAAGTCTTGGAAAGCAGAAGCAGGGACTGTGAGAATGAAGACCCTGGGTCCACTGTAGGAGAGGATCTGGTTCGAGACCATCTTAAGAGCCTGAACGTGCACAAGTCCATAGGACCTGATGACATTCATCTGCAGGTCCTGAAGGAGCTGGCAAATAAAGTTGCTAAGTCACTGTCCATCATATTTGAAAAATCGTGGCAGTCAGGTGAAGTTCCCGATGACTGGTGGTGTTCAAGGCTAGATTGGACATAGCCTTGGGTGGCATGGTTTAGTGGGAGGTGTCCCTGCCCCTGGCAGGGGGGTTGGAACTAGATGATCTTAAGGTCCTTTCCAACCCTAACTATTCTATGATTCTATGATTCTATGACTGGAAAAAGGGAAATACAACCCCAATTTTCAAGAAGGGGAAAATAGATGACCCAGGGAACTACAGACCAGTCAGTTTCACTTCTGTGCCTGGCAAAATCTTGGAGCGGAATCTCCTGGAAGGCATGCTGAGGCACATGAAAAACAACAAGGTGCTTGGTGACAGCCAGCATGGCTTCACTAAAGGGAAATCCTGCCAGACCAATCTGGTGGCCTTCTCTGATGGGGCTACAGAACTGATGGACAGGGGTAGAGCAGTTGATGTCATCTACCTGGACGTGTGCAAAGCATTTGACACTATCCCACATGACATCCTTGTCTCTAAATTGGAGAGACATCAATTTGATGGGTGGACCACTTGGTGGATAAAGAACTGGCTGGACGGCTGCATGCAAAGAGTTGTGCTCAATGGTTCAGTGTCCAGCTGGAGACCAGTAACGAGTGGTGTCCCTCAGGGATCGGTGTTGGGACTGGTCTTGTTCAACATCTTTGTCAGTGACATGGACAGTGGGAGTGAGTGCGCCCTCAGCAAATTTGCCAATGACACCAAGCTGTGTGGTTCGGTTGATACGTTGGAGGGAAGGAATGCCCTCCAGAGGGACCTTGACATGCTTGTAAGGTGGGTTGATGCCAACCTCAGAAACTTTAACCATGCGAAGTGCAAGGTCCTACACCTGGGTGGGAGCAATCTCAGGCACAGTTCCAGGTTGGGCAGAGAAGAGATTCAGAGCAGCCCTGCGGAGAAGGACTTGGGGGTGTTGGTCAATGGAAAAATGAACATGAGCTGGCAGTGTGCGCTTGCAGCTCAGAAAGTCAACCGCATCCAGGGCTGCATCAAAAGCAGTGTGACCAGCAGGTTGAGGGAGGTGATCCTGCTCCTCTACTCTGCTCTTGTGAGACCTCACTTGGAGTATTGTGTGCAGTTCTGGTGTCTTCAATATAAAAATGACATGGAACTGTTGGAACAAGTCCAGAGGAGGGCCACGAGGATGATCAGGGGACTGGAGCACCTCCTATATGAAGATAGGCTGAGAGAGTTGGGACTGCTCAGCCTGGAGAAGGCTGCATAGAGACCACATAGCATCCTTCCAATATCTGAAGGGGGCCTATAGGGATGCTGGGGAGGGACTCTTCATGAGGGACTGTAGTGATAGGACAAGGGGTCACGGGTTCAAACTTAAACAAGGGAGATTTAGATTGGATATAAGGGTAAGACTGGATATAAGGGTGGTGAGGCACTGGAATGGGTTGCCCAGGGAAGTTGTGAATGCTCCATCGCTGGCGGTGTTCAAGGCCAGGTTGGACAGAGCTTTGGGTGACATGGTTTAGTGGGAGGTTTCCCTGCCCGTGGCAGGGAGGTTGGAACTAGATGATCTTAAGGTCCTTTCCAACCCTAACTATTCTATGATTCTATAAATTTACAATTGTTTCAATGAGAAAAATGTACTCAGTTCACAATTCCTCTACTACTGCCACTGCAGTGACTTTAAGAGCTCTGTAGAAGCTAATTTACATATTCTGTAGCCCAGTCCTTCTTCAACAAGGACAGCTGGTCCCTTCCACAGTAGCCACCTCACCCCCCTGGCAGCAAATGTTCGTTGATGCAGTGTCCCCTGGAGCATCTTTCCCACCACTTCTTGTGACTTTTCCAGTGATGAAAAGGGGCACATATTACAACATGTGCCTCTTCCAATACTGTTTTATCTATCCCTTCTCACTTACAGCTTTCCAGCTTCAAGAATAGCCCATTTTGGGCCTTGATGCTGCAGTGCTGGCTGAGATGGCTGCCTATCTTCCATTCTGACTACAAGCAAGATCTGACCCTCTGCAGTCGGAACATCTGTCCAGCTTGGCACCTAGTTAGTATCATCTTTCAGCATACCACAGATATAGCCACAGCACAGCCTAGCAGTGTATTAATACAATGTCACCTGCTTTAAAAGAAGGGTCAGGAGCCTCACAGGTATAGATAGCTGCTTTTACTCTTAATGTCAATAAAAGCATTGCTCATCAGTCTTTCCTGAAGGCAAGCTTTTCAGGTAGCCTTAATAGTAAAAGTCAGCGCACAATCAAAGGTAAGCAGGACTGAACTTGTGTCATTTCAGCAAAATCCTGGAGTTGTTGGCATGTAAAAATACAGATAAAAGTACTTAAGAAAGAAGTCAGGTGCCAAGGAATAAACAGAATAAGATTAATCTTTCCCGTCTATGCAGGATTAGATGGGGAGCTGGGAAGTGTGGTTCAATTTCTGCCAGTTTGCACCACCACAGTGACAACCTGAACATCGCTAGACACAGAATACCTTCTCTCATGTTCTTTTTGTCAGAGCCTGCATTTCTGATATTGACCTATCTGCTGAACAAGCTAACTTAGCAGCAGTGACTTCAGACAATCAGAGATACAAAACCAGGGTTGCTGTCTCTTCAGGCCCATGAGATGCAGCAGACTGTGAAAGCAGAAGAAAATTAAACCTTTACCCACCCCACTGAGGACCTACCAAACCTAAATTGTGGAAAACAAAGACTTAAAACTGTAAATCCTTACTGACAATATGTTATCTTTATCATATTGGTAAATCAATCAAAATAATAGTGGATGCAAAAAGTTTCTCAGCACTTCATAAAATATCAAACCACTTATTTGGTGCCTAAATTTGAATTGTTCAGAAATTATAAGTCTAATGTACAATGAGGCTACCAGCTAACAGGGCAACCCAGGACTCAAATCACTACTAAATCTGCTCACCTCTCAAATCTCTTTCCTTCTTGATAAAATTATCTGAAGTGCATGAGCTAGGAAAACAAAATATTTAGCAATATTCAGCAGTGTTTCACCTGAGGATACATTACTCCATACACTGCTCTAATCAGTATGTTGCTGGACTGCATAGTTTTAGTGAAGATCTTCATGTCAGAAGCTCTTTCCCAGTACAAGACACAGTATCAGTTATTTAAATCTCCAAAACACCACTCATTATGTGGATTACTTAACATAGATTGCTGATAACTGTTTGAAAATTCCCTTGTTTACTAGTCTATGCAAGCCTCAATTCACATGTCTAAATGTATCCCTATTAAGGAAAAATACTTAAGCATGTGTTCAATTCCCAAAGTCCCAGGCTCAAATGCTTTCTGCAGTAGACTTCTTGTAACTGTGATGGTCTAAAGAGACTGCTTTCCAGAACAAGGGTGTCTTTCCTGAATGAATGCCACAGCTCATTTTTGAAATATGAGTTAGTGAATCAAGAATCTTAGGATTTTGCTTGCTGTCTGTAATCTTGTTTGCATGATTTCAAAATGAGAATTGAAAAGTCAAGGTTTCACAGCTCTCAGACTTCTGTTGATTTCCATGATTCTCAGAAGTACAATTTTATGGAGCCGCTCTAGTCACTGTTAATTTAAGAATAATATAAAAATGTGTTTTGAAGCTAAATTACCTTTTTCAGAACAAGCGTTACATCATTTTCTTACCATAATTTATATGATTCCAAATTTCAGTTCAGAAACCTAGAAGCCAATTTTTTTTAACTTACAGTAAAAAGTTCTGTATTAACAGTACAGTTTCTGTTCATCAAAGTTCTAATTTCCATTGGTTTTTCTGGGTTTCAGCTCTATAAATCCTAAATATGCCTTTCATTTAATTTTTCCACATTTTAAGTACATCTGTTCAACATTTGGTTCATGAAATATTTCTGAAGAAATATTCATTTTATTTGTCAGCCCACAAAGAAAATGCAACAAATCTGTACTAAAGTTTTTCTTTTCAGTAGCTCAGAGTTAACCAGCTACTTCCCACACTTACTAAAGACACATCCATGATTTAATTGACATGAGGATAGATAGTTCTATGGTGAAAACATTTATTAAAATATATAGCATCCAGTTTCTAACTCTTAGAATCATAAAATGTGATAAAAAATATCATAATGTCTTTAACTTACCTTACGTCAAGGCATGTCAGGTTAGCATTTATTTGAATAGAAACTCTGTCGTCTTTCACTACCTCTCTCATTAACTACTTCTTATTCTTTGCAACACCTGTAACTAACTTCTATACTGGGATGATGGTGTTGCTGCCTCTTTCAAAAAAGATCTTCCCCTTTTTTTAAATTAAAAACCAAACCACTTATAAGTAGTGATAAAGAAACAGTAAACAGAGATCTACACTTATCACTACAATTTTTTTCTGTTAAAACAGAAAATAGCATAGCAGATGTGGTAAATGGTGGAAGCCGTACTAGTTTGGATGAACAAGAGTGCAAAGCAGCAGTAAATATATTGCAGACCTCGTAACACAAATCATGTCAGCTCCTCAGTGATCCACTTCAAATTGCACCAAAAAAAAAAAAAAAAAAAAAAAAATTATTTTAACGTGTACTTGTAGGAGTTGCCTGCTGCCAGACCTCAGCCTAAGACCACAGACTTTGTCACGAGAGTCAAACTAAGACTGCAAGATATCAGAAGAAGCTAGAGCACCTACCCATTAAACAACAAGGAAATCCCATGTTCTCTTCAGGAACAACTGCAACGTGAAGCTGCCTCCACTTGATGTTCTGCAGTCTGAAGGTACAGACCCTACTAGTAAACAGCTTATAGCTGTTTCCTGTGGGAAACCTCTCTCCTGGGTCATCGTCTTGTCTTTCACTTGTAGTGACTTGAAAGTAGGAGAAAACAGAACAATGGATTAGAAATCTTCCTAAGGGTCACCATAACAATTTGCTTTGCAACAACTGGATTCATTCATCTTACATTCCTCTGCAGAGAGAAGTCTAATTTCTCTCTTCACCACCACTCTGCAGGAGGCCAAGGAATGGCTTATTGCTACAAACAGATAAGTGAACATGGGATGTTATTAAGCTTGCAGCACTTTCATCTTAGCCCTTAAACGATAGATGTATTATTTTCCAGGGGCTCCCATATGTAAGGGATGACTGAACTCATTCTGAAAGACAGAATTGCACAGAGCATATTCTGCTCTCATTTCTAATATTATACATTAAGTACTACCCAGTTAAATGATTCTGTTACCAAGGTCTAAACCATGCTCTCTGGTTATACCATTTACTAGACACTGCTGCTTTCTTACTGGAAAACATGAAAACTAAAAAAACCCCTATAGGAGTACTTAGGGAAACATCATTCCCCTATTTAAGAGTCCTGTATGTACTTTTTTTGATAGGGGAAAAAACAACCTTTTCAGTTATGCCATTCTAACATCATATAAAAATATTTATTTTTCCCCTCCTGAATAAAAAGCTATGATAACCAATATATTTTTCTTTATTTTGATGTGCATGTGTAGCTGTTTGGAGTAATAACAGTGCATACTTCAAGCCTGTTATTTAAAGCTGCCTGCTTCCAGCATGTCTCAGAAGTGGAAAACACCAAATTGAATTTGAGTAATTCCTGCAGAGGGATTACTCAGAATTCCATCAGACTGTGACTGCTTGTCCAAAAGCTGGATTCTGGGCATCAAGACTAATTTTCTTCTTTGGAATTGGTAACATCATACACTCAACAGACTGACAATTTTCCCTGATCTCCTTTTCCAACTTTTTGGCTTCTCAACATCCCTTATTAAAAGTACTCTATCCATTTATTAACTTAGAAAAAAAAGAATTGTTTTTGCATAGAAATGGTAAAAAAATGCTGCAAAGTTGGTAATCTGAACTCCCCAGGTGAAATAAAATTTGCAGGCAGATGTTGCTCTTGTGGGGGATAATAAGGAAAATGGTTTAGATATGAAGTTATTTTTACTTTCATAATATGCCACCAGGTGCTGTATGCTCTGTATCATGGGACACTCTGTTACTGAATTCACCCTTGGAAAGTAATGATGAAAACCTTAAAGGAGTCAAGGAAACTATTCTGCAGGGATTCCACAGAGGCTCAGGACTCTATTAATCTACCTCCTATTTGAAATACCTTTTTATTCTATTTCCTAAAGGTAATGCTATGGAACACTCCCTCAAATACCTCATCTACTCAGTTACTTCATAAGCATAATTGGCATTATACGCATTAAGGCCTAGAGAAAAAGGATTCTCTGTCTTTTCCCATCATACCCTCCAAGCATCCACTCGGACCATTATGGGTGCCATTGCTTCCTACAGTAAATTTTCAACAATCAGTCTATTTATATTCTTAATGAATCCCAGAATTGTTTGTACTGGCTGATGTGGCACATTGCAAAAGAGCAGTAAAAGCTCACATACACACACAACGCAAATTAGGGCATATCTTAAATCCACCATTGCCTGCTTACATGACCCCCAGTGAAAATACTGGTTTGCTTCTGAAAAAAGGAGCCATATGGGTAAACGCACTGCAATCTAGAAGCTATTTAGGACTGCTCAGCTGACCTGACTGTTCTCTGAAGAAATGTTTCTCGATGATATATTGTCCTAAGCAGCTCCTCCTGAACTTCCACCTGATGCTGGTTTTGCCCGAGCATTCTTTTCACTTCATTCATTCCTTCCTAGTGCCATCTACAGAAGTAAGGTCACCTAGGTGGGAGGTCCCCTTAATTTATTCTTCTAATGTTTAGAAAGGTACAGGTTCAGTTTGGATATCTGGTGAGCCAACAGTCACACCACTTTCTTGAAAGCACAAACATTTTAATAGTCAATATTTAGTCCCACGAAATGTAAACCCAGTCATTTTTCAGTGTTCCTTATTGCTTTAATTCTCTGTAACCAGTTAGTTCCCAATACTAAAGGTTTCTGGATTACAAATTACCTGAAAACCACAACATTTAATGACATTAAATTAAATGTACAAGATTTTTTTTCCCTTGCAAAGCTAAACATAATATAAATTCTTTTTACAAAACTTTATTGCACATTTTATGCTTTGAGAAGCACTGAAAGTACATGGTTTCCACCAAACACACGTGACTCAGAGGAATAAAAACTGCAGTTAGGCTTGTAAAAAGCATATTATTTTTAAAGCCCTAACACAATGTAGCGGAAAAGTCTTCTATGTCTTTACTTCTTTTATAGGAGAATATTAAGTGCAACTCCAACCCTTTATAACAATGTATCATCTGTTTCAAATTGGAAGAAAATCAACTTTCTAATATGGTAAAATAACATGAGTTAATTTTCTAATTGAACTCTCTGGTTTTGGACTGCCTGCAATAAACCTTGACAATCTGAGACCCAGGCAAGCTCTCATATTTTGGAGAGTGGGTTGAATGTTACTAATTATATATAGTTGACTATTTCCACCAGTATAAAGGAAGACCAGTTGCCTGCATGCTCAACAGTCAGCGCAAAAAAAAAAAAACCAACCAAACCCCACACTAATACCATATTATTGTTGAGAATTGAAACCTGCAATATACAGGAAATTCTGAGCCCTGCTTCTCACAATGACTACAGTTCAGTAGCATCCTCCCATGCAGTATTACCACCCAACAAAAAACTCACAATTAGCATGTGCATAGGACAGGACTTTTCAGATACCTTTGCCTTTGGGGTTTTTCCCCCCAGTGTTACTGACAAACCACAGTGGAATTCAAGTGCTTGTGAGCCAGTGAGATTTTGAATGATGCTCTGGAAAAATTAAAAATGTCACAAGACAGTTTTAGTCTTAGGGTTATATTACAGCTATTCAAAGCCCACTTTGCTGAGCAATGAGGACAGGCATGGTACCTTTCCCTGCTCCTGAGTGCTTTATTACAAGTTATTGCTATGAAGTAGGTGCAGTGTACCACAATGTGCAATGCAAGAATTATGCACAAACACTAGACCACATACAGCTTAGGAGGTTTGAAGTCCTAATTTTTGAAGATGTTCACACTCCAGAACTCCCCCACAAAGATAAATGTTGCAGACATTCAGCATATCTAAAAAATAGGATTGTGGTGTTTAAGGTATACAAGGAGGAAAAAAATTATATTCCTCGCTGAAAAAACATTCCATCTCTACTCAAGAGCCACCCACAGTGTAAAACACATGACCTCACCTAATGCTAACCTCTGTGCACTGGAACATCTCTTCAGGAGAGAGCTGCCAGCAGAAACAACCCTGGCAAGCCATATCATGGAGGTAACATGGAATTAATCCTGCAACTGCGGATCAGTTACCAAGCATATATGAAAATCGAGTTCAGTTAGAAGGAGGGAAGCCGTATTCAAATAATCAAAAAGAAAAAGTAACACAGGAATGTGTATGTGTATTACTTTATCTCTGTAGAGCTGAAAAAGGAGAAAACCAATATTTTTCCTCTAGGCAGTAAAAGAAAGGCCTCCAGTCTGATAGACAGTGGCCAAGTACACTGTTACCACTTAGCAGTCCCCCAGTTAGCAGGAAAGGTCTCATTAATATTGTATGTATATATTGGCTCACAGTGGGCTTACTATAGCCCAAATTTAGAAGAGAATATTTTCTTTCCCCAAGATCAGTGATCTTTGGTTACATCATGGACAAAACTTATTCCCAGTTTCCATTCCAGCATCAGACTAACAAACCCAGACTTCAATGGTGGGTTTAAACAAACTTCAAGTATGAGAGGAATGCCTTTATTAAAATATGAATACGTAGGCTTGTACTCTGTATATGTTGTTTTCCTAAGATAAAACTGTTTTTTTTTTTTCTCCATCAAAATGAGACAGTAGCAAAATTAGTAAAAAAAAAAAAAAAAAAAAAATACAAAAAGATTCACCAATATATCTACTGATCTGCTCCATTCTTCTGAGTTGCCTATTGTGGTGCAAAACCTTTACCTATATTTTGCAAAGGATGTAGACAACATTTATTTCTTCTCCATTCAAATAAGGAAAAAATGGGGGGGAGGGAGGAGGAGAGTGGAGGTAAGGGGCACACTTGCATTGAAAAATAACTTCTTCCTGCTAAGTTCTTCTCTTGGAATAGGTCTCCTGAAACTATCATAACTTCTTGCATAGCTATCTAACAATAAAGTATGAAATACAATTTTAGCTGGACAGGCAAGTAGAAACATCCTTTAAGAAGTTGAAGGAATGAGTCATTCTTAGCACACTACCCCAGTAATCCCAACTAACCTTTAACTTAACACAGTAGACTGAAAAATTGATAGTCAAGGCAGTCCAGCTGAGGCTTGAAATGCACAGAGAAGAATTAATCCATAATAGCAGCTTCAGAAACAAGGTTTGTGTGAACAAGGGGACATCTGACATACATATGAACAATTTCTGTGGGCAGGATCTGACTTACATACACTACGTACATACTTCTTCATTTGTCCATTCGGAGATTTGTACCTCTAAGACAATTGGGGTACCATGAGTTAATTTTCCATGTATTCAAGGAGGGGAGAACTTTCAGTCACAGTTTACCACTGGGTTTTATTTACTAGGCACCGAGAGATATAATCAGCTTGCAAGCAAATAGTATAAGGCATTTGGGTAGTAAACCTAATGCACATTCTGCAGAAAATATTAATGAGTGAGAAACAACTCCAGTCAAATTGAACTTTAAAGCCTTTCCCCTTTGAAAGCTGTGTCTTTTAATAGCTGGTCTCAAATACAAAAACATCCCTGACAGTTTAACATAGCTGAGCCCAGCTTGAGCCAGGAGGACCAGACAGGTAACTTTTCAAGGTCTCTTCCACCTTCACTTGCTATGATCCTTTAAAATAACAGACTTGGAGTTTAGCTGAGTAGATGCTCTGATGTGTTTAAAACAGTTCTTGATTGAAAAGTTAGCCAGGATAGCGTAAGGATTCATGTAATTCAATTCCTGTCAAAACAGAGAAAGCAGAAAAACACAGAAGTGGGTGAAGAAACCAGGCAGAAGGGCTGCATAACCTCACTAACTGTCAAGCAACTTCTGGCCTGATGGCTGAGATTGCTAAGCCTTCATCTGCTGAACCTACATGCGTACTGCTGAGCACTGTGTACGGACCCAGCAGACACACATGATGAAGGTAGCCTCATACGGGCAGTGTTGCATCACCCTAAGAGAAATCCACATTTGCTTTTTCCTCCTTCCCCTCTCCAGAGCTTCACAATGTAAAATCCAATACCGCAAATCCCAACAGGGTCCCCCCCAAAAAATTCAGAGGTGTCTCTGTTAAGGCTGGCACAGAAGGATAGGACAGTAGAGTACTGTGCTAATGTTGCTGTCTTTACTAAAAGATCGGTAATTGTGGACATCTACTGTCAATCCATTACCCTTAACCAACACAAGCACCACTCCTGTTCTTCAGAATAGACAATATTGCCACATTCCCACTAAAAAACAAACCCACACCGCACTTGCAGAAAGCATGGGAGTGCAAATATTAAAGTGCTGCACTGAAGAACTTAAAATCCATTTGCATAATATTATTTGTAGCCTTGTGGTTTTCACAAGACCAACGAAACGGCTCAGTCCTCAGAAGAAAGGATCTTCTTTCTCAAGCCAGAGATTTCCTCAAGTTACAAAGAAACCACAGAAATGCCTGTTCTAGTCTAGGGTAAAGAGGCGCCTAAGCCAACCTCTGTTACATTCTTATAGGGGTAATTTTGTGTCCAGTATCAGACCTTGACCATCACAAGCCTCAGGAGTGCCCATGAAATTGTTACTTTCCTCTGCCGCTCCTCTCTGAGAGAAGCTGTAAAGATCACAGAAAGGTACGTGTTCATCTTCAAGCAGAAGCCCGGTCTCTAAACTGGCAATCTTTTTACACCTAATAATCATCGACACAGTCCCAAGAAAGCTGTAGAGCTACATTTATTAGAGCACAACCTTCAGAAACAGTAATTACACAAAGATAAGGCACTTCCATGGAAGTGTATAGAGGAAGGCAGGGAGAGAGGGAGGGAGGAAAGTGTTATATGTCTTATCAAATTGACCAGATGGAAAAGAAATTTCTCTTTAATTAAGTATTCTAGTCCGGGAGATCATCTATTCCTGCATGAAGATTTGATTGGTTTTGGGTTGTGGTGTTTTTGTTGTTGTTGTTGTTTTTAATAGGACAAACAGAATCTGATCCTGTAAAATATCCATGGCTGCAAATGCAGATAAAGTTGGGCTGTGCCAAACTGAAAGGACAAAACAGTTTAGGTGCAGAGCCAACTGTAATGCACACCAGTCATGACCTTCAGTGGAGAAATACTGCAGTTCAGGAGATCAACTGGAGTTTAAAATTTTATTGCATGAGATTTACTTTAAAAGCCCTTTTTGACTTTATGATTTCTCTTCAGTGACAAGCTTAATGTCTATACTAGGACTGCTGTAGCAATAACCATATACAGAAAAGTGAATTTTGAATATGCTTTCAATGAAAAGCAATTTACAAGGCATCTTGGGGCGAATCTTCAGTGAGCTGTACAGGGTATTAGCCACCTGACTTGCATTAGCATCAATAAGAAAAGGCAGTTAAATCTCTGAGCTAGAAATCTGTCTGTGTGTATCGAATCATCACATTTTAAATATGACTTCATAAAAAAATGCTGTTACTGGAAATATGAACATGTACACTGGTTGCAAGTGATCTGAACTGAAAGAATCTTGTAGGTACTTTACATATGAGATATGTATGGATGAAGAGGTGTGCTTATATTAATATACAATAGTGGCAGACCCACATATCTGTCAGCAGTAAACTCCACTGCTTGCATGCTCTGTGAGAATACTCATATAAATAATTTTTGACCATGCTGTAAACCACAGACAGGCATAAAACTGCCCCTGCTTGTGGTTGCTGTTATTCTGCTTTGATACCTCATTTATTTTTGAACAACATGACTGCACTGCCTTGCAACCCCTTTTCGAAGCTGCACCGTGAACAGTATTTGCAAGTTGCAGGTATTTTATACTAAAAAATAAAAAAATAAAAGTGTGGAATGTTCACATCTCCTCATGTGACTATTTCTTTTTTTTCCGCATTGTAAATAGACAAATAGAACTTACAAAATCAATATTTAAAACCCTGTGTATAACTGTCCTGGGCTCAGCAGTAGCAGTCATTTTTCTCCTTCTTAGTAGCTGGTGCAGTGCTGTGATTTCGACTTTCAGCCTGGGAACGGCGCTGATAACGCCGATATTTATAGTTACGGCTTAGAATGTTTGGTTTGTCCAAGGACTTTCTGGGTCTCATGCTCTGCCAGGGAGGAGGGGAAGCCAGTGGGAAGCAGAAACAGGACACCTGACCCAAACTGACAGAAAAGGTATTCCATGCCATAGCATGTCATGCCCAGGATGGAAAAACTGGGGGAGGAACCCAGAAGAGTTCAGTTCATGGTTTGGTCGTCGGGTAGTGAGCAGTTGTATCCTCTTCCCTTCTATTTCCCTTGTCATTATTATTATTGGTGGTAGCAGTAGTGATTTGTATTGTACCTGAGTTACTGGACTGTTCTTATCTCAACCAGTGGGCGTTACATTTTTTTGATTCTTCTCCCCATTCCCCCCCCCCCCCCCCCCCTTGGTGTGGGGGGGAAGAAAGAGAGGGGAGTGAGTGAGCAGGCTGCATGATTTACGGCTTAAACCATGACACTAATCAAAACTCTAAAGCCAGAACCATTGCACTCATTGTTCAGTCAAATTTTTTAGTCAAAATTTCAGCAATTAGAGGAAGTGGGCAAATAAGTTACTCCAACATAGAATCATATTGGGTTGGAACAGACATTCAGAGGTCATGTAGTCCAACCCCCTGTGATGAGCACATTGTGGTTTCCACCTGGATGACATATTCCTTAGAACAAGGATGGTCGAATGGAAGGGCTTTAACTTCTATATGCATGCTGACCACTGAACTCTCTTCAACTCACACCTCAAGTAGGATGTGAGACTACTAATTTTCCCCTTGTAACAGCTTTGGAGGTCCACAAAATATTGAGGTTAAATCACCATAAGGGGGTTGTGACTTTCTTAACTGATAGATGATCTCACTCATGATTAGCACATTTTGAACTGAAACTCGATCAGCATATTGAAGGAGCTGTTAGCATGTCATTTTTGGTAAGGAATCCAGGCTTTGTAAAATACCCTCAATTAGTAACTCTAATTCTCAAAAATATCATTGTATCTTCCTGCCACAGCCTCCATCTATTTGCCTAGAGTTCAAATGACAAAGGTATACAACAGAATAAAAGAGAAGAAAGTTACTGTTAAGGTAAGAATTTTTTTTTCCTGTGCTTATCTTTTAAATTTGGAATAGAAAATAAATTCTGACATTCTTTGTGATCAACTCACATAATTATTGCTCACTTGTATGGAGGACACGTCTAGAATATCCCAGTCAATGTGAAAAGAAGTTGAAAAAAGTTTGATAGGAACGCATAATGAGAGTACATGGATAAGAACAACTCTGTTGACTACAAAACACAGTTGATTAAGTTGATAGAAGAAAAAAAAACACCTTAGGAAAACTGAAAGCAGCTCATTAGAAAACAGTTCCGCTATTGCTCTGTGTATCACAGCCATTCCACAAACTAACTAATCTGCCTGCCTATAGTAATGAGTTAATAACATTTCTAATTGTTGGCAACATGTGTGTTTGTCATGGTTCATGTGACTAAGGGATGATCTCTCTCCCTCTGTGTGTGTGGATGTATATATATACATGTGATGGTATATTGAAAATGTGGGATCTGAGCATGACGTGAATGGTATGGAATAAGGGGTGGATACCGTCATGGGTTCTTGGTGCGTGGGCCGGGAATCGAACCCGGGTCAACTGCTTGGAAGGCAGCTATGCTAACCACTATACCACCAACGCATACAGTTATAAACTGGAACACAAAAGAAACCTCATCCTCAACCTTCTTACATGTGCAATGCTATTTAAAGCTTCACAGTAGTTCTTCCATTCCTTCTGTTGTTGCATATTCATATTATAAAAAATATGTGTAAAATTATGTATACTATAACAAAGTAGCACCCTCATCTTGTTGCTTGTCATTACTGGAAGATAAGCATCCTCATATGTAGGCTGAGATGTAGTACCCAGATGACTCTAATTCCATCCAATAAAGGGCAAAAGTAGAGGCGTACAGAACAGTCCTTACCACCATTACTTAATACTAAGTTATTTTTAAATTTAACTCCTTTCAGTGCTGTGAGGGTAAAAGACAGGATTCTCCAAATAAAACAAAGCAAAGGCGAAAAGAAGTGAAAGCACACCTGTTTTATCCAAGTATTAAGAAGTTCAAGCATGTAACTCCCAGAGACCCATATTACTAACCCAAGACCACTACAACCTTGCTCCCTTCAGCAATGCTCTGTCAATGTCTCCTGAACCTTGACTACAGTACCCCACAGTAGGTGACTGCAATGAAACCAGGTGACAGACTGAAGATGCAATCTTTTTTCCACTCAGTGTTGCTTCTTGTGTCTACATTGTTCCCTAAAGAAGGCAAAAATTTTCCTAGTTAAAACTTGACAGACATGCACCTTGTGATTGCTGTACCTCCCAGTATGGAGAGGACTTCGTAGCTTGCTCCTGCTCTGATTGTGCTGAAGGCCTAGAGATCAGAGTGAAACAAGGATTTGAAGGTTCTATATTTATAAATCATCTGCCTGAAAAACAGCTGAAACATATGTTTATAAATATGTCATTAAAAGGAGCTATCTGAACAATAATATCACTTTAACAATACTCTGCTACCATGGAATTGATGTAGGTTAGAAGATCTTCATCAGTGAATAGTATTACTACCTTTAGCACATTACCCAAATGGCCAGTTATTACAGAAAATATGTTTATTTTGTTTGTCTGAACATGTATACCTATTTCCCCTATCAAGATATTCAACTGGTGAGTAATTAAAATAAACAACCAATTATCAGAATTGCTACTGGGGACACCACAACTAGACCTTTGTCGTAGCTTTAAAAAAAGCAACAGCTGCTTTTATAGGTCTTTCTGGCTCCATGTCACACAGAGATTACTGCAATACAGCTAGGGCCAAGTGTGATGCTGTATCCCAGTCAAGCCCCAAAAATGTGGAAGGTTAAAATTGACTAAAAAGAAAGTGACTCTAAATAATTACCTAGTAAATAACTGTCAAGTCCCAGAGCAGCCTTCACTGCAATATACCAGATCTGGCATATCAGACTTCAAATAAGAGTAATTTTAGGGAAATTAAAGCACTTTATTACTTCTTGTAGGTGTGTATTTTTTTCCTCTTCCCTATGGATTTAAGGCCAACTGATGTCCCTTCCACAACAAAAATAAGTCCTTGCATTATGCATTCTATTAAAAGAAATAACAGTTAATTGAGTGACAGACAGGATGCAGTACTAAATTCCTACTGTGACTTAAAACTCCATATGGCATCAGGCTTTGTCACACCCAGGTAAAGCTAGCTAAGAGAGAAAGCTCTAGCATACAACAGCTATGGGCACCCTCTGAGAACAGATCACGTGGATCAGGAAAGACAAGTGACAACCCAGTGGCAAGATGTGGCCCAAACCCTTGTTGTTTCCAGCCTCAACCACATGGCAAGCATCACTGCACATTGCTATTTGAAAAGTGGCAGAAAAGGGAAACAGTGTGTAGACTGAGTCTGGAAGATTTCTAAAACTTAAGTGTGTAAATGTGACTGCATCTGGTCTGCCCAAATACCTCCTTGGGAATACAGTGGCCCTTATACGAAAGTTGACTATCCCTGCTGCACATAGCCAGTGCTGGGTCAGCCAACAGGCTGTGGGATCTGTGGCAGCATCCCAAAAGTTTTTGAGACTGTACCGCACCGGTTGTGATGTGCTGCACTACTGCCTTGTGGCCAGTCCAAAGGCTTTTGAGTGTAGAAAATTCCAGCCTAAATTTGGGGATGTGGGAATTCACCCATTCACTGTCTGTATAAATGCTCGGCAAAAATAACAATCTTCAAGCTTTGCTAAAGAACATTTCAGGGCTTACTACAGGGAAGACCCTATGCGTCATTAGCATCATTACCAACACAACATGCATTTTTACATTTTAAAAAAGCTAGTTAAGTAGATGACTATCAGACTAAGGCAGCACTCTGCTGGCAAGGTGGAGCAGATTCCCCCTTTACATGGTATTTGCTAAGCCAAACCCAAATCCTCCAGGGAAGAGTGAATGGGACTAGGGTTGATGGGTTAGGAAAAGTGCTTATTTAACCAAATATAAGCTAGTGTGCTAACACAAACCACCTAAATTTCCCTAGAAGGGTGGGAGAAGCACATGTGTTATTTATTTTCAAGTTCCACACTGTAATAATCTTTTTTCTTCCCGATTTATGTGCAAGTATAAATTAATATGCAGATTTGACGTGTCTAATATTTGAAGATGAAGACGGGAAGACAGGAAGGTTAAGAAAGAAATGCATTATAACTTAGGTATGTGAAACACAAGGTCAGAAGAAAGCACAAGAGCTGAGATGGCAAGAAGCCAAAAGTTAGAACAGAGCAACCAAGTGACAATGAGTATTTGAACAGGAAGACACAGTAACCAAAAAAAAGGCACACCAAGGAGCAAACGGCAGACAAAGGGAGAGAAAGGGAAGCAGCCTTACACAAGAGAAACCTGAAATGCAACCAAGAAACATGCTACAAGATGCAATGTACCTGACAGGGTTCCCTTATATACTCAAAGGTGGGGCTACTACTCATGGCCTACCTGCAGCCAGACGCCACCACATCACTCTCTGCAAGCCCAGTTGCAGAAATGGACTGTCCAGCTGTAGCTCTGATGGCCTCAAGACAGCTTGCGAGGGACTACCAGGGATCAGGTATCCAGCTGCAAGTAAAGATACAACTGTTGTACTAAGACCTCCATCATGACTAGGCTCTCTAGGATCCAAACTATTAATAAATAATGGGAAAGAACCATAATATTGCTTAATAAAAGAGGCGATGTGTCTGCAATGTCTTCTTTCACACAGTATCAGAACAATAATGGCCAGCAGATCGTTAATTGAGTGGGGCTTTTTCCTTTCTTTTTCCCAGCAGAAATACTCTAAAGCAATCCAAAGCAATGTTTAACTTAGGCATTTGCACCTGGCAATATAAAGCCAAATTAATGACTCTGAATATCTCAAGGAAACAAGTCAATAGTCCTAACCATGGTGACCAAGCCGAGTACATTTCTTATTTTAGGGCAAGTGTGTGTGCTGGAACTCTGGACTCTGGCTTTGCCGTTAGTTTCTGTGACATTGTCTTACAGTTCCTGCTGCAATCTCATCAAATATGCCCTTTTTTATTAATCTTCATGCTACTTCTTTTTGCCTCTACTTGGCTGTGCACAGAGTTAAGTGTAAAGTGTGTCTACAACTTCCAGCCCCATTCTCTCTCCCAAGCAGCTGAAAGCATCATCAGTCTCATTCTGTGTTATCTTACAGGGCTTTTTAATTGCACACACACAGACAGAGCAGAAACATCAATAATGAATACACTCCAAAGCTAGTGTGAAAAAAACCACTATGATACAAAGAAATTCCAACACTACACAGCACATAGCGTCTACTGCTTTTTCTGTTTGGACAGCATGCTTTACAGTTCCTTAAAGTCATATCTGCATTGCAAAGCAATCCCTATAATCTACCACAGGGACAATCCTGTCTGCCCTAATCTTTTTGAACTACTAATAGGTTCTTGCTAGCAAAAGCAGGCAGAAGTCTTTCATCTCATGATCAGACCCTGCTGAAGCCACTGAGATGATCAGCACAGGCAAGAACTGGGCAGAACTGGCCCCGCCATGACTTGTCTGAGATGGTCAGACACATAATGTGTTAACTAAATCAATACTGTTTCATAAGATAAAGATTATTAAAATTTACATTGGAGGTTTTTTAACTAGAATTAGAGGCTTCAGCCCCTATTTGAATCAGTGAAAAAACAGATTAACACCAGTTTATAAACATGAAAAGATTCTACTCCTATTTGTAAAAGAGCTACAGTATGCTAAAAAAGGTCAAAGTGATAATCCTCAGTAGGAAAGAAGAATGCAAACAAATATCAACTAATCAAGAAACACATGCTGTTTTTCAAAATGCTAATATGAAGATTAATAGCTCTTCTTTGACATCCAAGAGCCTTTGGAAACTCTTCATATTAAAACACTTTGTAAATCACTTCTAGAGAAAAAGCATTCAGGGAGCCCCATTTAAGCAAATTAACTACTAAGGAACCTTGATAACATTCAATAAAATTTCTTGTGCTTAGAATTTGCATCACTGTTCCTCGGATATGTAATTGTTTATGCTGCTTTACACCACTTTGCATTGCTGTGGAGCCTTGAGAGAAAATTAGAAATGGTCAAAAAGTCTGTTAATTCCCTGTGTGTCTGCACATCTTGGACTCAGTCCTGATCCCAGTGAAGTCAAACTATTCCCAGTGAATCCCTGGCAAAACTCCCAGAGACTGCACTAGGAGTAAGAGCAGACACATAATGCCTGACCCAAACCCCACTGAAGTTGATATAGGACTTTCATTTCTTTCTAATAGGGTTTGAATCAGGCCACATCCATGAAACTTGTTTAGAATCACAGTTTTAAACAAGGTGTAAGGAGGCGCAGAGCAGATTTCTGTCCTGCTTCATGCTACTGACCAGATGGAGGTTTCTGCTCAGCTTAGGTTGCCTGCTTCAAACTGTAGGTGCAGCCTGACAGACCTTGTCTCAGTGGGGTCATGAATGAAGTTTGTGTCAAAAACCAAGCATACAAACAGAAGCCACAAGGAAGCACACTGTGGAAGCGAGCTAAGCCCAGAAGAGACATAGTGTAAAACTCAGAGCCCTCAAGAGAAGGCCTGCCATTTTGTCCTCTCCATTCTTCTACTCTGCTCATTCTCCAGCATCAGGAGCAATGCAAACAGACATAGGAGCCCATCCAAATCATACCATTGTCCCTGACCACTCTAGCATCCTTCGCTGCACAAGGCTTTGACAAAACCCTCTCAAGTCTACACAAGAGTTAGCCAGAGAAACCTCAGAAATGTCCGAGTAGCTGCCTGCAGTCTGTGCTGCTGGGATATAAAATGTTTATCTTTTATCCGGCTTGGTGTCTCCTATACACTTCCTCTGCTTTATTTCCTGTCACTTCAGGATTCACTCTGTAAATGCCACCAAAACTTAAACCGACATCTTATTTGAGAATATAATTAACTGAAAAGATTGCAAGTCCTTGAACCTCAGTTGTTCTTCAGGATCACAGAGCTGTGGAGTCCTGAGCTCCCATAAATTTTGCTACTGACTCATAAAGTGTGAGTAGGCCTTTTGCCTCCCCATTACTCTATTTTTCCAACTCTAAAATAGGCATGTTATTACTGTGTGTATTGGGGAGGTTTGAAGATGACTTGCAAATTGTTTCAAATATGTAAAGCTCTACTTACAAATGGTAGGTTTCATTCTTTAGACCTAGATCTGGACTGGAATTCTGAAGTCATGAGACATGTTCATCTCTAGAGTTTTGCTTTGGCCAGGACCAAAGGTCAGAACACAGAATTCAAGTTCTGGGTTGCTGGCATCCTGAAAGAGTACATGAAAAACAAAACCAGAAATTCATAAGGGGGAAAGGTGACAACAATATTTTACCCCATCTGCAATTCCTGCAACTGACATTAAAATATGCAGTGATGTATTCTTTACCAGTATGTACATAATCATTTTGGGGTCTAACGTTACCCCCACTGAAATACAAGAGAGAAATTACATGTCATACATAGTGAAGATTTTGTCATTTGATCCCTCCCACATATTTGAATGGGAGGAAGGCATTTAATGCCAAAACCAAAAATGAACATACAGGACCTAGCCCTCAGAACTGTAATTCATTCCAAGGCACAGCACTCATTTTACTCTTACACTGACCTTCATCCCACACAATGCAAACCCAGTGCTTCTTCCCCAATTAACAAAACAATTTTTGCTATTTCAAATGAGGCATACAGGACCGGCTTCTAGCCCAGCTTCTTCAACTAAATGTAGGTTTATAAAAACACCCATTACTTCAATTTTGCTCCAACTCTAATAATTTGTTGGGCTTCTTTTACTACTAGAGTTCCTCTTTTCAGGTTCGTATCACAGACAAGCTGACATCACTTGAGAACCCTAGATTACAGACAAGCAGCTATTAACATGAGCTCCTACCATGTCGCCAAGTACATGGACAAAAAACTGCATATGAGAGATTGCCTGTAATCTACAGGTAGAAACGTTCTTGTTTGCATTCCCATCAGTGTCAGGCAGTCTTGTTTGTTGCAATGCAGTCTCAGGAAGTTCACTCTGCCTACTGTGTGCACACGTTGTAACACAAGCATATATGGGCACTTTCTTCACCATCAAAAGAGGCTGATGTTTGAATAACATCTTGATTCGAAGCTGCACTGATCAGTTTTAAGATGCTATTTCTGGTTTGGTTCATGTCAAAATTTCTCCTCCTGCTTTCATTCTGCTTTGATGTTGTAGGAGCCTAACATTACCTGCTATGATTTGCATTTGCTGGATCCTACTGTAACATAAACAGAAAACAATCTCAGGTCCTAAACCACGGATCAGCTCCCAGTGGGGGGGGGAAAAAAAAAAAAAAAAGCTGGCAAAAAAAAAAGCTGGAAAAGTGGCAGAAAAGATTTAATCAAGAGATCTCCAAGACCTGCAGAAAGTGACAATAAGCATGCCATAGAGGACCTCTATTGGGTCAGCTCTGAGCTGACACACCTGTCGATACCTAACTGCTGTGACATTGCTAGAGGTTTAACACTGTCTTCCCAAACAAACTTTAGCATTTAAAGTCCCATTAGCTCTTGGAAGACTCTCAAAACAAGACATTTTTGAAAATTCTGTGTATATAGATTGCACATCAGCTGAAGGCACCAATTACAATAGTAGTGACTTTACCACAGAAAGCGTCTTATGCAAGAAACAGTTTGGTGCACCATTGAAATGCTGCATCGACATTGGCACCATTGACACTGCATCTGCTAAAGCTTGAGCACAGTCTGACTCAAAAGGCCACCAACTGCCACAATATATTGCTTTAATTTGATTTAACATATAGAAATTAAAGAGTTTGACAGTCCTGCTGACCTGTCCAGGAGAAGTTCAGTGCTTCTAAAATACAACTCATACTGATGTTGTAACCTAACTAGCAACTAAGATGATAAACCTAAGGCACCAGAATTTTAAAGTCTAGCTGAAACTTAAAAACATGCCCTACATTTGCTCCAATAAAGTATGTGCTGCTATGCTGTTGAATTATTATTGGGATGACATTGTTGAATTACATGTCTTACCTAAAATTTTGGACTAAGGCAAACAGAGTAATTTGCTTAAAGTATCGAAAAATATATGTGCTTGGTCTGTTTGTCATGCACGTTAGATCTCTGTTAAAGATCCTTCCACATGTCCTCCAAGGAGCTTTCGAAAATCAACAAGGTTCTCAAGTACAGATGTTTACAAAGGAATGGCTACGCCAACATATGTATTTATACAAACACACATTGGCAGTTGCCTTTCTGTATCTGTTCCACATCAGAAGTGGGTAAATTTCTCCACCACAGGGACAGAATATCTCACATGAGTAAACTGAACCTCACTGGAGTGGTTTGGGACAGAAGAATTTAAATGAGCAAAGCACTGCACCAAGCATACTCTTCTAGGCCAAATCACACCCATTTCTGGAGCTCCACTATCTGAGAAGAGAAAGATGTAGATTTGGACCATTGCGAAATTTGGAAGAATCTCTCAGAATATGAGTTGAATTCTGTAAACACAACCAATATCCTTTAAGCCTCTTTTTAGGAGCAGCCATTGGAGATGTAGCCAAAGTACCCCACTAGAAGAACACATGTTCTTTTCTGAAAGCAGTACTAGATTTCCAGTGCAAGCAACATGCATGTACATGCAACAATAAAATGCAGCTATAGAAAATATGGCTATAAATTAGTGTAAGAACAATCATTCTAAATACATACGTATACAGCTCCATTCTCAGAGGAGGTAAAGTTGGTCATTATTAATTCTGTCCTTTCAACCTTCTGAATATAAGAAAACTCAGACAATAGCTGATATTACCATATGTGTACATCCTAAATCGCTAATTACTTTTTTTATTTGAAGCTCCCATCTTCTCTTGCCAGACTCTGCATCTTACACACAGCAAAACTTTATAAGCTGATTTAGAGCAAACAGATATAGCTGCAAAACAAACGGGGGAAAAAAAAAAGATTAAAAGGCACCATAAAGCTCTCTAGGCAGCAGAAAGTAAAGACATGCAACAAATCTGTGGTGCGGCATTGCTGGAAATGCACAAAAGACTAAAGGGCTGCAAACCAAAATGAACTGAAACATGACACAGCCCTGACATCCAGCTGCACTTACATGGTACTGGTAATGAAAACACAAAGCACTCCAGGAATTCCCATTTTTCCTTTTTTTTTTTTTTTTTTTTGATGAAAGGTGATACGGGCAGTCTGAATTCCACCAGGAGATACCTGCTATGGAGACACTAAGATTTTTTTCTTCTGATACACCCCTGCTTCCCCCCTTCCCCTAGCTCAGGTGTACAGCCACTTGTAGCAGAAGCAGAACATCCAACATGCAGAGGATGTGTTCTAATGAAATTCTGCTACAAACTATATTCTATAAATGCACAAGAGCATTCTTTATCAAATTGAAACCATCCTTCTGGCCACTAAAAGACACACAAACTCAAAGAATAGATTTGAGTTACTCTTTCTATGATTTTTAATCACACGTACAAGACATTATGAGAAAATGTCACGCTCAAGAGATGCTGCAATCCCACACACCTGAGGCACCTCAGTTAGCATGCAATAGGAGCATATACAGTCCTGTAGCACATTGAATCCCTAGAGGTCAGCAGCATTTCAAGAATAAATTTCTTCATTGCATTTGGTCTGTAAGAGGTTTAGGTCACTTCATAAACTTCAATAACAAAAATACATACTAATTATTTTTATCAGTTGATTTAATATATTTGCATATTTTTGCCTAAACAACTGCCTACAATTCTCATCTGTAATGTTTACAATGTTTATAATTTATGTTTCCAAGACCTAAGGAAAACCAAATAAACAAGCAAACAAACACGAAACATTAGCCAGGTAAATCTCTTTATTGTTATGGAGGAAATATGAAATGTTACATCTACTTTTCAATAATGAGTTATAAAGTTAGATCACAGACTAAAATTCAAGCTACTATGAAGATTGTTTGCAGTTTAATTACTTCCTTAGGGATTTCTCTGGCATAGGGAAGTCCCCAGATGGAATGGGGTTGATCTCCTGCTGTTATTGCAGAGGACACAGTAATGGCACTAGAAGGGTTAGCAAGCTGCAACATTTGGCCAACTCCCAACTGCTGGGTCTTGTGCCCTGGATCAAGAATAGCTGTTCCAGAGCAGTTAATTGGAAAGTCACATTTAGGCGGCCTTGCAAGGTCCAATCCACTTCAGAGTTGCACTGTAGTCAGTCCAAAATAGTATTCCATACAATGCTGCATTAAAACACAATGTTCCAAACAGTTTCTATGAGGTTGCAATAATTTTCAGCCCAGCTCAACACCTGCCATGAAGTGTTTATCCGCTTTATCACAGTGGAGTATTATGGCTTTGTAATTTGTTTTGACAGGGAGTAAGTGACACGCCGGAAAAATTCCAGCACATTAATGAAATTGTAATGTATAATGATCACATTTAACTTACTGTTAGTGATTACAAGCACATTTGGTAATTGTGTACTGTAAAGACTTCGCAATGGGATGCTGACAATACTGAAAGAAAAGCTACTCTTTCAGTAATGCAATGCAAATATGACATACAAGAGCCAGCAAAAATATCGCACCCAGGTACAGACCAAGAAGTTACCCATTTCATTAACCATTTTCTACACTGCCAGGCCAGGGCAGAGCAATCTTCTGCCTCCTCTCCAAGTGATTAACCCTTTAGATCCAGCCTCTCTCTTTAACAATTCATCAGAAACTATTCAGAAAAAAAACTGCTGCAAGCTCTCACTGTGAAAAAACTTGGGTTCATATGCTTCTATTCCCCACTTACCCTTGCAATCTCTTCTTCCACAGCCTGTACACACCCTAGAAGTGCAGAACATGTGGCCAACCTATTCTTTCCTTGGCATCTCACACATGCTCAAATGCCTCCTTTATAAGATCTAAAGTTGTTTTATCCCTCTTTCAGGGTGGATTTTAAATAAGATATCAAAGGGGAAAGTGAGCTCTAGTTTACAAACCCATTAGCCTACCTCTGGTGAGGCTACTGAGATTAAACTGGATTTTACAGCATTTTCATTTTCAAGAACCTCTTTGTTCTGATATTACAAATCCATCTAAATATTTTTATTTTCCAATCTAAAGCATGACTATCTGCAGGGAGCAGAGGAAAACACTCACAATATAACCCAGTGGAGAAATAGTACTTGGTATCTATGGAAATCATATTAAAATAATTATTTCCATTTTATAAATGGAAATATATCTGGCCAAGATGAGACCATAGGCATCCAAGAGTTTCTAACAACAGCAGAACTATGGATAACGCCTCTTCTGTTTCTTTCATACTAGTGTCCACTCCACTGGACTATGTAAATATGTACAATCTTTGCGCTGTAAATACAACCTATTTATTTTTCATTGAGAGTCTCTGGCTAACCTATCTCAGCAAGGCTTTAGCCCAGAACTTGTGAGGTGGGCTGATGCCAACCTGATGAAGTTTAACCATGACAAGTGCAAGGTCTTACACCTGGGTTGGAGCAATCCCAGGCACAGCTACAGGTTGGGCAGAGAAGAGATTCAGAGCAGTCCTGCAGAGAAGGACTTGGGGGTCTTGGTCGATGAGAAAATGAACATGAACAGGCAGCGTGCGCTCGCAGCCCAGAAAGCCAACCGTATCCTGGGCTGCATCAGAAGGAGCGTGACCAGCAGGTTGGGGGAGGTGATCCTGCCCCTCTACTCTGCTCTCATGAGACCTCACTTGGAGTACTGTGTGCAGTTCTGGTGTCCTCAACATCAAAAGGACATGGAACTGTTGGAACAAGTCCAGAGGAGGGCCACAAGGATGATCAGAGTACTAGAGCACCTCCCATATGAAGATAGGATGAGAAAGTTGGGGCTGTTCAGCCTGGAGAAGAGAAGGCTGTGTGGACACCTCACAGCATCCTTCCAATATCTGAAGGGGGCCTATAGGGATGCTGGGGAGGGACTCTTCATGAGGGACTGTAGTGAGAGGACAAGGGGGAATGGGTTCAAACTTAAACAGGGGAAGTTTAGATTGGATATGAGGAAGGAATTCTTTACTGTAAGGGTGGTGAGGCACTGGAATGGGTTGCCCAGGGAAGTTGTGAATGCTCCATCACTGGCGGTGTTCAAGGCTGGATTGGACATAGCTTTGGGTGGCATGGTTTAGTGGGAGGTGTCCCTGCCCGTGGCAGGGGGGTTGGAACTAGATGATCTTAAGGTCCTTTCCAACCCTAACTATTCTATGATTCTATGATTACCCTCTGGGACCTGAAATTTTTCTAAACAGTTCCTTGTCGTTAGTGGATCCCAGTTTGCATCTGCCAGGTATGGGTTCAAACCTGCTGAAACAGGTAAAAAAGCATCTCAGTTCTTGCAAGTACAATCTGCAAATAGTGTATCATTAATCACAGCATGACCTTCCACTGACCTTTTTCTGCACAGAAGACACTTCCATATTAAAGATAGATTTCAGAAGTTTCCAGTTTTATAATAACCATCATTCCATATCCTTCAGGTCTCCTGAACTGCCTGGTAATTGATTGGTCTATGTGGAACCCCAACATTTGAATGTCACATAGCCATAACAATGGCCCATCAGAAAAAAACGAGGGGTTCTATATATGGGTGAGAAGGCTTCAGTTATTTACAAGTGTAAATTCCTGTCTTCACAATTATGCTGCAATAACAGCAGAAGGACTTTCAGTAAAAAGATGTAAAAATAAATAAACCAAAACAAAAACACGTGATGGTATACAAACAAAAATGCATTTCAAATTTTTGTTCCAAAAACGAACATTAAATTAATCTCATACTAAGTATAAAAAAATAAAATAAAATCTTAAAGCATCAGTTGTACAAACACACTTTCAATCAAACCTTGAATGGTTTTAATCCTCAGCCAAAACACTCAATAACTGTTATAGACCATATCTGCGGGCAAATCCTCTTAGCAAGAGTCAAGGCCACTCAAACACACTGAGTTTACGTCAAGTAATGATGTAAAGGTGGGAAGGCAACTCTTAGCTGTTCTTCTTTCTTCTTGATCCAGGGCTAAGAGTGGCTTGACAATGTACTTTGGAAGAGTACTGTTTCCAGATCACACGCATTTTCTCCAGAGGTGAAGGTCAGTCTCTATAATCCCAAGACCTTCTTTTTCCAAAAGCATCCTCAGATGTTTTTCTAGGACAGCTGTGTTTCTACTTTGTACTGATCCAGAAGTGATTAAAAAGATAGAAATGGAAGTGAGTGGAATCCACAGACTGATTCTAAAATAGTATCTAGTAATTACTTAAGTGTCCAGCGGTTTTTAACAGAACCTAAACTTGAGACTGAGAAAGGAACAGCAAAAGCTTGCAGAAATAGGCATGTTACAAATCAAAAGACTTTACAAGACTATTTTAACATCAACTTTAACATAAAATATCTTCTTTCTTTAATTCTGTAGTCATCTGACATCCAGTCAGCCAAGACCAAAATTTTCAACCAGAGACACTGCGAAGATGAGATGGAAACTGATTCTGTTCTTCAAACAGCTACTTCAAAGAGTCTGATATTAGAAAGAATGACTCTAGCGCATCTAATGTCCTAGCTCTCAGTCCTGAACATGAATTCTACTTGCTCCTTAACTGCAATGTGTCTGGTGACTTAAGAGCTTTCCCAGTGATCAGTCAGCCAAAGCATTAAACCATCATAAGCAATATGGCCATAATCAGTCCCTGTTTCAGTGTTTTTTTCTGATGTCAGAATAATTTAGATGCCCGGATATCTGAAGCAGCTGTGCCAATGAATACGTGAGCAGAGAAAAACACAGCTGCTTTCCAATTCAGGGACACTGTTCTGGATTTTCTTAAACATCTGGTAAATCAGACGTTCCTTTAAGGCCAAGCATGATGAGTATCAATGAACTTTCATCTTGCCTTTATGTAGTGGAGATAAACCTCACACGAAATCTGAGGGCCTCAGGTTGTTTACCCTAGTCAAGCCTTATTGCATGGAAAATACCTACTGTCTCTGAAAAGTAGCAATAATTTACTCATTTAAAGACCATGCTGCAGTAGTATTATTATTTCAATGCAGAAGCATGGGTTTTATCTTATAAAGTGTCCCACTAAAACATTTAACATGAACACAGATACATACTTAAAGCTTATTCCATCAACATCAACAGTACTAACTGCAGTGACTTTAGTATGCATCCCTACCAATGAAACTGCACCTGCACAAGATGGGAAAGACTGCTTTAGCTAAACAAGTCAGAGCAGAGCAGTTATAGAATTTTAAGGAGAGAAAGCTCCCCTGGGATTACTAATGATCCCTTCCCACATGGTTCTGTCCCATAATCTTTAGCCCTTTTGACCAGGGATTAACTGATCATATTGCAAAATAACCCCATCCATTAATCTGAGCGGGAAATATTACCAGCTCAAGAAGAAAGTTTCTCATTAATTCACAGAGGTTTCAGGTCAGATCTCCGTGTCATCCTTTCAACCAGGCTAAGGGAGCCACACATGGGTAGGTTTCATAGTGAAAAGCTGTCTCCATAGCACTAGGGCAAACTAAAAGTAAAATACAGAATATTCTAAAAATGAGCATGATAAACATGGTATAAAACCAATGAAAAAGCAATATTAAACAAATAAGACATACTAGCTGATGTAAACAAAGCCTGAGACTTTCTTTATAATGACAGGAAGCTCCAAATAAAGGGTACTGGGTTCATGCCCTTCTAAAACATTGGTTTCCACACAAAATATCAGCCTCCTTGAGGCTCTTAGGTTAGGGAGATTTATAGTGATAACAATAGCAGTAGTTTATTTGAGACAGTTAATCAAAAATCTAGCACTTATAAGCCCTCTGTGGACATTAAAAATTTAAGAAGTTAAAGACTAAATATTCAAGAGTAAGCTTACAATCTACACAAGTACAGTAAATTTCAGTTATGTGTTTCATTACACTGGTGCCTTATAGCTTTTAAGGGGTTTACAACTTTGCTGTAATTATCCACTATGGGATAAAATTTGGCATAAAAAGATCTCTTTTCCATTCTCTCGTCTTAATAAGAAGTTACTCCTTCTCCGCTGGTGCTGCATTCCTCACACTCAATACTCAGCGAGAGTTTTTGGGTGTGCAGCAAAGTAGGTCAGGGCTATCATTTTGTGGCTTTTAGAAATACATCTTTCATACACCCAAAACATATTTTTCCTGCCTTCACTTACCTTTCATTACTTTAGCCTTCAATTTGGGTTCACTCATTTGGCAAAAATGTGTAATTCGTTCGTGAACCAAGAGAAACCATACATATAATTACATAAAGCATAATCATGAAGGCCTTATTTTCACCAACAAAGTCAAATTTCCACCAGGATCACAGGAAAACATGGTTATGGCATTAAAATTCACCAGGGAAAAAATGTTATCACTTCTGCTTCCACACACTGCACCAAAAGATTTCCTGCATGTCCCCCTGGGTAAGATGAACCTAAGCATTTCCAACAGAAAAATGGAATAACAGTAGTTCCCCAACTCAGGATTATGCTGAAAAGTAACAGCGAATTCTTTGACAGTTTACCAAAAGCATTAGATAGAGGAAATAAACAAAGTTATATTCAGGTGCTATACTCATAACACCTTAGAGTCAAGAGAGATGCCAGCTTCAGAAGTTCTTATCCTTGTTCTCAGCAGCTTATTCCATCACTGCAGTTGCAGCACAGATTCAATGGTTTGTGATGCTATCCTACCATTCAGGTCTCTGAAATGATGTCATCAGAATATGGCTCCCAATTCCTTGGGGATTTTTCCAGGAAAAGAATGTATTAAGTCTGCCATGTTCTCAGGTCCACCCACCTCAGTCAGAAAGAGGAGCAGAAGCCTGGCAGGCAGCTACCCTGTTGGAAGAGATGCTTCAGCTCAGAGGAAGGGGGCTCCACATACCAAATCCATCCCTTTTGCCAGGGTGTAGTCAAGGTGAAACCCAACACACAACGGTAGCAAAGCAATCTGCAGTTACTGGGTAGCAAACACTCAATAAATCTCCTCAAATATAAAAAAGCATAAAGATTTATTATTATTGGACTTACACAAACAGAAGCAGGTTCTGGTGGGGATTCAGTGCTTACTTCAGAGTTTTTTGGGAAGGCCATTTTCCAGGACATAATGCAAAGAAACTTTTATAGTTTCAACATTGGCACATGTATTCAACGTGTTTTGGGGTATGCTAATAGGTGAAGCACCAAATCTCCAAGGGAAGCATGCATCTTTGTCCAGACAAGGAATAGAAAAGAAATGCAAACACCGATATTCAGGCACCATTTAGAAGATAGTGATGAAGTAACTTTCAATAGGTAACTGCATGGATACTTCTAAGCTATAGCAAGTTTCTTGGACTTTCTCCTGCTCCATATTATTCCATTCAGTTGTGCCTTAAGTTTTGCCATATGTCCTGAGGGATATAGTCTTTGTCTGTCTGTAGACATCTATTCTATCCTGGAAACAAAAAGTGAAAGAAGTCTGATTCATTTTTTGATTTTACATCTATGTTAACCAGCTTTGGATAGTTTCAGTACAAACCAAAATACTGTAACATGGGTTTCTACATTTAAATTTGTCAGATATTTTACAGAGATAGGTAACTTTAAATTTTGTATTAATTGCTTACATTCTAACATATAGCTGCTACAATTGTTACCTTTGTGTAACAGACTCTAATCAAATCAGGGTAAGTGGCAATTCCAGAGGAAAAGAGTAATTTGACTAAACTGCTCTGTCTAGGTTTAGTCAAGACTCACCAGGTCTCTAAAGAAGGATAACATGAAGTGTAAATGGAATGAAACCCTAGGGGGGTAGAATACAAACCAAAAATTCTTTAGATTTTTTTTTGTTCATTTATGCTCCATGGTGTCTGACCCCAGAGAACCAATAAATACAGATGGAGCACAAAAAATATGAACTCATCTTAATATTGACTTTTTAAAAATGTATATATAACTTCCACTATTCCAAATGTTTGCTTCACAGGTCATGTGTAAGAAAGAGTTTGCATGGTTTATTCCCAGGATCCCATTACGGTAAATCTCAAAACCAGTTCACTCATGTACTAGTAAAACAGAAAGAAAAGGAAAGGAAAAAAAAAAAAAGGGGAGGGGGGGGGGGGGAAGTGTCCAGATTTTCAGCTGATAATAAATCACTTTATGTCAAGGAAAAGAATAAAAAAAAAAAGTCTGACCTCTGCTTTCCAGTATTACTTACTACAACAAGACTACAGAAATAAATATGGTAAATTGGGTACTACATAGAAACATAAATTTTGGCTGTCTAAATGCAGATAGCACAATGAAGATATGCATCAGCTATCTCAATCTGCCTCTACACCACAGAAAGCTTCTGGATTGTACCCTTACTACACATTGCTCTCCCTAGCTTTCCCTTGCAAGAGAATTCGATAACCTAAAGCAGCTTGGTGTCAGGAAGATTTATTTGGTGTGTGCTCCTTTTGTATAATTATTCAATTATTACTCCTATAATGCATGCATTATCTGGAATAAGTCTTTGCTACAACAGTAAACCTCCGAAGTAGCTTATGTTTCTTCTTATAATTCTCCTCTCACCCTACCTCTCCCTGGTGAGATCTGAAAGGTATATTAGTCATTCTACAGGCAGAAATTTAAAGAGAAAGAAGTCCAACATTTCGCAATCAGTGAGACAGCAAGAAACTCATGTTGTAAAACGTACACAGTACATCAGTACCATGAACCATACATCACATTTCAGAGATATCTAAGTCGGTTTTTCAGTGATATTAAATCTTCTGAGAATGGGTTTGCAGATGCAAGGTTATAAATTGTAGTGGAGGAGACACACACAAAACAAAACAACAACAAAAGAAATCTCTTTTGGTCTCCGTCTTAGAAAAGCATTAGCAAACATAACCACAACCAACTCTTTTCAGAGCCCTTTTGTTAGAAATTAACCTGATGGAACATCGCACATATTCAGGTTCCTCATTTTGCCTTGCTCCTACTGCTCCAACAGAAAGGGAAAATTGTGGAAGTTGTGATGCGGCATTTGCATTTTGTCATGTAGGAGTTCTCCTAAAATAAAAATTCAGAGAAACATTTAGAGGCAGATATGCTAACCAAACAGTACTAGTGAATGAAAGAACAGTACAAGTGAATGAGAGACTTTCTTATTGCAATTGTCCTCAAATTTTCAACCATTTAAGTTTTCTACTTTCTTGATAATTGTGATACAATTGTCACACTACTTTTCAGCTATCGAACTCTTCCGTACTGCACAGGATGTGATTTTGTAGTGTAAAAAATGAATTAAGCCTTTAGGTTTTCAACAAAGACTAGTGAGAAAAAGAAAGAGACAGCTACCTTGTTGTCTGACAGCACAAGTGCCATTTTTAACAAGTAAGCTGAAGCTTTTGCATCAATACTAAAATTGCTTTTCAATTAGATTTTAAAGTGATATTAACTCTAATTGGACTACGTCTATGTGTAGAAATAACAACAGATACCCAGGACTGCAAGATCAAGCTTATGGTAATCAAGAGTTTATAAGAAACTGAAAAATTAATTCAGACTAAGGAACAAGGTGATTTTAAAGCAAACAGTGGTGACTTCATCACAATCCCATGCATGGAAAATGCATTTTGGAACACAAGGTTTTGATTCTTATGTCACACCCCATACTCCTACAGCACAAGAAGTTCTAAGCAAATCCATAAATTGGCATGTTCAATGACCTGGAGCTTCCATGATTCTTGAGCACCTTGCTCCTATTGGAAAAGTCTAAAAATCTGTAAAGATACAGACTGCAACCTGAAGTATTGATTATGAAAAACATATTTAAAGCTCACATCTTACAAACGCAGATCCAGTTTAATTCACACATTCAACTATGTAAGCTAAAATCCTTAACAGTGACTTCCAAAATTGCCACCTGACACACAAAAATGCAGAAAAAACCAAAATCCTACCAAGCTCCCAGTGCGGCAATAAGACTATCTATACCTGGGAAATAAAGAAAATATATAAGCATTTGCAAAATCCCAGGTAATATTATTCTCAGACCTGGTTTTCATTTGCAAATTATGCCTGCACTTTAAAGCCTAACAATGGCTAAATACAGAAAAGATGACATTAAAAATCCACTCAGTGAGACTTCCTGCATATAACATAACAAAACACTTATTTTGAAAAGTACTTTCCAGTAATTTAAAAACTAATTTTTGGTGCTGCTGGGTTGTAATTCAATACAGTTTATAGAGATCAGATATGCATCTGTAACGTCTCCAAAATGCAGACGTAAAGCTCTGCAGAGTCACAAACCATGGTATATATGCAAGAAGAATAATCTATTTCCTTTTCCCTGTCCTCCTCTGCTGTGCTAAGGAACAAGAAACTAAATTTCTTCTTCTCTTCGAGACAGCAGTAGCTATGAAGCTGTAAGCCCCCTAAAGGAATGACTCATACAGAACCATACTTAGTTTCTTCCACAGCAGCTGTTTCTACATCTTGAAACAGGAAGACATTCCTCAGAGAGAGATCCTACGTCTACATGGAAGCATGGGTACATTAAGAAATGTTATCTGAGCAGACAGGTACTGAGACTGGCTCTATCACGCTAACACCTGCAACATAGACCACTGTACAACACCCATAAAAAGTTGGCTAACTCAGAAAAGAGAGGAGAAGCGCAAGGACAAGCACTACAGCAGCTGACCCTTTCTAATGCCACTGGAAGCAATGGTGAGCAGACATATATAAACCAGCTTCTTGTCTGATACCGATGAACTGAACTGATACAGGCGAGTTTAGGCATTGGCCATAATGAAGGAAAATTGGCTCACTACAACTTAACTTCTGAATTAAAGGCACAGCATGAAAATTTCCAGCCAGAGGTTATCTGCATTGGCTTTACACCTTCATGTTATTTGTTTTAAATTTCTAGATAGTTTTTTAAGACCAGGAAAGGGGAAGTCATTTCTAAACAAGACAGCATAGGAAAACCATGGTGGTTCTGCTCTGAAGGGACGAAAACTAAGGAATGGGGAGTCACAGGAAAAAAAAAGCATAAGGAAAACAAATGCTAATTTTAAGGGAAGAATAGACTTCTCTTTTACAAGACCCTCACAAACAGAAGAGAAAAATGAGACCAGGCTGTCACTGCTTTCCTAATAGCAAAGGTACTGCTTCAAAGAAGAAAAAAATGCCATTAGCAACTTTCTGTGAAACATTCCCAAAAGCAGCTTGTACTCCCCTTACGCATTATTCATCTGATAATGGTTGAAATTTATTAATAGCAATTTAAAACATCGAGGTAACTTTTCTAAACGGGGATGAAAGGCAAACGCTTCGGAAACTCAGCAGGGCATACCCACAGGGAGACGGGGAGAAAAGCGCAAGGAAACAGGACAGAGTAACAAGTGCGAAGCTAGATTTGCTTTGCCTCTGAGTATTCCCTAAGGGCATCGCCTCTAGCCCGACAGGCCCCGCGTGGCCTGTGGAGCAGGGGACCGGGGGCTGTCCGCCAGCTCTCCCAGAGGGAGAACGGACAGGTCGGTGTCGCCCAGAGAGGAACTCTCGGAGGAGGAGCGGGGTTTGCTCCCTGCCTGGCCCCAGCACCCGGCGGCCTCGGCAGAGCTGTCCCGGGATCTGCCGCCGAGGCCAACCGGGCTGAGAGGCAGCCGCGTTCCTTCGGGGTTGAGGATCTGCCATCGGCTCTCGGCCTGCAGCGAGCGGGAGGCCGACGGGTCCGGATGACAGCGCACTGCCCTCCGCTTCCTCTCAAACTAGGAGAAACCTTGTTAAATAGTGACTGCGCCGACGAGCCCTCGGAAGCGGGGCACCGCCGCCATCCTCTCCCCGGTCCGCTCTCCGCGGGGCAGGGGTGAAAAAACGCGCCTCCGTCCACCTGTGCAACACCTCCGCAACACATTTTATTTACACGAAATCAACTCGGGGCATTGTACATTATATACAGATATTTTCCCCCTCCAACAAGGCAGAGCTTGTGCAAGATTAGTAGCATCCTCTGGAGAGTATCCGACAGTCCACGAGAAAAGTCCCCCCCAGGGAGGTATCAGCTGTCGGAGTCCAAGTCACTTTTCCCGTCCTCTTGTCTCTTCTCTGGAGAAGTTTTAGAAGCTTTATTCCATTTTTGTGCGTTTTCTGACTCTTCCGAAGACGATCGCTTTTGCCTCCTCCACTTTGCCCGGCGATTTTTGAACCAAACCTGTTAAGTTAAGAAATCAAACTAATAGGGAAAATAATGAAAACATGCAAACCCGCAGACCGTCCCCAGCCCCGCAGGAGCCCTACTTCTCACGGAGCCCTTCGCAGCCGCTGCGGGGCCGGTGTGCGGCAGACTGTCGCACACGGCCGGCGGGGAAAGGAGAGAAAACCACCGCTGCCGCTCGGGTGGAAAAGGCTGAACTCGCTCAGGAGCCGCCACCGCCTCTTGCCATTTGCTGCCGGCCGTGTGACCGGCTCGTCCAGCCGCCCCAAAAAGGAGCTTGGAAATTAATAATAATAATAATCTTTCCCTCTCCCCATGCAAACCTGTTGCTCTGTCTCCCGGAGCTCTCCGGGGCGGGCGGAGCAGGGCTAGAGCTGCACCGAGGTACCCCCAGTCCGAGCCCGATTAAATGCGAGAGGGAGAAGGCATAAAAGAGGAAAGGAAAGCAAAATACCTCCACTTTTTCCTCTCTTAAGTGCACCCTTCTGGCCAGCTGCTCCCTGGTGCCCACGTCTGGGTATTTCGTTTCCTGAAAGAGGTTTTCCAGAGCTTCCAGCTGCTCGTCAGTGAAGATCGTCCGATGCCGCCTTTTTCTCCTGCAGTGCAGCTGGTTCAGTAACTGCAGCTCCGTTCGGGACAAAGTGCCCACGTTCATGTAGGGCAACATCTGATGGGGAACAGGGGACATCAGGACTGACCCAGTGCCCTCGTAACCTACGGACAGACAGACGAGACGACGACACGCTTTGCATGAGATCGCTGCTGCTGCTCCCCCTACCCCCATTCCCGAAAAAAAACCACCCAAAACAACTCTCCCGCCTGTTCCCGGCTCCCGTCGCTGTCCCGCGGCTGTGGGACAAAGAGCTCCCGTACGCGCGGCCGCCTTACCTGTGGGGGGCACGCAGGAGCACTGCTGCGCGCCCAGGGGCTGCACGGCCCCGCAGCACGAAGGGCCCACGGGTGACGCCGGCACATGCAGCTGCCCGTAGTAGTAGTTGCTGTAGCCGAGCCGAGATCCGGTGACCGCCGGCGGCAGCGCGGAGGCCGGTGCCACCGCCCGGGAGTAAAATCCGCTATAGTCGGAGGCGCTGCCGTAGAGCGAATCCCCGTGGAGGCCTGGAAAGACGACGGGAGCAGCGCTCGGGGGCAGCAGCACCGAGTCCTTGCAGCGGGGTCTGGCCGCCAGGATGTTGTCGATGCTGAACATGCTCACAGGCATGCCCCAAGGCGTGCGGGGCAGGGCAGGGGACCGGCTGGGGCGGGGGGACGGGGGTAGGTGGCTGGGGAGTAGGGGGGGAGGCTGGAGAGACACGAAATAGAAACTTTTCGGAGAAATTTTAAGAAGGGATCGGAGCGAGAAGAGCGGAGGTTTTTGCGAGGGCAGCCTGCGGGCAGAGTGTGCGTGTGTGTCTGTGCGCGCGTGTGCGTGTGTGTGTGTGTGTCTATGCGCAGGATCCACCCCTGGAACTTTCCCCCCTCAACTCTCGCCTGTTTACTGATCTCAACCCAGAAGGCTGCTCGGAGTATAATCCATCTGAACCTCTTCCCTTTTTTATACCCAGGCGACGTCATCCTGGATTTAGTTCCTGGTAATATGTAGATGACAAACAAAACCAGATTTGATTTTTTTTTCTCCCCCTTTTTTTTGGTGGAAGGGGTGGGGGTTACAC